>CAVNZK010000102.1:0-600000 GCA_963693345.1 Pieris melete
TGCGATTCTGTAACTCACTTTTATCTCTCACAGCGGTTTTCACATCGGCGGTCGCTCTCAAATCAGTCGTGAAGCATTCATTTTACGATTTGGCATTCTGAAATGGTGGGAGCTTGTAGTTTATTGTTTATTAGAGTGTGTGAGTTCGAAAAGTGAGTTACAGAATCGCAAGGCTGTGATCAAACGGAAGAAAGGATTGTGTCGCATATTTGTGATTCGGGACTAGAAATACTCTTGACCGATCACAAACGAAATGCTTCGTCGTTACATTTATCGTATACATTCTCATTTCTCATGATGATAATACCGAGAATTACTAGATGCAAACTTGTTTTAGGTTTTTTCTTCTCCACCAAAAAATATAGCCAAGATACATACTGAGCCTTCAGTCACTCATAGAAAACTTAAAGTTGATGAATCAAATATAAACGCCAAATTATTAGAGTACTTTCGTGTATATTTGTTTTCTTTTAATGGCTCTGGCACGGTTTGTGCATTAGCCAGCGTCAAGTATAGGATTTTTTATAATTCGTGCTTGTCTTTAGAAATTCGACCGTGTCCTCCATGTACGGTTTAAGCACTCGCCTGGTACCGCACAACCATCCCAAAGGCCGAGAACAAATTTAAGTTAAATTAAAACTTGCCCTCGAACCGGGAATCGAACCCGGTACCCCTCACCTAGCTGCCACTTAATAAGACCGCTAGGCTATGAGGCCCCCTAGATCTGATGATATGATTAACTTTTTTAAATGGAATATTAACGCCATCTGTTGATGCAAAGTTGGCATTTGCAATTGTGATGTTTTGTTTTAAATTGTGTCCCCTTGTTTGACAATATATCTATAAGACTCTTTATTTTTAATCTACATTGCACGGTGCGGTCATTGATATCAACAATTGATTAATACTTATCAGCAATGAACGTACAACTTTCACAACACGTTATCTTATCGCCACCGTAGTAAATATCGTAGTAAGGTGCTAAAAATACACCGTGTAATTGTCTTGATTTCCCGTTTCTATTGAAAACCTTTATGGCTTACAGTCGTACTCAGAGTTAATTAAAATAAAATTAGCGTAGCGTGTCATGGCTCCAAGATCATTTGTGATTTGTACCCCTAACCCCGACTTCAAAGACTAGAGAGAGACCCTAAGTTGAAGTGTGTCAAACAGAAGGTCGATTTTCAAGAAACGTTTCAGCTCCACTTGTATTATTTCATATGCTTCCTTAAATCAGTTGTCAAAGAGAGAAACCGCTGGCGCGATGGTATGGTGAACCGATGACTCCGTCCCGACCCTTATTTGGAAATGTACTTGATTACGGACTTGGAGAAAATAATCCCAAATAGGACTGCAAATTTCTGACGTCTATGTTTCTATAAGAGAATTGTTAAACGCAATACATTTATATATATAAATATTTTATGGTTTGTGTACGCTTCAAAAAAACTAAAAAAGTTCTGATCCGGCATCAGGACTGTTTTTATATTATTTTTTTTTTATTTTTATTTTTTCACAAGTATTGCAAATTAAAGTTTTCTCATTTTTCAAGCTTCAAATGTTTTCAAAAATTCAATGACATTTGCCACGCTTCGAGGTGGCACATTGTAATTGAATTTTTGAAAAATTGAATGCTTGAAAAATGAGAAACTTTAATTTTGCAATACTTGTGAAAAATAAAATAAAAAAAAAATATATAAAAACAGTCCTTGATGCGGATCAGAACTTTTTGAGTTTTTGAAGCGTACACAAACCAACATAGAATTTTTATATATATAGATTATCTTTAACAGTTCTCTTATAGACTCATAGACGTCACGATATTTGCAGTACTCTTTGAGCTTCTTGTTTCCAAGTCCGTAATCAAGTACATTTCCAAGTAAGGGTCGGGACGAAGTCATCGGTTCACCAAACCATCACGCCAGCTTTTTCTCTCTTTGACAACTGAATTAAGATAGCATATGAAATAATAAAACAAATGAAGATGAAACATTTCTTCAAAATCGACCTTCTGTCTGACACACTTCGACTTAGGGTCTTAGATATTCTCTCTCCTAGACTTTGAAGTCGGGGTACAAATCACAAATGATCTTGGAGCCCATGACACGCTAAGCTAATTTAATCTTAATTTTCTCGGAGTACAACTGTAAGCTATAAAGGTTTTCAATAGAAACGGGTAATCAAGACAATTACACGGTGTATTTTTAGCACCTTACTACGATATTTACTACGGTGGCGATAAGATAACGTGTTGTGAAAGTTGTACGTTCATTGCTGATAAGTATTAATCAATTGTTGATATCAATGACCGCACCGTGCAATGTAGATTAAAAATAAAGAGTCTTATAGATATATTGTCAAACAAGGGGACACAATTTAAAACAAAACATCACAATTGCAAATGCCAACTTTGCATCAACAGATGGCGTTAATATTCCATTTAAAAAAGTTAATCATATCATCAGATCTAGGGGGCCTCATAGCCTAGCGGTCTTATTAAGTGGCAGCTAGGTGAGGGGTACCGGGTTCGATTCCCGGTTCGAGGGCAAGTTTTAATTTAACTTAAATTTGTTCTCGGCCTTTGGGATGGTTGTGCGGTACCAGGCGAGTGCTTAAACCGTACATGGAGGACACGGTCGAATTTCTAAAGACAAGCACGAATTATAAAAAATCCTATACTTGACGCTGGCTAATGCACAAACCGTGCCAGAGCCATTAAAAGAAAACAAATATACACGAAAGTACTCTAATAATTTGGCGTTTATATTTGATTCATCAACTTTAAGTTTTCTATGAGTGACTGAAGGCTCAGTATGTATCTTGGCTATATTTTTTGGTGGAGAAGAAAAAACCTAAAACAAGTTTGCATCTAGTAATTCTCGGTATTATCATCATGAGAAATGAGAATGTATACGATAAATGTAACGACGAAGCATTTCGTTTGTGATCGGTCAAGAGTATTTCTAGTCCCGAATCACAAATATGCGACACAATCCTTTCTTCCGTTTGATCACAGCCTTGCGATTCTGTAACTCACTTTTCGAACTCACACACTCTAATAAACAATAAACTACAAGCTCCCACCATTTCAGAATGCCAAATCGTAAAATGAATGCTTCACGACTGATTTGAGAGCGACCGCCGATGTGAAAACCGCTGTGTGAGTTCGAAAAGTGAGTTAAGAATCGCAGGGCAGTCCAGCGAAACGTGTTACAATTTCGTATTGCGTTATATTTTCCAACCTCGTCGTTTCGTTTATATTGACAGAGATGCTAGATGTCACTACACTAACTTTCATATAAGAATATGAAACTATTAAATTACATACAATTAAATTAATAACAAAAGTAAAATTTCGAAAAAGTATTAATTTTAATAATTATATTCTAAATGCGCAGACACAGATGTTTTACTGATTATATTGATGACGCCTAGTTTTAGTACTTACTATAATAATCATATTTTAACAAGTACAGATTGCAAAAGAAGGGAAATTTGGGAACTGTAGTCTGTGATCGATAGTTTTATTTTGTCACCACTTTATAATTATTAAATTATATAATGTAGCTATTTTTCATTTTGCAAGAACAACTAAAAAAAAATCAAGTATTGCAGGGTTTGTGCTTTGCTTCAAATGGCTAATAAAGTAAGGAACAAGACGCAGAAATATTTGTGTCCATATACAGCTATTTTTTCTTACCTATTTATTCAAAATTTTTTTCACATATGTAGTTTTAAAATTGTAATGGCCACTATTTCTGGCTGTCACAAATATAATTATCAATGTAATACGCATTATATTACTAATTACTTTTTTCAGACCATTTTATCAAGCAGATAACTGAAAACGGACATGGTTCAATGTCAGATTAGCCACAGATTTTAATAACCTTCAGGATTGTATTATCTATTTCCTGGACTCATTATATTTTCATTACTTGTTTGTTCCAGACATATTGTTTTCCCTTTAGATAAAAAAAAATTTAGCGGAATATTCAAATGGAATTCGTTGCTTCGGAAAACAATTGCTATCGTTGATTAAAAATTAATGTACTTAAAATGTCGGAATATAATATTGTGAAGAATATAATATACTTTTATCATATTCATATATAATATCTCAATTTTGTAACAAATCGTTAATTTTACTGCATTAATATAGTGCTGTAAAGCGCAAAATATGACAGAATAGTTTTATAATTTTCCATTTATAATTTCTGAAATTTATTTCTAATTCATATTGTTTTTGTAGAATTAAATTTTATTACAAGCAATTCAATAATAAGGAAGTTTTTCTCAGATTTTTGTAATATATTTTCATCTGTACGTGTAATTTTTGTACTATTTAAAACCTTTTTTGACAAAGTTGTGTGACTTGTTTTCGGTTAATCTATTCTGCGAACGCTACATGAACAGGAATGTTTATACCTACCCGAATGGATATTTATTTTGTTAAAGTTTATCGCACGCTCTGTGGGAACGGTGCGCATAGAACTCGGATGCTGTAAACAAGATCTTATAACAATACTCAAACAATCATCGCTTCCTCAAACAAGCGCGTGATTTGGGAGAAATTGTCTTGTTTGCTGACGCGTGCTTGTTGATATTATTATATAATATAATATAATATAATATAATATAATATAATATAATATAATATAATATAATATAATATAATATAATATAATATAATATAATATAATATAATATAATATAATATAATATAATATAATATAATATAATAAATTATAATATAATATAATATAATGAGAAAAGTGACAAGACTAAATTCTATGGCTATTCCAAGCAATGCTAAAAATACGAAAAATCTTTATTTATAACTGACTCTAATTACATATTTACAAACAAGTATACAGTATTTACAATTTTCTTAACCTACAAAGAGATAATAAAAATTATTAAAAAGGAATTTAAAACACATTTAAAAGTTTTGCCCTGTGGCAGCATTTCCTCGCTGTATTGCTGTACTTATTCGTTGAGCGAGAAAAGCACTAGCTCTGGGGTCATCGGTACTACTACTACCAGGCGCCAACTTAAATCTTTAATAAGCGCCTGTGCACTTGAACTCCAGGGCACAAGAGTCTCTACTCCAAAGGGAACAAAATCGAAGTTGGAGGAAATACTCTTATATTTGTGACGTTTATTATTGACTCTTATAATAGTATTAAGGCGTAAGTTTAGGATATTACTCATAGTATTTATTTCTGCTTATTGTAGCAGCATTCATCTGCCACTGCTTTTTGGCTTTCGTGCTATAATACTATAAAGGGGAAACTGTTATCACCCTACCCAAGTATTGTGCTTGCTTATAAAGGGACGAGATATATTTAGAAAGGAATAAGTACTCATATGTTAACAAGTCCATAAATCGACGGCATTATATAACTATAATCTAGCTAACTTCAGAGACTCCGAATTTAATATTGTTAGATATATGTTAAAGCCGCGATTTTAAAATAAACTTGAGAGAATTTAAAGTTCACAAACTAAGCCATACGTAACGTATTTATTTTGACTATATTACTCATGTCATGTTTTCCTATATTATCGTTACCCAATACATTTACCCAAACAACGGAATTTCCTGCTGCTGAACTTAATAATGACAAATGTTTAAATAAAATATTCCTTATATAACCGCAAGTTGATACCGGATTAATTTAAATAGGGTTTTCTTCCTCTTTCAGCTGATACACAAATACCCAATTATAAATGTTGATAAGTGTTCGAGAAAAGCCAATATGTTAAACTGCGGTCAACAACTTAATAAACAACTGAAACGGGGAATAACTATTTATCAGAATTTCATGAAATAACACATATAGATGATTTAAAAGGCCGGCAACGGACTTGCGAGCCTTCTGCCCGTTTGCCTACTATTACATAAGAAAAAAGATAAACTTTTGACTAATCCAAAATCCGCATTAAATCTCTCTGAAAATAATATATTTTATATTTATATATTATTTCTATAGGATATAAAATAAGGTTGTATAGGATATTTTTAGAATATTTTTTAGTTTAACTTTTAACGAATACAGCTATTAATACGCTTATAGTAATTTATTAAATCACTCTGTTTAAACGTCTCAAATACTCATAATCTATTAATATCCCATATAGTCAACATTAAGTGAAATCTACATATGTAACATAAAATATATACTTAAACATTTTTTACTAAACACCAAATGTATTAATTTAAAAAAGTGATATCAAACTTAGGAAATAACCTTGTTCTGGTGGCCACATGTTGTAGCCTTGACAACTATGTGGGAACGTTACTTTTGCCATAAGGTCATACGTTAAATTAATAGCTTGATAGCTTCATTGTATGAATGGTTCGTGGGTTCTTTTCTTCCTGGTCTATTTTTTATATTCAAATCTGTACGTAATATTAATCAAGCTGACAGCTACCAGCTTATAATGATGGAAAGATAAAGTGTTGGTAGAAGGAAGAAATTCGAAGAAATCTGAAGAGTGGCATCTGGCAACAGAACACCACACGTCAACTCCCAGTAATGGAGAGTCACAGGAAGCATGAGCACGAAGAATGTAATAGAAACCGAATAGCGTAATAGAAAAGTACGGATAGATTTTTTTAAAGGAAATATTAGAATGCGTTATTCGCACTAAATTGGGAATACGTTTATCTGTCTAGTAATAAAAGTTATGGTGATGAAGAATACTTAAGGAAAGTAATTGTTTATGTTTTATGAACCCGAAATATCAAGGGAAACAATAAGAAGTTTAACAAAAATCTCCCCAAAATCAAGAAATACGGCATTCGGAAACGGCAACGAAACAAACGCTGCTGTCGTTGGCGTGGCTAAGAAAACCATAATCTGGGGATCATGATACCTGGTTGTGTAGTTCCAAGGAACCTACACTAAGTGCAGTCGGAAAACTGAATGGCGAGTGACCGTTGATATAACTTATTAATTTTAATTAGATTTAACAGAAGTGTTTTCGTTAGAAATGAACTGTATTTTCCTGTTTTTAAGTCTTGATTATTTTAATTAGGCGCATAATTATTTACATGAAGTAATTGCGTATTATTTTTGTACATTGCGGTTTATTATTTTCATATTTGTGCTTATATGCTAATGATTTTTCTCCATAAATGTATAATTAGAGTCCCTTATTGGTTAGGATTTATGAGGAAATGTGTTTAGTAAATCCTATTTAACTATTACATATACAATATACATATTATATAGATGACTAAACATTATATTAAACTGACAAAATTTAAAGGATATTATGAATCGATGCATAATAATATTAATAAAGCCCATTTTATTTCCAATCATGACAAAAAAAGAAATTATTATACACAGCTTAGATTATTTGACATATTCATACTTTTTTTTTTCTTTTGCTTGTTATTCTATATTCTAGCTTCCTTCAGTACCGTGGATCGGAACCCCTTCACGGGTATAGGGCTCCTCCAGCTTTTTCCAACTGACTCTGTCTATGGCACTCTTTCTCTATTCGTTTCCTGCTACCGCTTCTATTTCTTCTATCCACCTTTTTTTTGGGCGACCTCTTCTCCTTCTTCCTCTTGGTCCTTTCCATGCAGTTGTCTTTAAGGTCCACCTATTATCTGTGTATCTTGCTATATGCCCGATAATCCATTTAAATTATTTTATACTATTAAAAAAACCACAGATCAAGTATAACTAACGAACAAAGATTACAGTTATTTTAAACATGGACCGCCAATTTCATAGTGTGTTTAAAATGTACTTGAATTGTGTTTCACCGGAATCTGTAAACAACCAAAAACTATTTTGTTACAATATTTAAGCAACACCCAGTTCTATAGCTCTCCAGCCCCAAGGGTTGCAGGCAAGAGCGGCTTTATTACATGATTATAGATGTGGAATATGATTCCTAGTAATTATGGATTCACTTACATAAAGGTAAAAAAAAACTAAATCGTACTAAAATATATATTCTTAGACAAAGCGCAGAATGTTCTTAAGTAGTCTAATTGGATGATTCAGATGTTAAATGAAGAAAATTTGTGCCATTTCATGGACGAGTTTTTAAGTGCTCGCGATTGGTGAAATTAAAAATGTGTTAATACTACCTAACACGATTTCTACTTTTGTTCTATGAAACTTTCAATAAATAACAAGCGAGTTAAATTACCGTAAGTCAGAAATATACTTCTGAGAAAGTCTTCTGACGAATTGTTTTGTCTCCAATTTGCTGGCATGTGCAAAATGTATTAAGTATCAAACAAAATTTGTTTCTATACAAACATTACCACGAATACTGTGAGAGTCTCGTTGTGTGTGTTTTTCATGTTTGTCCATATGTCATTTATAATTTACTATGTATACTCAATATTGTTAAGAAGATTTTTACATGATTGTAATGAATGAGTCAGTAATTCTTTCACTATTAGATCTTCCATAATATTAAAAATTGCCCTGGCCTGCGTTGCCGAAACAGATCGCGGTTTTAAAGGTTTAATGACATAAGTTACAAATCTTCTCTTTTGTCTTATCTTATAGTGCCATAACTTCGATAGATGGCAATTATCGTAACTTTGATATCGGGTACCGCACTTCTGAACAATGATTTTGCGCTTTGACCAAATAATGTCGAGTTGTTGCGGCAATATCTAAAATAGTAAGTTTCAAATGTTTACAAAGTGATATAATTAGCATTTATAATACAACATGATATTAGATACATAAAACTAATAATAAAATAATATACATTGAAATAAATAACTAAACTTAACATAAACTAAAATATATCATTAAAAGGAGTCCCTTTAGGCAAGGTTCCGAAGATACTGGCAGCGTTCCCCCTTTGAATTGCTAGACTAATTCTTTGTCCGAGGTAACTGCCAGATCTTCGGTCTCCTGTGATGTCGACTAACCTTTTTGAAATTTCTTTAAAAAGCCTTAAAGCGCTAGGATCCCACGGCCAAGGGTCTCGACACCGAATGGGACAAAATCATATTCTGAGCCCAGGCCCCTGTATTTGCATGCTTTATTTTTTTCAGCCGCTTCACAAGCCGCACCAGCTCTGTAGTTGGTTCCATGTAGATGGGAAGGGGCCAGCGTGTCTGAACAGGTTGCATCCCATACCAGTACCCGACCCATCTTCCATGGAATCAAACTCATACCGTCCGGTCTCTTGCCATCGTCTCTTGCAATACCACTCGGCTCAAGTAGACTTGGCACGTTGACGGTGGCAAGGGAACGGCGTATGATATCGTTAAGTGCGGCATGTCTCGAGAAGCGGCCTGCACTTTTTTGGCATGACAGGCCGTGATGTCCTAACTTGTCGACATCACTGCCACATGGACATATATGAGGAGCGCAGACCGGAACCCCAAGCCGTAGACAGGTTGCGATTCGAAGCGTGTATTGACGATGGGTAAGCGTGAAGCCAGTAGCCGGCCTCATGCGTACCCACGGCCAAAAGCCTAGCACGCGCCGAACCTGTACTACAACTCAAAAGATCGTCAAAAGTCAGTTTATATTTAGAGAGGTTTTAATTGAACCTCTTCTCGCGTAAACCAAAGACAATTTAATCCACAGATATGAGTATGAGCAATGAGTTAAGTATGAAAGTAAAATAACTAAAAGGCCTTCGGATAACAAAATATGTATTTAAATCTGCAGCCTTCCTTTATGATGTAAGACTTTGAGAATTGGTATTTTCACCTTATTCGACGAAGGAATTCACTTATCAAAAAGTTGTGTGGTCTTTCAATGGCCTAAATTTTTTGTACGGAATTTTATGTACGAGTGTGAGTATTGTATGGAATTTATATATTGCTTCGACTTTTTACAAAAATATTCTTGATGCTAATGACATTTCTGCATATACTTTACTTATTATTTTACTTCTTAACATAGTAAGATTTAGGCACTGTTTGCATCCTCTATCTAGATCTAGATCTATACTAATATTATAAAGAGGAAAGATTTGATTTTTTGTTTGTTTGAAGTGAATAGGCTCCGAAACTACTGGACCGATTTCAAATATTCTATCACCGTTGGCAAGCTACACTATTCCCGAGGGACAAAGGCTTAGTTTCATTTTCAAAAAAATTAGGGATGTTTATTAAAACTTGAATGGTTAAATAACACAAGGTGTAAAAAAATAAACAAAAAAATTCCTTCAATCGCGTGCGCTGCGTAAACTATTAATGATAGAACATAGTGATGTGTCCTGAAAAATTGAAATACATCTATAAAAATATAAATGTATAAAAAATGTTGCGACAGCATATCTCTATCTTTTATAGTTACGTCACAATAAGCGTCCTTTTATTAATTTTTTTTATTAAAATACCACCACTAGAAAAGGCTCTTTATTCGTACCTAGGTATTGATCCTTATCAAAATAAATACCAACGTTTCACATTAGCTACAATTTAATAGCATAACCACCAAAAAGCATGGTGGATTGGTGTTCTCCTGCCGTTTCTCTTGAATAGTTTACTACTATGTAATATAACAAAAATCTTAGCCACAGCAACGCTTGGCCGAGTCTACTAGTCTTCGATAAATTACTTCATCGGACGTCAAGACTGAATGACAAAATCACTTCGACCTAAAGGGAGGATTTTCGACCATTCTAAAACTGACTGCTCTGAAACGCTAGTGGCTAAACCGAGTTGTACATATCATTAGCTGGAATAACTGCGGTAACGCGTTCAGGGTGTGACGTCACCATCAATTGTAGCCGATCACACAGATTATGAAAATTCCTCACCTATATTATGTATACAAGTACATATAATTACGTTAGAAACGAAATAACATACTATTAATACAAATGCTTAGCAATAATAGTTTTTGAATAAGATTTTATGCAATTTATTACATATTTACGTTCACGTAATTGCTTTATGCATTTGAAATACTGACTTAACATCAGTTTAAATATTTAACCTTGTATTTTCTAACGAAGGAAAGTGTTCCAAAAAAAAAAAGATTCGTTTTATCTGGGGAACATCGGTTTTCTTTCGTGTTTTAATGAGTTTTAACAGGAAATTGTTCACGGTCCGGGGAAATAGCTAATTTTAATAATATTTCCCCGGTTTTCAATTATGCAAATCAACATTATAATAATGATTTATATATTCATTATGAGCAGTGTTAGCTGAGAGGTAGAAGGTACGTTTCTCAACACTGACGTTTTCGAACACCGGTTTTCTAAAGCTCATGAATACAGCTACTTATAGGTACTTAATTAATTATCCAATTGAGGATATTCATTATTATATTATAAACTAGCTATTGAGTTTTTAAATTACGTGCGTGAGAGATTATAACTAAACAACATCGTGAATCTATTGGTGAAAATCCCATGAAAATTCCTGCTTTTGAGTTAAACGCGAGACGAGGCGGATGACTTCGGTGAAGATATATGTTCCAAATAAAATTAAGTTGTTTTCTAAACCTTCAACGTAACTATAATAATTATGAACAATATATGTGTGTAATTATGGCGAAGTCAATAAGTGCTATTTAATTATAAATCGTGTGAAAATTGAGCCCTTGAAATTTTCTCAACGTGGCGCTTGTTATATAATTATATTTCTCAATTATTAAATATACTAGCAGACCGGCCAAGCGTTGCTGTGACTATGGTTTTTGTTATATCTATCACATAGTGGTAAATTATTCAAGGGAAACGGTAGGAGAACACCAGTCATGGGGACCACCATGCTTTTTTGGTGGCTATGCCATTAAATTGTAGCTTATGTGAAACGTTATAACGGTACTATCAACACAGCGCCATCTGTTAGAATTGTGACTATCAAATAATAAACAAACATTTTGCAATAAAATAATATCGTGGGTATAAATTGAGATGTAATCTATCCTATCTTTTAAGTTAGATCAAACCGCACACGGTGTGCAAATTTGATTGAAATCGGTTCAGTAGTTTAGGAGTCCATAGCGGACAAACAACGTGACACTTAATTTATATATATTAAGATTGCGTTACATTTATATTGTTTATTATTCAATATCGAGTTGATTTCCGATTCTATCTCAAGTAGAACTATTGAGAGAAGTTTTAATACCTAAGACATAAGATGTCCCTGGTTATGTACTATTGTTTCTGATTTTTCTCCTTCTGCGGCCTTTTCATCTTTAACCACTTCCTTAAAAACAAAATTATAATTAACATTTCAAAACTCACATAACATACATTTACAAAAAATCTTAAACAATATCTTGCCAACCTGTCCTATGTTGGTACAGAAAATATTTTTATTATGCAAAAATAGTTTAATAATAAATTTGTGTAGAAATCACAAAGTACAATACGGTTTACATGTCAAAAGGAAGAGACTGGCTGCCCACATCACAGGAATCCTAGTGTGGGGGCCAGTCTAGTCTAGTCTAGGGCTAGTCCACTTTACCTAAATATCCTGTTTTTGTGAATAATTAAGTTTTTTTTCTTTCTTTCTTTGATAAAACAAAAACGATGCGATGTTTTTCGTGTTTGAAGATAGAGGTGAAAATACAAATTTTAATGAAAGACGTTGGATTTTAATCCCACTGATGGAATCAGCTCAGGATTATGCCATAATTGAAATTGCGTTTTTATGATCTTGTGTTAAGGTACATTTTGCAATGAGGTGACCTTTATGGGGTTAACCTAGCTGTTTTTAATATAACATAGCGTAAATTGCGTACATAACACGTGTTTATGTATTAGCTAAAACCGTGAGAACTTACAAATTTAGTGTCTAATGCACAACTTGTGTCCTTCATGTAATAGATTGACCAAATGAGTATATTCTATTTTATGCTTTAGAACATGGGAATAGAGATCATACTCGCTTGAAACAATTACAGAATTGAAGTTGTATAAACACGCTGTTTTTTCGCAGTCGTACAAGACGAAAAGTGACTCATTTCCTGTTCATCGTTAGGTAGGTACAAACTTTTCAAATGTCACCTCTTAGCATTACGCCATTTTGCCACAGCTGTCAAATAGTTCAGTAACGTAGAAAAATATTGTGATACGCAAATAGTGATAAAAGATTTTAGATATATGATCCAAGCTGCATTCTAAAATGTATATTATTATTTATATGTGTGTTAGCTGTTTTACCTTCATCATATAATTTATAAGTTTATACAAATTTAATATATATTGTATTTCATCATTTGTGCCTTAAAAGACTCATTGGAAATCAGTACTGTCATCACAACGCATTCATGCCCGTTTTGCTCCTTTTCTATAAAAAAAAAACAAGTCATGAGTGTCTAATGTTTTTTTCATCAGAGCTCTTACTTTGTAACTTTCAATAGTGACAGCCATATCAATATCAACGTTTCAATATTGTGGAAGAACAGAGTAAGGAGGCAAATGTAAAACGAGCAGGTGGTTCATGATGTTAAGTGATGCAGCCGTCAATGGACATTTACCATGCTGGTAGGCTTGCGGTGATTTGGCCTTTAAAGACTTGGTATGCTCTTTTCTTGAAGGGTTCACACTCGAATTAGTTCGGAAATACCTTAAGAATACTTAGCGAGACCAAATTAATAATGCGTTCTTCAATATAATACTTTTGTACATGCAAAGTTTGGGCGTTGTACCTTTAATGCTGGAAGCATTTCCTCGCTGTATCGCGATACTTGTCTTGATATGTATTTTCACTTTTATTGTAAATTTTGTGTCTGTTTAGCTTATATATTGTAATAAACGTACAATGCTCCTTAGATATCTCATTATCTCAGATAAATAAACAAGACAGAAGATTTTTTAATTAAATTGTACTTCTATAAATAAGACTACAGGTCCTTTTTGGTCATAATGTAATTTTAACTGATACGCCGCTGTAATATGTTTGATATATTACTATAACTGTCAAATTTGTAGGAGATTCCAAGTCTTTTGTAATTCCCATAGGGAAGGAAAATGAAGAATGTGACTTTAAAATACCCTAGTACGTTATCTGACTTGCTTAATTTATATTGATCAAGACGAGTCTTATAATTGAAAAATAATATTCATGAAAAATATTTTTTTTTACATTTTATTTTACATGCTCGAAAAGATGTTATAATTTCACATTAAAAGTTGTAGATATAGAAAATATTTATTAGAATATATTACAATAAAAACAAATCTGAATTAAAAACCTGCTTTCAAATAAAAACTTTTGTTTCAATTATCTCTGACAGTTTTCTAGACTGTGGACTTCATTTTCCGGATTCGTCTTAGCGTATAAGTGAAAATTACTCAAGGTCAAATCTATTAGTTTTGAATTGAGTGAATGTCATTTAAATTACCGGTTTATATGTTTATTTAAAACATATTAAAATCGAAAAAAAAATGTTGCTTTATACCGCCGCCCATAGTCACATTGCCAAGGCTCGCAAGAGTGTTGCCGGCCTTTTAAGAATTTGTACGCTCTGTTCTTTCGTTTACTCTAATTTACTGGTTAGTTTAGGTGTTAGAGTTATTTAGCGAGCGGCTGGTTCCACATAGCGGTGGTGGCAAAACGCGTAGTTCAGAGTCGAGGTGATACGGGAGGAATTTAATTAATTTTTGATCTTAGATAAAGGTATTTAAAAATTAAATATTTTCATTTAGTAACCTAAGCTAAAAAAGTTTTATTTAAATTAAGACACTTATGTTACTTTCCTCTATTCCTTATTCTTAAGTTAATTCTATCCGTAAATTGTCAATATAATAGTCAACTATTTTTAATATTTTTTTAAAGACAATTCACACCAATTGACCTAGTCCCATGCTAAGCTGGTGAAGCTTGTGTTGTAGGTTCTAGGCAACAGATATTCATACATATTATATATAGATAGATAGACATATAAATACATATTTAAACACCCAAGACCTAAGCACAACACCAAATGCTCATCACATCGATGTTCGTCTCAGCCGGGGATCAAACCCGGGACCCATGGATTCGCAGTCAGGGGTGCTAACCGCTAGACCAATGAGTCGTCGATAGTTGGCCTTTTTAAATATTATTTTTGCATGAATCCGTACACTGTAATCCTGCTGATACAGACAGAACGTTGTACTGGCCTATAAAAACCCGAAAGATTGCAGATCTACGAAATGCAAAAATGTGGGTTTGGGACTCAGGCTTTACCCCAAGGCTTTTAATCATCCGATAATGTGTAATATTAGCGTATTGGATTTTTTTTTCTACGTGTAACGTAAACTCTTTAGTAAGGAGAAAATATTGTGATGCCTTAGACCCAAAAACTGACAGTGTTTGTTGGGCTGATGGCAAGATCACTGCCTATCTAGCCTATTAACGAAAACCTATTAACGTACTTGAATTCGTGTATGCGGTGATGTTGGTTATTTCGACTATGTGTTTGCGTGTTGTTCCCACGGGAATGTTAGTGCGTGCTCCTATTTCACCATGCCTCCTGCTGATAGAGGACAAATCTTTGTTTTTAATTTATGTTATTATTATTAATTACTTAAAATGTCACATGGGACATGGTGTAATGGTTGCAGCTCCTTACAAACATTTTGTAAAACAAAAGAATGGCGATTAAAAAGAGTGGCAGACAGTTTATTGCCAGTCTTCTCTCCCGTTCAACGCGCTTGATTTGAGAACTGGCAGTAAATGTAAAATTAGAAGCATTAATATGTATTTCTTTACTGACGAGTCAAAAGTGATTAAATGATTTTTTTACTTTTATTTTACTAACCAAACAGATTCCCAGATGAGATCTCTAAGATAACTAGAGGGTCTGGGACTTACAATTAATAACGGCGTTTGCATTATTCTGTAGACACGCTCGGGTACATGTGCAGTTACGAAAAAAATATTTTTTAATTTTTTTATGAGCCATTTCGTAATTATGAAACATTATATCGTGTAATATAATACCGTATTGCATCAGGTTAGAAAGGATTTTTCCTTACAATTCGTTCATAATTTTGTATGACTAAACGATTTCTCAATACTCTTACTAAATGACCTAGAAGTTTTTCCTTTTTTTTCAACTTTTTAATTTTTTATAATGTCAAGGTGAATTAATTTAAAAGGCTTTCGTTGCTAGCGGGAAATAAGGCCGGATAGTAAAATTCGATTATAATTCATTCTTTAAAATCGGCATTAAAGTACATATTATCTTTTTACATATAATTCTACTGTACGTGAGTATATCACTGAACTTCTCTTAAACGGCTGTACCTATTTGAATGAATTTTTTTGTAGGCGTTCGGGTGGCACCCTGCATGGTTTAAATTCAGAAATTAGCCCGAAAGAAAGCGGTACTTCCATACTTTGTTTAATATGGTAATCGCTTGACATATCATACAGGACAACGTCTGTCGGGTCCGCTAATTTATTATAGATTATTATATTCGGTAGTAGGCTGATCAATTTAAAAAAGCGTTTCTTAGCGAATAAGCGTTGTGAAATAGGAAATTACCAGTAAAAACTAAAATTTATGGTTGTGGTTGCAATTGGTATATATTTTTGAAATTTATGTTCACCATAATTGTCATGTGTTTTAAAATGGAGTTATTTATTTATTTATTGCAAGAATATGGTACGTAAATGTGTAAGGTGGTACAAGTTCGCATATTCTGCCACACACAATGGCGCGCAAACTTAAGGAATTTTACATTTTACATTATTAGTCAAAGTCATTCTTATATTATCTGTATCGTACATAATATCATACTTTATTAAATTTATATCAACTACAGTATCTCACGCAAATAATTATTTATTGAATATAACATTTTTTTCGATAATAATACACTAAGTTGCTTTTAAAGACTCTAGTCGGAATATCTTTTAATTCTTTTGGTAATTAATTGTAAACCTTAATTGCCATACAAAAGGTGTTTTTCCGAAACAGTTCTAGATTGATTTTTAGCTGAATATATTATGAATCAGAACTTACATTGAGTCTTTTATTATATTCATTTCATCTATTTCCTTGCTAACTATTATACGAGCTGGTTGCGACGTCTTCCTATACGCATATCAAGAAATCTTTTTGAGTCTTGACTTTGACTTTGGCTTATTAATAATAAATAAATAAATCAGTAGCGCTACAAACTCTTTAGGTCTTGGCCTCAGATTTCTGAATCTGTTTCATGATCATTTTTAAATCTAATAGGCAAGTGGGTGATCAGCCTCCAGTGCCTGACACAAGCCGTCGACTTTTTGGGTCTAAGACATGTCGGTTTCCTCACGATGTTTTCCTACACCGTTCGAGTAAATGTTAAATGCGCACATTGAAAGAAAGTCCATTGGTGCACAGCCGGGGATCGAACCTACGACCTCAGGTATGAGAGTCGCACGCAATAAAATAATATATTAATAAAAACTCTATATCACCTACTTAGACATTGATACATTTTTTCTCGAACTGCGTCTTGGTCTTTGTGTATGACATCATTTTGCATATGAATTTCTCATATCGGTGGACTCAGCAGGGAGTCATCTTAGAAGGCGAAGGCCAATTAATTTGTAGTTTTTTCTTCTTTTAGTTGTTGGAAAAGATTCTGCATGTTTTTAATAGTAAATTAAATGTTTGTAAAAAGGTTGTATGTTATTATTTTGTATATTAAAATTTGTGTTGATAATGAATCAAATATTAATCTAATTCTTGAAACTCCTACTCATAAACCTGAATGCTATACTGCTATGGAATTACTTACTTGGCGATTAAGAAGGTGGAGAGTTTATTGCCAGTTCTTCTCTTCCGTTCTACGCCCTTGATTTGAGAACTGGCAGTAAATGTAAAATAAGAAGCATTTCATATATATATATTTTGACGTTCATAAGTGTACATTGCGTTATGAATAAATGATTTTGACTTTGACTTGACTTACCTATTGATATCAGACGAGCTCAGTCTTTCAATTTATTTAAAAATCTTCTTTTTGATCATTTTTCTTCTGCCTCGTACTAAGCTACTACGTTTATATATTAATTGTGACTCAATTAACCCTTGAGTTAGCTTTATTGTTTATTTATTTATTTTTTGTTTTTCTTTAGATTTTACTTTATTTTAGTTATAGGTAGTGTTATATATGTTTTTGTTCATTAATGCACTTCTTTTACGTTATCATCTGTAGGTGTTTCTTTTTTATTGTTCCATTTTAGGGTTGCCTGGAAGAAATCGCTTGTTAGCGATAAGGCCGCCCGTTGGCTTATAACTTATGTAACCTGCTTTTTAATATGTATGTTTGTGTATAAGTTAACGAAGTGTAAATAAATAAATAACGAAGACGAAGTATACATCAATAAAAAGTTCATCAAAAAAATTTCTCCGGCAGATTAAGACTATTTAATAACCAGCTGCCCACTAAAGTATTTCCGAACCAATTCGACTAAGGGTCCTACAAGAAAAGAGCGTACCAATTCATCGTCCGGCAACGCACTCTCGAGCCCTCTGGCATTGAACGGCGGCGGTATCACTTAACATCAGATGAGCCTCCTGCCCGTTTGTTCTATAAAAAAAATCCCCAAATGCTCTTCCTTAAAGGTTTAGGCTCGCAGCGACACTTAGTCACCGCAATGAGGTCATACCCTGAAACGCTTTGGATATGTTCCACTTCTCGATCTTAGCTTAGCTTCGGGTTACTTCGGGCAATCGGTGGTTAGAATGGTCGAGAATCCTCCCTTTAGGTCGTAGGAAAAGCACCTCCCTTCCTATACAGGCTTTCAAATATATGGGGCTCTCGCTTTAATATACTGCACGTAGATCAAGATATAACGCACCGTGACTACAAGAACCGATTTGCATATTGTGCTTATAACGATTTCCTACATAACAATTCTCTCACGTGGTAATTAATATAGAACCGTGCTTATAAACGTGATTTAATAGTAAAGGTTTTGTTGTGCTCTCGAGTCATTGAGAGACGGTGTTATGTAAAGAAAATTAGTATAATATTAGTAATAAGAAACATTGTCCAAGTGAATGACAAACTTTGTGGTCATAGATTTACACCTTGGCTGAGTCCACATTTTTCATTCTGGTAGCTGAATTGCTTTGACAGATAAGATATCATACCAAAATTTTAGACTCGAAAATGGAATAATACAAGCTTAACGCACCCGGGCGGTATAAAACAAAAGACGAAACGTTAGCCTTTCGTCTAATTGTGATTGGCTAACACCAGACCAGTCTCAGGCATCACAATCCTTCTTTCAATTTGGCAATTCGTCTTTTGTTTTACATCGGTACACTGAGTTATGTTTAACTCAGTGTACCGATGTAAAACAAAAGATGTTTATTATGACGTCAGACGTGACTTTTGACGTTATCTAGGGGAAAATTAATCATAATATTCATGACGTATTCACCGATGTTGCGTAAAACTTTCCGATGACTACAATATAAAATATGAGGATAAAGACATCCTATTGATAAATTCGTAGAATTTTTAAATATTATGTTTAAAACGCTTTCTATTTTTACTGGCATTATCAAGTGAATTAAGGATTATCACCAAACCGAACATGCAACTGGAAGTACCTATTGTGAAATTATCTACAAATTACAAAACTATATTTCAATAATATCAGAATAAAACATGTTAGTCATCACACGGCCGCCTTTATGGCTTATTTGTTAACTTCGGCTGAAGATTTTTCGAAAATAATTATTTCAGACCCAGGTCTGAAAAGGGATACAGAGTCGCTGTTATGTCGTGGCACATTGGAGATTGTGGTAACAAACAACCATACATATATCTACATAAAATTTTTATTGAACACAATCATTTAAGTAGGTACTTACGATAATTTCAGCTTAAAATATAATAAAAAATGAATTATCATAAATAAAATTTAAGTTCTTGTATCATAAATTATATGTTTAAATTAACCATAATGAGCTTAAATGTATGCTGCTAATTGTATATTAAAAATAACCCTGATACAAGATCAATTACTTTCCCTATATCTCGGAAAGTTTTCGAAATGGTGCAATGATATTTTTTAATATAGCTCCCTATATTACTAACCTTGAAGGAGTTGTAGGCGATAACAGTACTAATATTGTTATTAAAAAATTGAGGTTGCTGGAAGCAGCGTAATAAAATAAAATAAATTTACTAAAGAAATATTTTTTTTTTGTGGACCAACCCTAACGTGAAAATAGGTCAAGCTATTTCTGAGGACAAACACTATGACGCGAAATAAATGTTTTTAATGAGAAACCTCATGTAGAACATTTTTTTTATTTCCTAACATATTTGATCAACATTCATTATTTTAAATATATACGCTGAAGCGCTTTTGCGCTTTTATGGTTTCTACTTTCTTTAAGTAAATACATAATACGAATAACGATAATTAGTACAGATTAATGTTAAGTTTTTAATAATCAAGCTTTTTGCATTACACCAGTTTCAAACAAACGATCCTCTTTTGTTTAAATCGTAAAATGGTGCGGCGTAATTTCGTATGATATTGTATTGAGCAAGGCTGTGTAAAATCACACTACGAAAACGAGTGAAGCCGGGGTGCACAGCTAATAAGCCCATCCATCTATGTTTTTGTGATCTAATACGAGAGGTTACTCGCAAAACTTTAATATATAAGTAACACAAAAAGTATCAAAACTACTTTGAATGTCATATAATCATAACAATAAAATATACAGTGTTTACAATTTTTTAACTTAACCTAAATAGTAATAATAAAAATAATTAAAAAAAAAATTAAAAGAAATTTAAAAAGTTTGCCCTGTGTACCATACCGTACCATTAACGCTGGCAGCATTTCGTCGCTGTATTGCGATACTTATTCGATGAGCGAGGAAAGCACCAGCCCAGCGATTCTGTAACTTACTTTTCGAACTCACACAGCGGCTTTCGATAAACAATAAACTACAAGCTCCCCCCACCTTTTCAGAATGCCAAATCATATAATGACTGCTTCACGACTGATTTGAGAGCGACCGCCGATGCGAAAACCGCTGTGTGAGTTCGAAAAGTGAGTTACAGAATCGCAAGGCAGCTCTGGGATAGACGGTACTATCTACCAGGAATCTATCTAAAAAAATAGCACCTTGGCACTCGAACCCCACGGCGCAAGAGTATCTACTACAAAGCGAACAAAATCGAAGTTGGAGGAAAGACTCTTATATTTGAGCCGTTAATAATTTTTTCACCTTGTATATGTGTGAAACGTTACAAAACATAATTTAGCTAGTTGCACACACAGGGTTACTACGCCACTATGCACAAATCAGGCAAGGGATATTTATTAGAAATTGTTATTGTTGGGTTTTCTATCTACGCAGTGTATGAAAACAAAGTTCGGAGAATAATGATTACCTCGATACTATAAATTACTATGTATTCATTACACGAGTAGGTAATTAATTTCTTCTGTGAATTCAATGACTATATGAGGTTTGATGACGCAATCATTTATTAATATAACCAATTCGACTTAGGGTCCTTCGAGAAAAGAGCGTACCCATTCTTGTAATGCCGGAAACGCACTTGCCTTCTGGAAATGTGAGTGTCCATGGGTGGCGGTATCACTTAACATCAGATGAGCCTCCTGCCCGTTAGCCTACAATAACATTAAAAACAATCAATATTTCGAAGGGACAAAATCATCCAAGCTTCTCATTTATTAGTTTGATAATTGAGTATGAAAGCAAGTTGTATGAAAATAGATAATTTATAAAAGAGAAGTCCCGAATCTACACTTTGAGCCCTAGTTTTTTTAATTCGTAATAAATAATCCTTTCCTAACCGGTGACCCTTAATTGACAAGAAACAACCATTAATTTGCAAAAACAAAATTACGTAATAAAATAAAAAACTAACTATAGGCACTTGCTGTGTCAAGTATCTTCACAAACTATCAATCGTGGATAAAGCTCTGCTGTTACCGCATCCCGCCTAAGGCGATTGTTAGTGGCGCCTTGGGGTTTTAGTGGGTATGCACAATCGCAAGTCCCACAAAACCCACCCGCACTAAGCAGTCGCGCCGCGTAAGGGTATGCGTAATGAATTTCCTCAGGAAAAAAAAAGGTCAGTTAGCCTATATAATTCGCTAACTAAGGTTATACACCAAAAAATGTCTGTACATTTCCGACAACACTTAATAATACACAATTAAAACAGAAATGCATATATTTTGGGAATCTATTATTCTTACTTTAACTAGGTATTTCTTTTTCTTCCCATAGTATTATCCCGCTTAAGAAAGGAATGAAATCGACCTTAACGCATTGTACGGTATTATATACGTTTTACTCAAGATTTAAATTCTTTTCATTATATACAAAACTTCTTGCTATATATCTTGAATCTCCCGCGAAAGGTGAAGGCTGTTTACTTTTCAAGTTATATATTTTCTTGTGAATATTTTAGAAATACAATATTTTAAGAGTCTCTTAAGATGTGTCATTAGATTGTGTAATGATATTTATAAATTAAGGTAGAAGATTTTAAGAGAAATAAAAGTATTTTACATATAAGTTTTATGCATGAATATGCAAAATGACTATCTCAAGTCCGGCAAGGAGACTCGGTCTGGCCAAGCTAAGTGGTAAATATTATATTGCTTGGCTACCGCGACATGAAAATACTAATCATAATTAAATCGCGGATGCGATTAAAATCCCACGCTCGTGACAACTGTTTCATATTTGTTATAGCTATGGTTATAAGAGGCAGTACCTTTATATAGATGTATAACTATAGCTAAAGTTCAAATATATATATGGATGGAAAGCAATCTTCGTGAAAAACATCTTGTTTGAATTAAATTATTCTGACTGACAGCAAGCATGGACAATGGTCATGCTTTAGATAACACCACAAATCGTCTGTTTTTATTTTCTTGATTAAATAACCATTTAAAAATTCCGCAAAAAGAAGCTTAAGTGAATTAGAAAGTAAACAAGAGCCAAAGACTACGGACGAAAGGAATAAATTACCTTGTAAACGTTCGACAAGTCAACAAACAAATAAGCCTGTATTTTACATTATCACATTACAAATATATTAATTCCTTATTCAAATAATTGTTTATAACAGCAACAGGTGTTGCAAGATGTTTGAATATGAAATTTATTAAACATTGTTACTTTTTATATGGGACAATAATAGCTATCATTTTTAGTTTACGATATAAAACCATTATAGTGTATACAGTTGTAACCGTCTACAAAAAGAGCAAAGTTCGAGTTTTACAATTCGACGAGTCATTTTGCTTTTAATAGTAGCAAAATGTTAGAATTTGTAATTATTTGGCCATCATCAAAATGACGAAAAATGAATTTGCGTCTTATTTTATGTATTCTTACGAATCAGCTTATGTATCATGTGTAAATATAGTTTTTTGTAAACACAAAAGCAGTATCGTAATCAATATTTTCGTATCGTATCAATAGTAATCAGTATTTTAAACAAAGCAACGTAGTACAGATTTCCTTTTTGGCAAACATAAATAATGCAGTCACAATTTCTGTTACCAAGGAACTTTGGCCGCAACAAAATACTTACATTCCGCCTCTAGCCTTAAATAATGAATAGTAATTCAACATTATGTATCCATTTAATGTAAATCATTAGATGTTTGTACCAAAGGAATTATGGACCTTTATTTCCTCATCATTTATTTATTAGTCCACATAATTATTCATAGTAAGTTTTCCGTAAACTTATAAAGAATTACGCTACAATAAATTGAATTGACTTTAATTGTTAATTTATGTTTTTATTGTATTTTGTTTCTATTTTATAGAACTTATCACTATAGATAGATGTGGTTTAAAAATACGCAGCATGCATATTTATAGACAAATAATTTATTGTTCTTAAGTTATTTGTAAAAAAAGTTTTTGCTATAAGAATGAAGTGGTTGGAAAAGCGGTTACGGGAGTGACTCAAGGGGTAAGATGTATAGTTGATACAGTGTTAAGTATATCCTGTATGTCAAAATACGTATTGGATTTGACATAGCACAGTCATACTTAGCCTTAAGTCTCGCCTTAATCATACCTTAGGTTCCTAGGAAGCGCTGCGTCTTCTCTGGGAGTAGGCATGGGCTGATGAAGCAGTAATATCATCTTTAAAGTTTTTATAAAATATGAAAACATCAAATCCTATCCTATCTATCTAAATATTTATAAAATTCTCGTGTCACAATATTCGTTCCCATACTCCTCCGCAACGGCTCGACCGATTCTTATGAAATTTTTTATGCATATTCAGAAAGTCTAAATATCGGCTACTATCTATATCTTTCAAACCCCTAAGTGATAAGGGATGTCCACCCCAAAATGTTTTTGTTTTTATTTTTTTATGGTACATCATTCAAAAATACATACAACCCTTAATTTTCACCCCTCTACGATCAACCCCTACTTTTTATAATTGTAGATAATTATGTTATTGAACTAAAAAATGTTTCCTTGAAATAATATACATGGGAATACAAACGTTTGCCGGATCATATTTGTATTGCCATGTATATTAGTATAGCTAGTATTATATATAGATATTTGGACCACTCCAATCAAGAGCAAGTAGTTAACACATGATTCAAAATCATGACGAACGGTTTATCTTGCAACAGTTCATAAAACATTCACATATAAATAAAGGTAATAGCAGTGTAATGCTATATAAATTATATATATACAGCCTTTGAAATATATATTATGCTCATTAATATAGAAAATTAATTAACGAGCATAAAATAAATTATTGACAAATATATCTGTCACTAATGACGTCTACCTTTCTATCACTCATTCAATGGTAATTTGCTTTACAATATGTCAGTCGTAAAATGTCAAGTGACGTATTATTGTGACGTTTCATACTATACTTGAAACACTAATAATACAAACTTTGTTGTTAGAAAGTGACATAGATAATTGACGTTTGCATAATTTAATTTATTATCTATGACGTACTATTTGTATTCATTTAACTAATCTGTGAACATAATCGCGTCAACGTTTCGTTCTTGTTTTGTTCTTACTATCTTAAAACCTTATGAATGATTTTATGACTATAGAGGATAGTCTTTGTAACATATAACTAATGTAACGTAACGGGTAGGTCAATACATACTCAGCCACTCAGGCGCCATTAAAATAATGTCTGTTGTCTATGACCAGAAAAGTTGTTTGGTTTAATGTGTATTTAAAAATGTAAAAAATAAAATAAGATCAATATAAATCTAAAGAAGGTTTTTTAAAAAATGATTGACTTTTAATAAATTAGTTATACAACTGGCTTATATATACGAGTAGCTTCGTAAATCGAATTTATTATCTCAACCTTTTTACCGAAAATACATACAATACTTAGAGAATTTTTGGTTGGAACTAGCTATTTAGAATTGCTACCTAAATGAAAACTAAAACCTCATTAAGAACAGGATAAACAAATTTATGGTAAGTTGGTTGACTTTTAAAATATATCTATAAACTGTGTCCAGTTTGTGTTTCCACCACACCAACTATTCTTTAACTTTCTATTTAAGATCATGTATATAATAAATAAATAAAATAAATAAATCAATGTTTTCATAAATGTTAGTTATCAATTAAATCAATTTGACTCCGCAGTGAGGTTTTTTGGGTGAGCTGTAATGCTGCTGAAAGGATAATGCATTAACCCTATGCCCCATTATTCAGTGTGAACAGTAAAAGTCGCTTTTACTTTATACCATACAATAGGTCATATTACAGAAGATTGAGTTTCTATGACGCATCTAGAGTAAAAGTTATAAGTGCAGCTTATATAAAATTCATTGCCTACATTATTAGACTACGTATCAAAATTTATTAATTTAAACTATATTTTTTTTTGTAACTTCGAATTTAAAACTTGTAGTGTAAACCACGACATATCATTAAAAAAACATTTAAAGACATTTTCTTTTGCGAACTAGCGAACTGTGGAAAAGGCTCTGGAGGTCTTCCCCTGGAGATAAGACCTCCAATTTTTTGTTGCGTTCGATGAAATGCCGCCTTCGGGTGGTGTATTGGTTCGCGCCCTGGTAATACAGGGCGGTATGGGTGCGGGCGATTTTAGCCCTTGATGAGGGCTGCTGCGCGCAAGGAGACAGAAGGCTCGTCTGGCAGCGCGAATCCGGTGGTATACGGGACCAAGGAGTATTCTCGACTTGGCCCTGCTGTCGAGATCGGTGGAAAGGCTGCCCATTATAGGCGTCTGGTAGGCTCGTTTGCCCCCCTTATCCCACCATATAATGGGTCTCATCAAACCATTTTTCTTAGCATTACACTTAACACTCAGTCATATCATATTATATACAGTGATATTGTCATATGTGTTACCCCTTATATCGATACAAATAACACAGACAGAAAATAGCCTAATACAGAATTACTTTAAACATGTTTACTATGCCGTCTGACGCATCGTTGCCCGCATCATCAACAGGAAGACAAGATTACAAAGAGTTTACTTCAGTGTTACATTTAGAATTGGGTCAGTTATACTATATACTTCTTGGGTATTTTAAATACACATACAATAATAGTCTAAGTCTTACCAGTTTCGTCTGTAGTTTTTATTCACAGGTAGCTCTGCTTTTTGAACCTGACACATTTTGGGTCTAAGATATACCTCATGATGTTTCCTATGACCATAGGTTCCAACCTTCAACAGAGCAAGTCACACGCTTCACTACTAATACAGCTCACTTTTTATAGAACAAACGGGTAGAAAGATATTATTGATACCGCATGGACACTGCCAATACAATGGGGTTTACAAGTGCGGTGCCGGCCTTTCAAAATGCTGTTCTCTTTAAGCAACTAAGTTAAATTGTAGTAGTTCTAAGGTAAATATTTACGCGTTATTTTAAAAGAACAGATAATCTTTGCACAAAGACTCCACATCCGATGTTACAAGGATATTGTTAAAAAATTAAAGCTTAAGGCAAAATACACTTGGATTAAGATGATGGAAAGGTGTCGGCGAAGATTATGAGTTTACAAGATGCTGCAATGATAAATGTGTTATGAAAATATTTGTTGGAAAATTTCGGAAAATTTGAAAGTGCGCAGTGGCACTAATGATTATTTAATAGGTGAATTACAAAATGTGTTTATGATAAGGTAATTGCTTCAAATGTGTTATATTTATGTTCTTTAGCGATGTTGGTACCAGCACCGGTAGGTGCTCTGCAACTTAATAGTGACCATTGCAATCTTACAATATTTGTAGTACAGTTCTTTAGACATTAGGATAGCGCTGTACCAATACTCATTGCAACGTTATTATGAGTTACAGAGAATTTAGCAATCACAAGTCAGTGCTATGAAAATAAAATTGTTAGAAGTCGGGACTGTTACCACACACACGTTTTAAATACAAAAAAATTTCTTTAAAAGATTCACTTGTAAATCTAAACAATTCTCAAATCTTCTCGAACAAACAAAAAAATAATAAAAATACTAAATTCTTATTAATATTACCTAAGTTAGATAAGACGGTAAATATATATATTATTTTATTTTATGTGTGAAACGTAAAAGTTACATTTTGTGCGTAAAACTACGCTTATTTATCTGAAACTTAATAAATTTAAAAAATATAATATAAAACTAAAACATATTATTAAAAGGAGTCCCTTTAGGCAAAGTTCTGAAGATACTAGCAGCAAACTAGCTAGCTATTCTAAGTAAATTGAGGATTTATATAATGAACTAAATAAAGAAGGAAGTTCAATTCCAAAGCGTTAATAATAAAGTTTAAATTGTTTTATTGTTTCTCGTTTACTTAAAACAGGTATTATTACCAATTGCATAATTACCGAACCTTGTAGTGAAAGTGAACGTGCAATAAAATGTTTTTGCTACTTTTTCTTTGATCCCGAATTAACAATACACTTCTTGAAACTTTCGCTTTCAAACATTACAAAACAATGGTTATTCCTACTAAATGCTACCTTTTACTACTGTTTGGAGAAACCATAAACACTGTTGTTTACTTAGCAAGGTCAAATATTATAAAAATAACATCCTTACGATTTTTTTAATCAGCGTCTCAACACTTACTTGGATAATTCGATATTTGTGAAAATCACGAAATTTCGTTACATAGTTCTCGAGAAGTGTACAGTGTGATCTATTTACTGACCCTGTACACTTCGTCTGTCTGTTTAAAAGTTATTTTATCTTTACAAGAGAGATACCCTATGTAAGGGATATTGCTGCGAGATTCACGGAATCCGGCCGCGCCACTTATCCAGCAATATTCTTTAGATATGTATTTACAAGAAAGAGGCAAGAAGCAATACGGCGACCTGCGGCTCTTGCTTCACCCTGCTCCTTTCGTTTCACGACTATATTTTCGCAAAACTTCCAGGTGCGTGTTACATTGATAATTAATTGTATTAAAAAATATCTTATATCTTACACAGACACAACATTTATTACTTATAGAACACACCCACAGAAACACACAAATAACAATAATCACAAAAATATAAAAAAAAATGAAAGATAGCAATTTTTTACGTTTTAATTGAGTAATGCGTGTGTGCTGTGGGTGTAATTAGCCCTGGCTCAGCATTATGCTGAGGAGCAAACTGTTCCACAGCGCTGGTCATTCTGTCAGAGACACACAGCTAGTTACGGTTTGGCTTTGGGCTTACCTATTTATATTTAAAAATATGTATCATTGTATAAATGAAAGTGAATTCAACGATAAATCCAGCAACTTGGCAAGAGTTTGTAATTTGTTTTTTACCTCTTGTGCGTTTTCAGGACCCGACCGAGCAATTAGCTGGAATGTCGAACGCTCCTTAGCTGGTAACGTTAATTTAAAAAAAAGGCAATGCGAAAAGTTCATATTGATAGACCTTTGGTCGTTAAATAACCTACCAGTTACCGGTAACTACGAGTTTACTTAACTTTGGACATGCATTGAAACTTTTTGTCTCGTTTACGACGTAATTATATCGCAAAAAATTGACACCATTGCGGCACCCTTTACCAGTTTAGGTAAAGCGTATTGACAATACAAAACAATGGTATTGTAACTGGGATCATCAAAACAAACTATGGTAACTTTATTGGTTCAAACGTTTATGGTCGGTCCCATTTTTATAGTTCTTTCGTATGTAAATACGTCGACGGCATGTGTCTCGAACATTGTTAAATCGAATTGTAAAAAATCTATTTTTTTGTTTTCCTTGAAGTTCGGTGTCGAATACTTTTGCTTTCGTGTTTTTACAAAACAATGCGATGATTAGCTTTTAGAAAATTTGCATAATTTATTGTTATTGCCTTTTCGACGAACAGAGATGGTGATGACAATCTTTTTTATGTTTTGGCTTTTTTTAATTCGGCGTATCTGAAACTTAACACTCTGTGCTTTTGTACTAAGTATTATTAAGACAACTTTTTAAAATCTTTTAATTAATCTTAACTTAACTAAAATTTAACGGCCCTATTTTTATAATTATATTTACTTTATCTAATGGGACAGTTATATAATAATTATATAATATGTCATCTTTATTTTATTAAAATAATTATAAATTATTATATAGTGCCTTTCTTTGATGGGCTCAAGACGGGGCACTGACGATACACCAGCTGTAGATACACTGTGCAGGTTTTAATCAACCTTTAGATATTATTATAAATATTAATATATAACACGATAGTAAATTTCAGTTAAACTAGTGAGTTTAGCCGACCCGATTTTAACAACCGCTGGGTAGATAAAATCGCGTCTATTGTGAGTAAGAATTTCTGTCTATTTAATTTATTGCATTACTAGATTCCGCCGCAGCTAAGAGCGTGGATTTTGTTTATTTTGGCTAGCTTTTTGCGACAGTTACCAATAATCAATATTTCAGGCAATTTAAATACAACTATAATCAATTAGATTAAAGAATCGTTAAAGAACCTTACACTGGAATCATACTATCTATTGGAAAAACGGCACGCCAATCTGTTCGGTATTTTAAAGATTATCGCGTTATATATGTAAGATTAATATTTATGTGCAGTGCAATTAGTGGCTTGTGACATCCCAGAGATAGTAGGTTGGTTCCCACTTGTGTACCAATAGACTTTCTCTTTTTTTCTCTCTATTCGAATTTAACACACGCTCATGCGGTGAAGGAAACCATCGTGAAGAAACCTGCGTGTCTCAAATCCAAAAACTTATGTCATTCATCAGGCGACATCTATGAAATAAATTGATCAAAGGATAGGATGCAAACTGAGGACCATGTAGGGTTATAGCGCTGCTGAAATTTTAATATTTTTGTATGAATACATTTGAGAATATAAATTTAAATTTTCTACGCATGTATAACGTATAACGTCCTGTTTTGAACAGGACTGTCCTTTTTCCAATTACGAGTCTCGGTGTCCCCGAAAGGACTGTGGGACTCAAAATTGCCCCGTTTTCTGAAACCGCGCGAAAATATATCTGCAGAATATAAAAAAACCGTGCCAAGAGTTTCATTCTTATTTGAAATATAACTAAACATTTTGGGTACCTATATTTTGTGATTCATAACTTTTTTGCTAACTAACTTTTTCTAAATAAATAACTTTAAAAAACTTTTTGACTACTTATTATTTGACCTAATTTAAACCAATGTCTCGGACCAAGGAATAAATGGTCACTTTATGCATGTACCTAATAATACATATAACGCAAAATCTCTTCCCACCATTAATATATTTATAACTTGAATAATGCTTGATTTTTCATCTTCAACCTTTACGTCTCATAGGTAATTGAACAATAGATATGACGTTTAATTTTGTTCCATTCACTTCTGCCAAGCTTTTTTTACATTAGCCTCGAACGCATCCGCTTGTTATTTTCATTCGCAGTCTTTTCATATATTTAGCGTTATTTTATCATGCCTATTAATTTTTATATGATGTGTACTAGGATGTAAGAGACAGAATTGTTATGAGTAAGATTTCAAAATGCACTTTTTTATTGCACAACATTATACATCGCTTTTTAACGATAAAGCCGCATTAAACTGCACTGGCACTCTGGAGACGTATTTAAAATATTTCATTTGAATAAAATTTTGATACACTTTTAACGACTTATTTAATTCACATACACATGATTCAAACGACTTTTTGGTTGGTACCTTAATATCCCTTATTAGTTAGATATAGATTTTTTTATGTTACAAGAGGAAAACGGGTAGGAGGCTCACGAACACTGCCAGAAGGCTCGCGAGCGCGCTGCCGGCCTTTAAAGAATTGGTATGCACTTTTCTTGAGTGGTCCCTAAGTCGAATTGGTTCGCAAATACGTCAGTACTGCTGGTTTCACATAGTGGCGGTGCGCGGCAAAAATTACCTTAAGAATCGCTCAGTTGTGGAACGATGGACGTCGAAGTGATACGGATGGTATTTTATAAGGAGATTTTAGGATTAGCAAAAAAGTAACACATATGTTTTGGTTAAAATATATAAATTATAATCTCACTCATTCTCATTTCATATGAATCTGTATACAAAAACCGCATATACAGTCAAACCTGGATAGGTGAGAGTTCAAGGAAGCACAATCTCATTCTCGCTTATAGAGTTTTCTCACTTATCCAGTTCTCACTTACCCAGGTTTGACTGTATTAGTATCTATTTTAAAGAATTAAATACTTAATTTCTATATTTGAGCTGGTCAAAAGCACGTTTTACCATACTGCAATATTTGTACTTGTCACACATTTATCTTACATAATGATACGTTATCAAATCGCCCTGTGGCTCCCTACAAATCATCGTAGTTAAATGAACAATTTAATTTAAACTATACGACATTGTTACAAAGTTCAATGTCGCATGACTTTTGCAAAAAAATCAAAACTAAAATGGCGAGAGCTACGTGACATTCGTTCGCACTAGCCATGTAACACTAACTCTTTTATTACTCAGGCCGAAATTTTAAACAAAAACCGAAATTACAAACTAAGCCTTAATACTAGTCTTTGAAGTCTAAATTAAAACTACGTTTATAGCGTACTTAAGACCTTACGTTTCGCGCAAACTGTGAACTGCCTCACGTTAGGACCTTAGTAGGGAAATGAAAAAGCATCATTGTGTTTTCTTTGTTGTGCAAATCTATACTTTAAAGTAAGGATACAGTGTATATAACGCCTTGAAGATATTATACGTATAAGGCATGATGTCATAGAGCTTTAGTGTGAGAACCTTGACTGAAGTGGGACGTTACCGAGTTACCACAGAGAGCCTAACTACAGAACAGAAGGTGTTTGTCTCGTAATTACTGTTACAAAGTAAAATAAAGGTAAATATGAATTATTTATACGAAAATGTCACTATGTACATAAATGCGGGAAATATGTAACAATTGTATGTGATCAGATAAATATATTCAGTAAGGCCTTCCAATTGTCCACAATTCTGCGTGATTTTCCTCTCTTTATAGTAAGAAGATAAGATATCCGTGCCTGAAACGAGCACATGTTTCAATCGAACCTTAGTGTAAAATTTGACTATCAAAATCATCTGCGATTTACCATACATTTATGAATTTTTATATTTGTAAATTTTCCTCTTCCCATCTTAATCATAAAGAATAGTATTCAGAATCGTTAGTTCTAAGAGTCATATAGAAGAGGTGCCCCGGGTTGAATCACAGACTAAACAATAATTATATTTATTTAGTGCAAAGAACACTTGTATTTCCATCAAATTTCAAATATACAGAGATAATTGAGCGCCCCGCACGAGTTGAGCTCAATTTTTTATATTACAGAATAAGACAATAAAATCATAATGTGTTACATTAGAAAACCGCTGTGGTTTGCATAAATGTAACCATAGAAAAATTCGTGGTAATTTCTTTAATAATATTTTTGACGTGATAACGTCTTTAAAATCGTTTTAGTCGGGTGACATGTTCAGAAACTTGTGTCACACCAAAACCTCACGAGCGCGATCGCAGGTATAACGAGAGGGAGACGGGCCGATCTCCCGTCTCATTTCACTCTAGCGGAATACAAACGAATGGAGATTTTCTCGTGCGGTTAAGTTTTGTAAGAAAAATGTATATCATAGTCGAATAAGTAAACTTGTCATTTTACATCCGAAATTTATCATCAAAAGTGTGAATAAAACGATAGATCTAATTTAAAATTTGAAAAAATTGTTATCTTCATTAATTCCTTACTTCCCAAAAACTTATATCACCAATAAGACGTTATCACGTAAACATCTCGATCGTAAACCTACTTTACAAACAACCAATATTTTTTTTAAGTTCCTCTTTGTAACAAAATACTTACACGATTGCTCGAATGCCTTTATGTTCGTTATAATCATTTCTGAGCTAATGCACAAAAACCTATTTCATAACCGAAAGCACAAAAGTGGCAAAAAATTGCGGATAACCTTACATCGACTTACAGTAAAAATTAACATTTATGCCGACACGTAACTCCTATTTGTCTAGACGTTCTACTATTATATTCCCTGGCTGCTTGCATAATATCGGAACGGATAATAATAAAATTTATTTTCAGACCATGTGATAATATAGTCTTTGGAATACGCTAGTACTTGTACTAAACCCATAGGCGAGTTTAACTTATTTCGAATTCTCATAAACAGTTATCAATATTTTTAAACGAGACAAAGACTCGTGCATATAGAATCATAAAGAAGTTGAAGTCAAAGGCTTTTAGTATTATTATATGGTTATTATTACTGATGCATTTTATGTTATATAACACAAGCATATCGGCTTATATGTTGTGACTTGTGGTAAGTAATAGGTTATTTGACGGTATAAAAAATGTTTGCGCTAAATCCGTGTCAGTAAAAAAGGACAATTATCTATGTTATCTTTGACACACGAACTGGAAACCATTTCCCGTAAAATGATAGGCGGTGCATACGCAGATGGATTTTTAAACTGCTGTCGCCTGCGCACTCACATTTAACCGTATACCTACCGCATTTACTCATTACAATAATTAAGGATCTTGTGCTTATTCAATTACACCACCGTTTATGGCAACTGCTAGTATTAGTCGGAATTATTTTTTGGGATTCCTTATTTTACTATACTGACACGCGACAGTCGAACCAGCGCATATTATTTTACCAAGCGAAGGGAGCTGCTTCCGTATATATGTAGAAAACCGTAAAAACATGACTTAGAATAGAGTTATGGAGTAAAATAATTTGTAAATAATCATTAATTTACTAATGATTTTTATACGTTTTTTTTGTATAAGGTAATAAATAATTTATCAAAAAACCCATCATTATAAATGTTCAGACGTCAGTCACGAGACTCGAAACGTTCACAGATTAGTTGAAACGACGGTAGCATGCTGGTTAATAATCTGTCTTCGCCGGTCTAATCCTAACACTGTCTTGGAGTTTTTCGTCAGAGACTGTTTCTTGATAGAAATATGTATTTGTGTTTATTAAGAATAATTAACACGTAAAAAACTAGACTTTTCTTGACCGCCTAGAAAAGCGCTTTTTGAAATTATGAATGATTTATTTGAGCCTTATAATTACGTAACCGAAATAAAAATAATCTGAAATAGTTTTTGAAATCTTATCAAACAGTCTATTGCGATAAGTATCCCGCTTAGACAGAATCCTGAGACTAGCGCAGGCTAAAAGATTTTTATTTTTATAACTTTTGTTACTTATAAGAAAGACAGTTTATGATTTTTTTATCTCAATATCTTTATGTTGAAATTTTCTGGCCTTATGAGGTTTTTAAAATTGTATTGTGTATTTTTTACAATGCAGTGAGAATATTTTATTTTTACCCATTAAGTAATTTTTCCTTAAAAAGCAAGGTTAAGTGAATGCGTAAAAAACTTTAACAATATCTGCATCTTTAGAATAAAACGAGCTTAAGTGCAACAGACCTGAACTTATCAAAACAAAAGATCCGTGTCTGATTAACATAAGCTACCTGCCGAAATTTCTTCGCCTACGCAGTCATGCTTGGAGCCTCAATGTTAGCGTTATTCACAGGTAACAATTATTATTACTACCAAATAAACTTAATTTCCTAAGTTTAATTATTTATTCATTAAACACAATATACACTTATGAACGGCAATAAAGAAATACATATATAATAATAATAATAAAAACTATATTTATGACAAAAGGGCTGTGACAGAATTTATATATTGCTAGTCCCCAAACTAGGGAGGCCCTGTGTTGTGTGTAACTAGAAAACAATTATTACGTGGTACATGTTTAAAACAGTAAAAAAAAAGATATTAACTGCTAAATGCTTCTAATTTTACATTTACAGCTAGTTCTCAAATCAAGGGCGTAGAACGGACGAGAAGTCCGCAATAAACTCTCCGCCACTCTTTTTAATCTCCAACTTTTTTGATACACATGAAATAATTTTAATAAAAGGAGGGCAACTGACAGCTTTATCGCTTTGGAGCGATATCTTACCACTGTGATTTTTTTTTAAATTATGTGACTTTCCTGTTGATTTTATGAATCACGTTTGATTCCGATAAATTTTATCACCGTCTTCATAAACTTTTAAGCATATATATAACTAAATGTAGCTGTTAAGATTTTTAATTTCTTTTATAATTTTCATAATTACCCTTATTGATGTTGATTATACCAACTTCTTTCACTTGTTATAATAACTGAACCACTTACCAAACTACGCGTTCCACAAACGCTTTTCGCTATCACTCCCACCAACACTGTGTGGGCCGAAGCAATTGTCCGATCTCAAACACAAAATAAAAACCTAAATCAACCTTGAAAACTATATAGCATCATGTAAGGTGCGGCAATGTCATAGGACAGTTTTTGCGGTCGCCCACGTTCAGAAGAATTTGTCTTATCCATGTAGGTCGTAATGCATTGTCTTCTGAGATGCCCCTTTATGGTATATACTTATTAAAATCAGATCGATTTACAATGACATTACAATTAGAGAGTTATGATTTACTGATATGAGAAATAAATGCGTATGGAGGTAAGCTTCCCTTATACCCTTTCACAATGGAAGACTGAAAATGTCTTTTTCTCCTGAATTCTAATACATATATCATTTTACGACTGAATTTGTTTTTTTAATGAAAGAAATATAGGGATATTCAGAATTTCTAAGCTCTTAAGTAGTCTTAGCTTAGTGGTTTCAGCTACTCTGATCCCTGTGCTCGGCTGGCATCGATAGGCTTTCTATTTGTCCATTTAATACTCAGACGCTGAAGGAAACCAATACACTGGATCCCAACAGTCGACAGCGTGTGTCAGGCACAGAATGCCACACTTCTTGCCTATTCGAAAAAACAAATGATTACGAAATTTAAAGGTCCGTAGCCCTGTCAGGTCTGTAGCCCCACCGGTTTTCTTAAAACTTAAATGTTAAAGTGCGCTCATTATTTAATATCAAAATAATACAATAATAAATAATAATACAAACATTCTAAGTTGCCTTAGTCGACTACAAAAAAACTTCCGTGATAAATAAATCGGATTTTTTATGCTTATAGAACAAGTATGAATTAAGTAGTTAAAGTAAGGTTATGTTATTTAGCGATGCGTCGTAACAAAAGGCTGTATGGCCTTCCTCTCACGATCTGGGCGGATACGAAATGTGTAGAAAAAATGAGAAAAAACTACAATTAAAACGTGAAAAGGAAACGGAGAATTTAAGAACAAGAATTCTTTATTTCACGAACATGTATTTAATTCAATTATATCATTTTTAATAAGCTCAAGCCAAAATACACAATTAATAAAGTAACAAGTGATTTCAATTGGTATTTTTTAATATATATATAACATATCACACTTTCATTACAGTGATCCAAGACTAAGCTAGGTATTATAAACAGTGCATTTTTATAATTTATTAATACTCTATTGCGTCTTCATTTATTTGCGATATATACCATCATAGTACGACCATAGTATGCGCAAAAAACGTGCACAACTGGAGTTGCAAAAACCAAGAGAATCTTGTTATTTTTTATATTATTGAAATAGATGCAACTAATCTAAGTAAATCGCAGTCCATTAAATAAAGAATATGCAACTAAAGGCGTATTAAAAGGTCATAATCGATGCTTTAAGTGACACTAAGCAAATAAGTTTTAGGGTCATCTCAAGTAAGTTTCCTCGTCGAAGACTTCACACGATGGTGACCTTGTGTGAGCCACGTAATGATCGTAATTGTAGAATGAACGGTGGAATGTACTCAATCGTGTACAGGTATATAGTATGGAGTAAATCTTTATATTTTATATTTATATGCGTTAGGAAATATATCATATCAATCTTTATGGTATATATTCTAGATAACCATTGGGGATATAAATGAAAACAGACCAAACAGGTTCCCAGCACTCGATGATGACTCTCTTGCGAATTAGATTTATGTGTTCAAGTACCTTCTTGAAATCTTGCTAGTAATTATAATATGCGCAAAATTACTCCCTTGCCAATAAGACTGATGCGTAGAAGTACCTTCTTGAGGCTCTCTATTACGTATCTTATATACATATTACACAGATACAATTCATATTTATTCTTTAAATAACTTCTGTAATTCTGATTTCACCACCTAAATTAAAATATTAGTGTGCCAAATTTGGATTACACTCGTTTTGATAGGAAAAACCTAAACATAACAATCAAATATACAGTATTTCCTTAACTAAAAACAATAACTAACCTTAAAATATAATAACTAAAATATATTATAAAAGGAGTCCCTTTAGGCAAGGTTCCGAAGATACCGGCAGCGATCCCCTTTGAATAGGTAGACATATTAATTGTTTGTCCGATTTTTGAAGTTATACTTCTTTAGGCGCGTTATGAAAAATTGATGAGAATGAAATTTTGCGATCGTGACACAAAATTAACGGAATGAAGTTGCCCACGGAAGATGCTACGGCATTGGACATAATTTAAAAACAACATTCGAATAAAAATAGAATTTATGTTACACTTAATGTAAGAAAATAATAATAAATATTTATTTATTTAATTTTTCAAATGTTAACTGAACTTTATTGACTATAATGACTCCTTTTCCAGTCTTTGATTATTTAATTGTAATTAATTATTTGCATGCAATCAAAAACTATTTTTAATAATGCCAAAGAAGTATAACTTCTTACGCTCGTACATAAGTACACGCACTCTTTTTTTTAATTAAAATAATATTCTAATACCCATAATAATAATAGGACTAATTTATTTTTAGAAATAAGGGTAAATGATTATTGTTGAATAATATTGGAAGTTGCTTCCTGCTTTAATGCCAACGAAAATTAACGAATTTTTTCTAACAACTATTAAACATATTCAGCGAATACATCTTAAAATAACTATTGAATAATCTTAAATACGAGTCGTTCACGATTGTACAAATCAAGTTCTCTTTCCTACAAGTGATCGACAGTGTAATTAAGAATTGTTTAGATTTCTGCTTGCAAATTAAGTGAACATTAACTTATACTTAAATTGGTAAAGACATTTGAAGGTTGTATCGCCTCTTACGAGATAAGGATGCGCTGTGAAAGGACGGAAAATATTTAGAATAAATTAGTCATGCAGTAATTTAAAGATTTATTATGGAAACATTTAAGTCTTATGACTATTGAGAGCGGTGTTGCCCTAGTGGCTTCAGCGAGCGATTCTTATCCCTGAGTTCGTAGGTTCGAGTCCCGGCTGTGCACTAAATAAAATAAAAAAAAGAATAATTGTTACTAAAGCTACTATAAGAAATAGATAAATAAATATTTTTGGGCGGATTAAAAACTAGATTTCGTGGGATTTTTGTGTGTAAGTGGGTGTACTTTAAAACTGCAACGACAGACACAGATCTGATCCTTGTCTAAATATCATTGAAGAATCGGATCCAATCTACAGCCAAGATTCAAAGTTGTAGCCGCATTAGAGCATTATTCTAAATTCCAGCCTAATAGGTCAATCTTCATACCCTTTTATATGAATATGTAATAATAATAAATTAATTAACACGTCTCTTTGTCCAAGTCAATCAACAAATAAAACATATTGTTATTGACTAGTTTTTAATGCATTTTTACATGTACTAAATACGTATTAATTTTTTTTTTCTTTTTCATATTCTTAGTCCTTATTTACAACAAATAATTCTTAAAAATTCATTGGTCCAGCCTTCTTTGAGTTTTGCACGTTACAAATTTTTTTGGGATTCATTTTTATTTATATAGCTTACAGATATGATTAAAAATGTATTTGTGGATTGGTATTTTTAATTTACACTTGTCCAATCGCCGAATAATTTAGCCAAGTAAGATACTTAGACCGTACATTCGTATAGCCCTGAAGACAAAATAGACGTAACATTTTCACACACAACAAAAACAAAACATTATACCAGCAATCATACCTCCATCAGCTAATGATAGAAAAAACCCTTGACATTTCACAAAAGCATCTCGACCTCGCTTGTACCTAAACAGATATATTTACCATCTTAGAAGTCATCGACGTATTTACACCGAGCAATTAACGAGCAAACGCGAGTGAATGAAGAAGGACGTGTGGGGAGTCTAAATTATTGGGACCTACACGTTTTGCTATTCAGTCGGCTTATATCTAGTTGTCGACCTTGGACGCAATTAGGGTTGTCGATGTTATCCCGCCAATTTTGAAATTATTATGCATGTGTCAAAATTGATGGGTACTTATTAGTAATTTAAATATCTATAATCTATATATCGGTAGAACTTTAAGTTAAGAATCGATTGAATTCACAATTTTTTAATTTTAACTATTGCCAGCGTGACTTATTTCGCACGCATTATACAGAAAAGCATAAATGTTTCAGCTTTAGGCTTTATTACCTCAAGATATCTATTAAATACATTAATTACATACTATAAAAATATAAAAATTCTGACTATAATTTCATCAAACTTTTATTAGCTCTAATACTAAAGTTATTTCTAAATAAGCGGCCTTATTTTAATGCCTTCATTTACTATTAACACGGTCATAATATATCCAACATCTCCCTAGGCCCATTACGATAATCCTACTGAGACAGTTACACATGTATCTATAGAGTTATAGATCAATTTTTTATATGAGATCTTTACGAAGAATTCCTGGCACATATGAAGTCTCGCGTACCAGTTACATGTACTATTATGATGCAGCCGACAACCCTAGGCGCAATTGACATTCCTTGCCCTTTCTTCCACCTTGCTTATGTCTTCTTGACGGCGATTGCATACGTGAATCGTTATTAATATGCCACGCTTCCCTCCAACCCAAGGTCGCGTCTATTCGATCCTTTTTGCACACAATAGCACCTTCAACCTTAAATTGTTGGATTTAGAATATATTATACAGTGCAAGTGATTACGCTAGTGACATCTGTTGGTCAAAATTCTGTTTGTTTCCGCATCGTAATTTGTTGTGGAGATATCATTGCATTACTCTATATTCCAGCACACAACACATAATACATATTATTAGAATAATTAAATTATTGCGAAATATGATAAATAATTTCAATGTATTTGGGTAATTGAAAACATTATTAATCATTTCATTTACCAAGAATAAAATAGTAGGTATATGCACCGATGACAATAATTAGTTTATTCTAATTTAATATATAATTATGCCTTACCATAAACTAACTAATTAAACTATTAACATAATGAACACGAGTTTGACTATACCGCAAAAGATTACTATAAATTAATTTTAAATGCATTATTTACAATCTGCAAAATATTTCTAGTATGAATAATACTGGTTCATTCTAGTTTTCTTTGAAAATACGCTTCTTCCTCAATTAAGACCTTCAATTGCACTCATCGTATGAAAATTGCGATCAAGATATGGAAATTGTTCGCAATACTAAATTCTTTAACAAATTATTATCCAAATCAGTGTTACACAGATTCGAACGCCCGATGTACGGAATTATTTAAAGTAGTACTTTTAGAATCCAGTCCGATGTTTGGTAAATATAAAAAAAAATTACAAAACTTTCAACGATAAGCCACTTTGTGTTTATATATATAGAATATATATCTGTAAGTTCTAGTTCAGATAGTACATTTTTTTAATACATTGTCTCTTCACTGAGACATCGTGGAACATTACAATCTAGCCTAACTTAAGACTAATATTTGACTAAATGTTATTGAACATAAGAAAATTTCCAATAACACTAGGTACTCACAGCCTATTACGGGGAACACTCTGTTCTTGTGTTCTATTCTTTCACTTTCCGCTGTTTAGCACTTTAGACTAACTAACACTAATTCAAATGGTTCTGTTCTGTTCAATCTCCTCACTACATGATCTTATCTAATATATAAAATTCTCGTGTCACAATGTTCGTTCCTATACTCCTCCGAAACGGCTCGACTGATTCTTATGAAATTTTTTATGCTATGCTATTAGTATCTATCTCTCAAATCCCTCTGGGGTAGCATAGCAAAATGTTCAATGTTGGTATGTAAACTAAATAACTACATAACTAAACTAACTAAATAACTAAAATGGTAGTCTAAGTAAAATCATATTGAGGAGAAACGAAGTTCGCGGGGGCAGCTAGTATATAATATATAAACTTGCAACAAATGCAATGAAAATCCAGATACACTCATTGAATCGTAAAACTCTTTCGATGTTCATAACAAATGTTACGCGCTATGTTCATGAGGAAATTTTGTATGCCACGCGGCGATGAATCGATGAACAGCCAAGGTCAGTCTTTGTAATTTTGCTTTAGACCAAATCTAGAAAATTTAAATAAATCGTCTGTGCATTTGATTTGCATACGCAATAGCTTTTTAAAAGAAAATTGTATTTAGTTGGTATATACCAACTAAGGGACATACGCGCTACAGATTAATAGAGATATCAGTCGCACAAGCGAATTACTATTTATCATTGGAAAACAGTTACTATTATCAGAATATCCAGGCACGTCTGAACTATCGCCTCGTTGGAAGCTTCTCTATGGCTTCAAAATTAACATTTGAGGTCGACAAATAAAAATACTCTTTAATAAGTCAAGTAACGTATACAAATGAGTTAGCAGTGTTGGCCTAGTGGTTTCGACGTGCGACTCTCATCCTTGGGGTCGTAGGTTTGATCCCCGGCTGTGCACTTTCTGTCTATGTGCGCATTTAAGACGGTGATAAACGTCGTGTGGAAACCGGCCTCTCTTAGACTCAAAATGTATTGTGTCAGACACAGAAGGTTGATCACCTACTATAAATTATCACAGAACAGATACAGAAATCTAAGGCGCAGAACTAGAAGGTGGTAGCGCCGTTGGTATATGTATAATAATACAAATAAGAATGTAATAGTCAAATACCATATTTATTACCGTCATCACAGTAGTAATTTATTTAATCATTATACGACTACATAATAAATCAATATGAATTTCAAAATACATGTATATTACCCATTATATTCAAGTTCATACATTATGTATTCACTATAATTATAACCCTTCCTTTTCGCTCCACGGACCTTAACAAGCACGATAAAATCAATTCACATTTCATGCCGTAATATTCCGTATTACCATACAATAAAGTATATCTTAGTAATATCCGCTTATATCCTTTACATTTTGCGTGCATTATCTCCACCCTTTCTTGCAAAAAAGTGCATACAAAACCGCGTGCAAGTTGATTGGTGCATTAGAAAGCGCTTTATGTGCTACGTATTTACATATTTAGAGAACTTTCGGCTATTATATAAAAGTTATTCTGATGTAATGTGAAATTTAATCGAAATATCACAAAAATAACTTTAGTTGATTTGTATCTAAGAAATTCATATTGCTTACTTGCTGGGACGTAGATTATACTAAAAATATATGGCAATAAAATTTATATACATACTAATATTATATACTACTAGCTGATCCGGCAAACGTCATTTTGCCATGTTTATCATTTATGGTTATTGTGCCTCACTCGACATAGATAGGTATAGTGTGTCGCGGACTTTTTTGTAGATATTTATAAGATCTACAATTACTTACAACATTTTATGGTTCTATCTTTAATAGTTTAGGCAGGGTAAGCAAAATAAGTAACTTTTTTGGTTGATTTTTTACACCTTGTGTCCGAAAAACCCTAATATCTTACGGAACCCTATTTTTGTTTTGAACCCTATATTACTCGTGGATAATGTAGCTTTCGAATGGTGAAAGAATTTTTAAAATCGGTCCGGTAGTTTATGAGCCTTTTCATTACAATCAAACAAACAAACAAAGTTTTCCGCTTTATAATATTAGTGTAGATGGAGAAATTATACATTACTTTTATAATTAATGTTTAATTTTGATTATATTTAATCATAATCATATGATTGTCTGCTTAAATAATAAATATATAAATTATTATTATTTAACCTTGCTGAGACCGTGCATATTTTAAAGTTAGATGGTTTTTTTCTTATCTTAACATACATACACACGCATTATGTTGATATTAACGTCTTTAATAAATAATAATATCATAAATTTCATGATTTCCAGCATCCTAATGGCTAGAAATTAAGTACGAACTGTACAGCAGACGTTACAAATAAAAAAAACTTAATCAATCGATTAAATAAGGAACATTATTAATTTATACTACTAGTCGCTATATAACGACAATAAAAAACTTAAAACTACTTTAATAGTGACAAATATATACTACTTACAGACTATATACAAGTTTTAAATATAAAGAAAGAACATCTAATCGATTCTGGAACTACAAAAATTTTCATCAAAAGTTGTAGGAAATAGAAACATGATAAAGAACAGTCAATAAAAACCTCAACATTTACAGATCAATCTTCAATCTATAATATATTTGACAGCAAAACATTAAATTAACAAGTGTATAATAATTTCCTGTCAGAAAGCAAAATTATTGAGACCTGTTCGTATTTGCATATGTGATTTGCCTTATATTTTAAACACATCAAAACATAAAGCTTAATATTTCTTTTATTTATTAAATAAAAATTACATTTCCAAAAAAAGAGAAGAAAGATTTAGATTCGCCCCTGTATAAGCCCATTCCGCTCTATCCTGGGCTCGCCTGCTCCATCTCTTCGGCAGACCATCTTCCTCTCTTCCCTAAACCGTCTCTTGGATACCATTCTAATACATCTTTCCTCCTTTAGGCATAAGTCAGAAGACAACGTACTTTATTTATTTCCACTACAAACATATCCAGTATATACAATATTCTAAACCTACATAGGAATAATTATAGTGAATAGAAAATTGAAACAAATTTAAAAAGTTATTTTGATTCAGTTTAACAGAGACGAGATTCTTTCAGCTTTCGGTTAGACATAAAAATTACCGATAACATTTACCTAATGAAATTAATATTTATTTGGACATTTTGCAATGCTTGCAAGCTGATCAGTTCTAATAATTAAATAGTGTTGTGAGACCCGTTAAGTAAAAATACGAAATATATGAGATTCCTTGTTGTCGACAGATTGCGACAAATGACGTCGGCAATACATATGTAATTATATTTAAACATTTTTATTTAATAAGGCGAAAATGCGCTTACGCAGGCCCGCGCCTTTGATGTCGAGCTTGATGTGGAACATGGGTCTACACTTAAAGCCCTCTGCTATTCAGAGGCATTGCGAGACTACTAAAACGCCTTCCACACGCCCTTAAGATTGGCCCTCGGGTTTTGCCAAGGTATTCATCCCATGGGACCTGGGCTTATATCCGACAAATAGCTCAATCAAGACCTGCAGTTCCGGGCCGATCGAGACCCAAGCGCCTCATAGCCTAGCGGTCTTATTAAGTGTCCGCTAGGTATGGGGTATCGAGTTCGGTTCCCGGCTGCAAGTTTATTTAACTTTAATGTTGTTCTCGGCATTTGGTGGGGAGGGCGAGTGGTTAAACCATACATAGAGGGAATGGTCAAATTTATAAAGTATGCAAAGGGCATCGAACTTTAGAAAGGAGACTGTGTGGTTTATTTATGTTCGTCCTAGGCCGAGGATGGATATTACAAGTGGTCTAGTAATTCAACATTCTTTATTTATTTATATTCAAAACATGCAAAATGCCATGTTAAAACATGCGAATCTAATGACACCTCATTTGCCTTTGACTGAATTTTTCCTATTGTTTCTAAATTAAGTTCTACACTTCTATAATTAATTTCTCTACATTTAGTCCTAACCGTATATGAAGGCGTGGTAAGTGTCAATCATTCTGCCGTAACGAGCTTTCCATATTAATATTGACACTACGACATACCAGCGCTGTATCTAATTAATTGTACCAAGGTCCCGCATTGTCTCTGCTCGACGATTAGTTGCTACCGACTACAATACGTATAGACGTATGTTATGAGAACAGAGCGAGTAAATATTAAAGCCGTTGGCCAATGTCACGCCATGATAGATTTGAATAATAATAAATAATAATCTAGTGGCGCTACTAAATGAGTCTTGGCCTCAGATTGCAACCGTTTTTTTCATTTAGTAGATAAGTAAGTGATTAGCTTTCTGTGTCGGACATATGTCAACGGTTTTTGTGTTTGAGACTACCTTTTTCGTCACAATGTTTACCTTGACTGTAGTATTTGCTAATTGCGCACATAGAAATGTTAGAGAAAGTATTCCAATGGTCCTAATTAAAAGGCACGATCTCAGGGATGAGGGTCGCATGCAAAAACTAGTAGGCTAACACTGTTACACCATAGATATGATTAAATAGTAAGAAAATCTTAGAAAATTTTAATCGAAAACCTGATCAATATTTTAACGATTATTTAAGTAATCGCTGTTTTTGATACAAATTAGCAGGTAGAAAATCAGATCAGTGTTATCGAAAGCTTTGTGGGGTTCCAATAATCTGTGAACTACATACGAAGTTATAGTAAAAAATCTATGTATTAAATTATTTAAAAAAGTTTATAAATTGTTTGTCAGATACGACATTTATGTTGGGATATCAAAAACTGCCTTTTGGGGTACGAAATATGTATCTACAATATTTATCTATGGTAAAAAATAGTCTGTGGTAAAGTCTACAGTGTGTAACTTAGACCACAGACGTACTGTATTACTTTAATAGGCTATTTGCATATCACATTTGTGCTTCGATAATCGTAATTTTATTTAATAATTGTATAGTAATAATGTTAACAATAACTTTTAATTAAGTCGGGACATTGAATTATTTAAAACTCTGATTTACATATCCGCACTTATTGATTTACAGTAATTATTATATTTTATAATTATTTATAAAGGTACTCCTGGTACACGATAATATTATCTTTAGGACCAGGCTTGCGGGCGAAAATATATCTAGCAAATTCTTGAAATTATATGAATAACTAGCGGACCCGACAGACGTTGTATTTTAAGCGAATAGTAAAACAAAGTATGAAAGTACCGACTGCAGCGCCATCTGCCGGGCTGATTTGGGAATCTAAACCATTCCCAGATCCCCTTGAACACACACAAAAAATTTCATCAAAATCGGTCCAGTCGTTTGAGAGAAGTTCAGTGACATACACACTCACAGAAGAATTATATATATAAAGATAGGACTTGTGAAGGCTGCATCTTCTTACAAAATAAGTAAGCTCCCAGCACAACAGAGAGCAAGATAGCTTACTGTGAGCATGCAGTAGCTCATAGAAGCTCCACGATGAACACCATTTCCCCCTTAGTCAAATGATTAACAAGGAATCTCAACAAATCTAACCTCTGGCTGGCCGGCCTTTCAGGCCCCAGATTATTCTAGGTTTTCTTTTAGTCTAAAGGCTCTCACAAGTCGAAATCATCTAAAATTAAACTAGCCATGAGCCTACCATCGCAAGGAGATGGCACTATAAGCAAAAGAAGAAGTCGGGAGTGATGCCTACTAGCTATTTCAGTGGCGAAAACTATATGTTACTAGCAAACTCGGCGAACTCCGTTTCGCCACCAGGCTTCGTTTTATGTAACATTTCGTTTGGTGATCCCGCTTTTCTGATGAAATTTCCTGATTTTGCTATACACCTCACGGAGCCCGAGACCTTTCCAACGAATGCAAAACCGTGGAAATCGGTTCGTGCGTTCTGGAGTTATAGCGTCAGGAAGGAAAACCCGACTTATTTTTATATAGTAGATTATATACATGACATATTATACAATATTTGGAATATTTATTTTATGAATGTACATATATTCAATATTTCAAAATTGTAAATTCAAATCTAATCAAAATAATTTATTCATTTTACACAATGAACGTCAATAAGAAATATTAAATGCTTCCAATTTTACATTTACTGCCAGTTCCCAAATCCATTGTATTCAGTGTATCAATTAGCCATATATTTATTACTATTAATTATATTATTATTTCCTAAATAAATAAATATGGAATTGAATAAATTAAGTCGTTGCCTATAATAATTAAAGGCTTTACGAGTGTTTCTCGCTACTGTACTTCCAACATAAATTAAGTACAACACCAGTGCGGTGTGAATGCAAGTGTATATTGATACAATCTTGGTAATTAGCTGTTCGTATTCAAGTGTCATCGAGATTGGCTCTAGTGAATGGCTGCCTTGAAGAATGGCTTTAGTTGAAAAACAAAGATTTCAGCTCAATATCACCGTTATATTAGATCCTCGCTGGCTTTTTTTGTTTTGAGGTAATAATTCAGTGACGCTACAACCCTGTTAGCGTTACTTATAATTAGCAGTGGAGACTAAGGGTAAGATTATAAGCAAAAGTCTATTAGTTTGTGACATGCGCGCGTCATACTTAGTGCTAAGTTTCGTTTCCTAGCACTCTGAGCTCTAAATCTGAACCCCAGCCTTCAGTTATTTAATCGAAAAGTAGGGGATCAAAGTATGGACCTGATAGATATACCTATGCCTTCTGTGCCTACAATGTACATTCAATCCAAAAATTTAACCAAACAAGGGTAACTGTTCGTTAACTAGTATATATTACATTTATTACTAACGAAACACACACAAATTAATGATAAAAATATAAACAGAAAAAAAAAGTTACATTTTAGCAGATGTGTTCCACAGCGCTGGTCATTCTACCAGAGACCACAACAGTTAGTTTGCGCCTCGGACGCAAAAAAAGAAAAGTAATAATAATCTTAGTGAAAAATATAATAATTGTTTATTCTCTATCTAATATTTAAAATTCTCGTGTCACAATGTTCGTTCGTCGAACGATTCTTATAAAACTTTTTATGCATATTCAGTAAGTCTGAGAATCGGTTATTATCTATCATTCCCCTAAATGTTAAGGATGGTCCACCCCTAAATTTTTATTTTTATATTTTAGATTTAAAAAAATTGTTTTTATTTTTTTATGATACATACAAACCTTAATTTTCACCCCTCTACGATCAACCCCTATTTTTTATTTGTTAATTAAAATCTTATGACTTGAACTCTGAGATTTAGAGAAAAATTTACAGAAAAATCCTAAAAAGTTTTCATTCCAGAAAACCGAACAGTCTCTGGGGTAGCATAGCAAAATGTTCCATGTTGGTATGTACTAAAAAGGGTAGGCTAAGAAATTCTCATTAAGGAGAGATGATGTTTGCGGGGACAGCTAGTAGATTTATAAGTAAGTCATATTACGCGTGAGGAATTTTTCCGTGAGTGTCACATCAAAGTCAGCGCTAAGCCGTCAATAGAAGCTGTGGGAGGACAATTATAGTGTTCGAAGCCCACCTGAGTGCCTACCAACTGATAATTAATGGTTTAGCTACAAAAACAATGCGCGAATGCTCTTCTAACTTGCCTTGTAGGGTAACCATAACCTCTTAGAGATCATGGAACATATGACTGTAAAAAAGCATACAAAATTATTCAAAACATTAAAGAAACTAGCCTGGAAGTGACACCACGATGTATTCAAAAAGTTACGCCATGGCTATCAAACTATTTAATCACCTTTCTAGAAGTTAGAGATCACTGCCATGTAATGCTTTAAGGGGAAGGTGATTAAATTTTAAAGGTAAGGTGCCTTTATAGCGTGGGAGAGTATTTATAGCATAAGCTACTACAATTATAAATAACTTAACTGATATTATTATGCCATCATGATTAATATGACATTTGCATGCTTATTTTTATATGGCAGATTATGGTTTTTGTATAATTAATCAATCTGAATGTACCACTTTCTTGGAGACGATTTATTTATTTCTGTGCAAACATTTCACAAATAATCATTTCGCGAAAAATATTGTATTTGTTTTAAATAGAAGAAGGTATAGACTACAAAAATACACAACAGATTTCATTAACAAACTCATACTGTAAGGCAATCGTTTGCTCAAGCTCCTATAGACATTGCTGTGTCTGCCGAACTCTGCCTTAGTTCGTCTCACACTGCTATTAATGCCACCCTTTCCCCATGTGGTTTTATAGTCCATGAATTTTTTTACCTTATTTCAAACTTTATGCAATATACATTTTTGTAATTTACCTTAATTTTTACCTACTAATAATAATAATCAAAAATGGATAAATAGAACCTAAAATAATAAAAAAGGTCACTGTGCTAAACCTTCAACGTGGGAAGCATTTCCTCGCTGTATAGCGATACTTATTCGTTGAGCGAGGAAAGCACCAGCTCTGAGGTCACTGGTACTATCTATTAGGCGCCAACTTCAACTTCAATTTCAATTAGATCTACCAAACTAGCTAAGCCAACTCAGTCATCCATGTAGAGATCAAATGACATTTTATACCCGAATAGCTTACCAGTAATTTGGGCAAGAAACCTTTATAAAATTCAAAATCATTTATTCATGTACACTTATTAACGTCAAAAAAGAAATGAAATGCTTCTAATTTAACATTCACTTCACCAGTTTTCAAATCAAGGGCGTAAAACGGAACAGAAGAACTGGCAATAAACTCTCCGTCACTCTTTTTAATCGCCAAGTTTTTTGTTTTACACGTTTGTGACTTTCAGTTTTTGATTAAACCTATGGAATACTTTTTGATTTGTAACTAGTCCTAGTAGTATCTCAAATCATTGTCACAACCATTTGTCGGTTCGATAGGCTATTGTTGAGAGAATCGTGGGCTTGTAATGATTAATAGACATTACTTGTACTAGTTAATTGGCTAGTTAATTTGCATGTAAGCATGAACATACATTCTAAAATGTAAATAAAAATATTATTAACTGTTTGATTATTGACATAATGTAAGCACAGTATTACAGTAGTAACAATACTAATTAAAGATTTAAGTTTGCGTCGTTTAAGTGCTGCCCTGCGATTCTGTAACTCACTTCACTCACCCTCAGCGCTGATTTTTGCTGTCAAATCGTTCGTTTCGGTGTCATGTTACAATTTGGTATTCTGATAAACAATAACCGCGACAAAAGCGCCGCTCAAGTGAGATTGTTCACATTTGGAACTAAAATTTGGCACTGCTACACTTACGCTCCAAAATTGTTGGTATTTGGTATTCTGATACATACCATTTGACATCTCATCTCACTTAAACGTTCATTTTGTACGTCAAATTAAAAGTTGCTCTTCCCTCGCTGAAATCGTCATTTACGAGTGAGTTAGCCATTTTTAGCGAAGTTAAAACTTGTTTTATGTGAAAATATTCTTACATAGGACAATCTATATGTATCTTGGGGTAAGTTTATAAAATAATATTTATCAATACAGCATTATTTTACGAAAAAAATTATATATATAAACATTAAGCTTCGTGAAATTGAACTTTGTTATTGTTACAGAAGGCCCGTTTCCACTTTTAAAGTTTAAACCTCTATTTCAAGAAATAAATGATGTAAACCATTAAAAAATACTTAATATAATATCTATAAATGGCGAAGAAAATGTAGGCACGAAACGACCAATTGGTTTCTCGGCGTTGGTTACTATCGCTTTTTTCCAATACTCAAGAAATTATATGGTATTGACTAAACCTAGAACATATGCTGCTGAGATGAACGAAGAGTCTAGTAAATAGAAGATCTAAGGTAAACATTTTGATTATTTTAGCATTAAAAATATCATTTTGATCCTAGAACCAATTTTTCGATGCAGTCTTGATCATGTCTTGTCTCCAGCAGAGATAAGTCGAACAGAAAACGATAAATAAGTTAAGATAGGTAAATTTTGTTATACCTATATTTGTATTTTTCTACTATACTAAAATTATAAATCTAATAATTTCAGAGATCACCAAATGTTCAAAATTTCTGATAGAAAAATACATTCTGCCTTTGAAGAAGAAGAATATTACATTTGTATCATACGACAAGGCCCCTGGATATAAAAAGACAATAGTGCAGACATTTTCAAATTATTGAATTTCTACTACTTATCCTTCAATTTATAATAAATGATAACACAGTACAATTTCAGTTCCTATATTTTTATAAAATATATTGATATAACATTAAGGTTTTGGATAAAAACATTATTCTGCTTTACACAAGTATGAAATACCATCATTACACACATGATGGTTTAAGTACTTATTAAGCTTTTTTAAATTTATCGTTGATAACTATTACTTTTTACAAACTAATTAGAAAATATATTAAAATAAATATATTTGTCTACAAAATAAAGTAGATGTTATTGATTAGCTCTATGTGAGGCTGGGTTTTAATTAGTTTTTATTATACTTAAGTTTGTTTTACTGAAAGTTATTTTGTATTGTGTTAAAAGTTTACTATAATCATTAAATAAAATGTGTAAGTTATTTGTATATTGTTCTTTTATTCACCTATAAAGTAACATGGCTTATAAATTTTTCATTTTGGCTTAGTTATGTATTTAACTCGGTTACTACGTTTTCTATAGGCAGTCATTAAATAAGTGGTAGATTTAATTAATCATTTTATTAATATAACAATATTATTAGATACAAAAAAAAAATTATTATGAAGTACACAATTATCTTAAACACGGTAATACAATTTATTATATAAAAATCATAGTTGTCCAAACTGCATTCAAAATAGATTTGTGGTCTCGGTTTAATATCTCTTCTTAACATTTCAATAATTGGTCATTTTCTTCCTCATTCTTGACAACTACCGCTGATGGCTGTAATACAATAGTTATGTGTTAAAATTGTAAATAGGGAGATGTGGTAGGTCACTGTACTGACACAATAATATTGCATAACAATTTAATTATTGTAAAGTTAAGGAAAATAGTAAAAAAACTTGCATAAAACACACAAAAACTTTATGGGATATCTTTGTATTTCTAAGTAAAGTACCTTAAAAACATGTTTGATAATATTATAACTAAGCCAAATATTATTTAAAGTTTTATGGTAACAAAGCTTAGTAATTTCGTGCACAGTTAACGTTGATCACTTGAAATGGTATGAATTTGAGCAATTGAAAGCTTTATATATTTGATGCAACATACCTAACATGATTATTTATACTTGTATTCTGAAATCTGAACAATTAAATTAAATTCAACTTGATCAGTTAAAATTAATACTTCTTATATTTCATGAATGGAATTTGAAGTTAGGAAACCTAAAAATATTTTTTTATTTGACATTTTTAACCAACAATTTCATTATTCTTTACAATGTCGCTTTGATTTAACCTAATACATTTGACTTCAAATTTGCCATCAAACAAACAAACTTTGTTAACTGTTTTACTAGACACTACTTATTCCTATTTATTTACTATGATAGTTATATTTCTAAAATAGTTTTAATAGAATTCAGTTTTTATGAGTGTTAGTAAAAACATAGGTAATATTGTTGTAGTGTGTTTGACCTCTGAATCACTTAAAAAGGTTGCAATAGTAGTTTCATGGCATCTAAAAAGTACCAACACTTGCACTTTTTATAATTACTCAACAAAATATTATATGAAAACATTGGTATTAACCTTGGTTACCTTTAGTAACATTTTGAAAATTTAAGATACCTATCCATCCTGTTTACTTTGAATCCGTAGCCCATTTGCTGAGAGAATCACTTTTAGCATGACATCATCTTTTATCTTTTTGTTAAGATAATATTCTTAAATTTTTTACAATATATCCAGATGTTAGGTATCCCTTGTTTCGTGCTGAAACATAATTAATATTTTTAAGTTTCTGTCGCTCATATACACCACGGCTGGTCAGTTGTCGGGTAAATACGAAATATAAACTCTTAATTATTATTGGAAGTTATAAACAAAATACGTAACTTACGATTGACTAATAAATAAACTCACTACTTACCTTTAAGCGGCCCCATTGCCAGATGGGTTTTAATAATTTTCCTCGCTATTCTATTATTTTCCATCAGATAAATCATTTTTGAGATATTTTCTCAGTTTATCTTTTTTTTAATATTCTTCATTTTATTTCAAACGTCGACCATTTTGTTTTATTAAAAATATTTTGCTTATGTATGATGAAAATTTTGACAATTAACTCTTTTTATAAATAAAATGAGTCAATTGTTACGATATTAATAGACAACAACTCACTAGGTTCACTCCCTTCACTTATCAAGACTTAATGTAAAATTTCTTAACAGAATACCATGAGATTCCAAATATGACGTGAGTGACGAAGGGAGCGCTGTTAGTGCGTAGTGGACTCACGGAATAACAGTGAGTTACAGAATCGCAGGGCTGCCCTGCGATTCTGTAACTCACTTTTCAAACTCACACAGCGGTTTTCGCATCGGCGGTCGCTCTCAAATCAGTCGTGAAGCAGTCATTTTATGATTTGGCATTCTGATAAACAATAAACTACAAGCTGCCACCTTTTCAGAATGCCAAATCATAAAATGATTGCTTCACGACTGATTTGAGAGCGACCGCCGATGCGAAAACCGCTGTGTGATTTCGAAAAGTGAGTTACAGAATCGCAGGGCTGGTGCTTTAATCACTCAACGAATAAGTATCGCAATACATCGAGAAATGTTGCCAGTGTTAAAGATACACTGCCACAGGGACTAAACTTTTAAAATTTGCTTTATTTATTTACAAATAAAATGAATATCATTTAATAGTATCTGAACCTACGCTGTGTAAAAAGTACATATTTACATATAAATAAACTAAAAGATGACTGAAAACATAAAACACATATAGATAATATTTTTATTGATTAACTCACTTCATAATAGCGTCAAAGCCTTTCTTTGTTTCAGATTGCATCCAGTGACAAGCTGTCTGTGGCTAATAGGTCGGTAATTTTTGTATATTAGAAGCTAGACCAGGTGCCCAATGCACAAGTGAACATCCGTGATTCGAACGTGCTTAAGTTAATTAAGTTTCTCACATATTTAATTATTTTCAGCAATCGATTCGAATAATATGAATAACAAATGATTTATTTAAATTTGTGGTAGCGAAACCAAATATATATTAACTAAGCTAATTACTTGCCATAGAAAATAACAATAAGGCACATGCAGTTGCGGAATCTCACTACTGCCAAAAATCAATAATAATTTCCGCAAATCCAAGTCGTAAAAAGGCATTTTCTCGTAGGTATTTAAGGCACGTGCGCACTAGGAAAATATATCCAAGGCTTAATGAAATTTGTCATTCATACGGTCTGCGATCGACGCGTGCGCCAGTTTAATAACTTGGGTGATGCGCAAGGATTTTCTTCTTTGATACACTGGGTACAAAACCAGAACGTATGAAATGAAACGATTCTAAATTGTCCTCTCACTCTGCGACACTAAATAAATACGGGCAGGAGGCTCATCTGATGTTAAGTGAAACCTTCACATATGGACACTCCCACTGCCAGGAAGCTCGCAGGAGCGTTGCTGGCTTTTTAAGAATTCTCTCTGTTTTTGAGGGACCTGAAGTCGAGAAAATATTTCAGTGGCTAACTGGATCGACTAAAAAATGAATAAAAATTATGAAACACAGGAATAACGTCACTGTAGAGTGATAACCTCGTATGTCCAGAGAATCAAACTTTACAGATACTCAATGTTTGTTAAAATATTATTATGTGTTTTTGGTCCATAGTTTTGGATGGTAAAAAGGATTTAATTGTTAATAACATAAGTCCTTACTTCATGATTACACCAGTTAAATGACATAGCTCCCTAGTTCAAGTATTACGTCACGCAATTTTTGGAGATTCTTGACCCTCCTCCCATGTAACGTGCCGTAACGTTTTTCTGTACCCAATAGTAAAACGTTTCGTGACCCCCCAGTGACTCTTTATACCTAAAAGTTACCATTATGGTGTGTAAAGTACTGGAGAGTCAAAAATAATATTAACAATAACGCGTAATTCAATCCCCGCCTCGCCCCGCATCGTAACATTTTACAAAAGGCCCCCCCCCCCCCAAAATTCGTTACGTAATACTTGAATGTGAGCGTTCTCTCTAAAGAATAAAAAATAAATGGTTTTTTGACATATGTGGATATCATTCTACAGTGGCGATAAGACGATTCTTATCGTAGTGTCCAAGTACACTCAGTACATCTCAAGCTTTACAAGGAAGATACATCGATTACACGTAGCCTACCGAAAATTGCTGACAGGATCGTGCGGCTTGAATTTTTAGAAGCTTCCTTCTTCCTTGTAACATATTCAAGGTTTAATATTCTATTTTTCATCACTTTGTAAATAATCTTATTAATATAAATTAGGCGTCACGTTGTTTGTCCGCTATAGACTCCTAAACTTTAGCCGATTTCAATCAAATTTGCACACCGTGTGCAGTTTGATGTAACTGAAAAGATAGGACAGCTAACATCTCAATTAATACCCGCAATATTATTTTGTTGCAAAATATTTGTTTATTATTTGATAGTCACAATTCTAACAGATGGCGCTGTGTTGAAAGTACCAACGTTTCACATAAGCTACAATTTAATGGCATAACCACCAAAAAATCATGGTTGTCTCCATGACTGGTGTTCTCCTACCGTTTCCCACAGCAATGCTTGGCCAGTCTGCTAGTAAATAATAAATTAATGACTACATGTCAAGTACCGCCTCAATAAAAAAATCGTACAACGTACCGACAGGGTTATATGTCGAAAATATTTTGCAGCAGACACCTTTTGGATAAGATTTTAAAGATATATCAATGAATGATAGTCCTGTGTCATTCGTGATATATCTTGCTGTATGAATAATTAAAAATATATCTTTATTAAGAAAGTAGTTCTTAAGTAGTAAGTTGTTTTTGCCTTTTTTTGATGCAGGTGAAAATTATATGATTAATAATTTATTTATTAAGTAACACTTCGCTTCACGTCTATTTATTATCGCTTTCCAGTGATCTCTTCAAGGCAACCACTGTGAAGAAAAAAATTAGGAAAGGTAAGCAAGAAGTGCAAAAATACATACAGTTAGACACAACTAAATCAGGAATCAAATACTAAACTAAAAAAGGACACATGAAAAAGAAAAAGTATCACATCAGTAACTAGGAAAGTTAGGGCTTCGCTGTGGACAGATAATGTTTGTACAATAGAGATTTAAAGGAATACAGAGAAGGAGCTAATCAAATGGGTATGAGAAGTGAATTCCATAGCGTCTCTACAGAGACCTTAAAGGATTCGCCAAGAAAGAAAGAGTTATGAGATGGGATTTCAAAGATATAGTTTTCAGAAGAGCGTAAGCTATAGCTATCTATGGCTATAGGCTCCCAAAAATTGAAATTATGAAAGTCAAGTCAGTACTTTTCCACACATTTCCATTATAGTAACTTCTAATTAAATATTTTTTTTTAACACAAATTACAGATTTCCACTTAAGAAACTCTTATCAAATAGTCAATTCACTTCACGGAACGGTCGCATTAAAACCTCATTAAACTCGCTTTAATCGCCGTTTTAAAATAGATTAATTTGGTTTTCACTTTCAAAACTATTTACTAATTAAAGAAGAGTATTTATTGTTGTTATATTCGTATTTAAATTCAAGAATTTTCTTTATTTAACTAATTTTTATCAACACTTTGTTGCATCACATCTTCTATGCTAATTAATTGTGATAACATTAATTAAGGAGGCAATGGGTTATTGCTAACAAGCGATCTCTTTTCATTGGTCTATTGGTCTATCTACAACCACAGAGTGAGATCCACACGCTATAACCACCAGGCCAACACTGCTCTTAGATATCTAAATGTACGCGCGTAAGAAGTTATACTTCTTTGGCATTATTAAAAATTGTTTTTGATTGCATGCAAATAATTAATTACAATTAAATAATCAAAGACTGGAAAAGGAGTCATTATAGTCAATAAAGTTCAATTTACACTTGAAAAATTAAATAAATAAATATTTATTATTATTCTCTTACATAAAGTGTAACAAAAATTCTATTATTATTCGAATGTTGTTTTTAAATTCCGTGGGCAACTTCATTCTGTTAATTTTGTGTCACGGTGCGCGCGTATCGTAAAATTTCACTGTCATCAATTTTTCATAACGCACCTAAAGAAGTATAACTTCAAAAAATCTTCTTCTTCTTCTTTTGGGGCCTCTAACTTACTGGAGGTTGGTCTGTGAAGCGTGTCTTTTAGTCTGGTACACGCAACTAGAACATATATCTACAGCTTGTTAAAATTACCAATCTGTAAGTAAGTATATAATAATCTTTAACCTTGTACGTGATGCCGCAGAAATGCAACTTTCATATTTAAATTTCACCTATCCATCACATTTAATAATGCTGTCAAATATAAGTAATATTAGCTGGCATACGTCATTCTATTAAAGGAAAGTTGAATTTTCGGTCCCAATTCTAATACAAACCATTGCAGTATACTAATCTCGAGTTTTTTATAAGTAAAAACAGTTTGTAAGAAAGATACCGAAAGGTTTTTTAACACAGGACTATTTCTATTAAACATGCAATTTTCATCGTGAGTATTAATTTTATTGACGGCAGTGTAGGCCTGTCGTCTTCAGCGATTCTCATTCCTGAAGTCGTCGGTTGGAACCGCGGCTGTGCAACGGACTTTCTGTTAATGTGCGAATCGCTAGATAAAGGAAAATATTGTTAGGGAACTGCCTTGCGATTCTGTAACTCACTTTTCGAACCCTCACAGCGGTTTTTTCAAATCAGTCGTGAAGCATTCATTTTACGATTTGGCATTCTAATAAACAATAAACTACAAGCTCCCTCCTTATCAGAATGCCAAATCGTAAAATGACTGCTTCACGACTGATTTGAGCGCGATCGCCGCTGCGAAAACGAAAAGGTAGAGAAAAGTGAGGTACAGAATCGCAAGGCTGTCATTTCTTCGACCCAAAAAGGCAACAGTGTGAGACAGATCCAGCAGGCTGACCTATTAAAAAACAAATAATAACGAAACAGATACATAAATCTGAGGTTCAGATATAAGAGGTTGTATTTTATCAATATTATGGTAATATTTTATATTGTATGGCTAAGACATTTCCAAATAGTGAGTGTTTACAAATTAGTGAATTAATTTCAATACCGTAATACCCGAAAAAGTATTTTTTGTAGGTTCAAATGGTTATTTAATCTAGCGCCATCAGGTTTTCGGCTAAAACCACTAAATGAATCAGTTATATTCGTTATAGCGTATACATATTCGCAAACCAAAGTTCACAACAACCTTCAGATAACCAATCAACTATATAATGACTAGATCATTAAATTAGCGTGTAAATAAATTACATATCTTGAATTATTCATTATAAGTACCTACTTGGTGCATTGAAAAATCATGCTCATACAAATAATTCTATTGACCAATTAATTTTCTAAAAAAAAGATAATATTGACAGCTATTAAGAATCGATGATATAAATTATTTTTATTATATATTTATAATATTAATGCGTTATGTTTATGATATATTTCTTTGCGTTTCTGAATATATATTATACGTGGAAAGGCTGACTAGACTGATCTTTGTTATTACGTCTGAATCTGAAGACGGAAGTTATATTTCACCAGTTAAAAATTCGTTTTATTTTTAGCACGCTTTACTTTACTTTAAAAAATATTAATAATATAAGGATTTTGAAGTCGTGTAAGAGAACTTTATAAGTTATTAATATAAGCCCACTTTTCTCTAGACACAGCTTATTGCCCAAAAGAGCATGAACTATTATTGCATACAGAAGTATGTTGAGAGATTGCTCTTCTTTTTTATTGACAATCTAACCATTTGCTTCACTCACTTGATCCACTGTCAGATGTTCTGTTACCAAGATAATTTGCGCCTACTGAGTTTGGCTTTACCCGCACTTTTATACTGTTGGTTACAAAGGATGCTGTTAAGATACGTACAACCCCAGCTTCTTTCACTTGACCGTATTCAACGTAGATTGATTGAAGTCGTCGACAACCAATGACTTTCCAACGGCTTGATCCCTTGGAGTTTCGTAGATTTTTGGGGTCTCTTTGCATCTTCTACAGGATTTACCACGGAGTGGTCAGAGGAGTTGTGCGTGCTGCTAAGTTCTACTATCGGATGTCTGGGCAGAATACGAAATTCCATCCGTATCACCTCGACGTCCGTCGTTACACAAGTGCGCGTTTTTTTAAGGCAGCTTTTGCCGCGCACTACCAATATGTGAAACTAGCTGCCCAGCGATTTCCGAACCTTGTCGACTTTGTACCAATTCTTAAAAGGCCAGCAACGCAGTTGCGAGTCCTCTGCCAATGTGAGTGTTTATGGAACATCAGATGAGCCTCCTGCCTGTTTACCATAAAGTTTTGAATTCGCCCACTAAAATCTTGTGAATTTTACCTATTGTTCGTGTTATGAGTACCTATTGACCTGTGGATACCCTTCATGCAAATAGTATTCTATTAAACACATTCAAACTTATGTGGCAGGAGCTACATGGGTTTAAATATATTAATTAAAACTCATTATTTTGTAATATGATATGGAAGCTACACGACCTGTCATACTGCTCACGATATGATGGTAATAGAATATTAATCTTTATTTTAGTACCTTTACCCTTTGCATAGGTTACGGGAAATTAGGAAACAACTTATGAAAGTTCATTGTAAATATTATTTTATATACTTGAATAATGTAGTTACTTAATAATTCAGTACAAACACAGGAGATATATTAATATATTTTGCTGTTGCTTTGATTGCCAATAAATAATATTGTATTTTACCAGTGAAGACCTAGTGGTATACGAATCTCACTGATGTCGCAGGTTCAATCTCTTGCTGTACCCCAATGAACTTTCTCTGCCTATATGCTCACTAAACACTCGCGTGGGTGGTGGAGGAAATATCGTGAGGAAGCCGGCCTTAGACGAGGTAGAAATGTCGACGGCGTGTGTCAGGCACAGAAGGCTGATCACCTACTTAAAAAAAACAAGTGACGGCCCAGACCTGAAAGTTCGTAGCGCCAATGGTTTCTTTACAAGAATAGAATTCCGGTGGAGCACTAAATAAAATATGCTATCTGCGCAAATAACTGTCTTATAAAAAAAACTAACTAACTAAAACGACTAGGTATATGTGTCAAGCATAGAAAGCTTTATAATTAATAAAAATATCAATCCGTCCTCTATGCCTCATTTGTATGTTTTATTTTATTAATACTATAGAATACAAGCCATATTCCTAGATATAATTAAACAAATGGTATAATATATAAAGTATTTGTGAAACATTCATAACTTATGATAGTATTCTTATTTCGACTGTTAAGGAAAATGAAAGAATTCCCGGCATTTAAAAAAGACAAACGCCTTCAAGGAATCACAGACAATTTCTTTTTTCTTTACTAAAAGGTCGTTCAGGAATCCAAATTAGGAACTTCCGGCGATTTAGGAGGTAAAAAAGGAAAGGTCACACCGACCTGTGAATGAGTCAAGCATTAAGGTGACCCAAGTGTAATTATAATTTTACGACGCTAACAATTAGTGTCTAGGTTTGATTTTTAATCAAATTAAATCATTTTTACTTTGCAATTTTCTTTTTATATTTATTCAATCAATCAATCAATCAAATCATTTAATTCAATTAGACCACCTAAAATGGCACTTTTGAACGTCAAACAAAATACAAAGAAGATTCTAGTTGCCCCTTCCAAAAGGTAGTTTCGTATGGAGAAGAATGGGCAAGAAACTCCACACTTACAATATTTTGTTTACATTAGTTAAATAATTATATGTGAAGACAATGTACTCTTAGAATAAAACTACTATACTAAAAAAGTTAGTATAGGTACATGTTCCTCACAAATTTACGAATATCGAAACCGTAGAATATAATACATTAAAGAGTAATAAAAATAAAAAAAACAGTATTTCTAAGCTTTCTCAGTCTTTAACTGCTAGAGACAAATTATTGATTTTAAATATCGTGCCTAAGTATCTCATAACTTATTGGAAAATTTAACCTTCTATTCCGAGTTTTTATTAGATAATTAAATATTAAGGGTTATAAGTTATAGGCACGAGATAAAATTCTCTTCTGTGATGATGTTATTGATAGTTTTATATATACAATATAATTCTTGCATAGCCGGGGTTGTTAAACACACGAAGTTCATTAAATCAACAAAACAATAAGTACAATATCGTTATTTATTTTCTGGCCCAATGAATACTTTCTTTGAACTTATATTTGCACTTTATATTTAAAATAACCTCTTCAACGGATGTACCGACTTTGACACCGTTTTCCTAGGAAGGTAAATCTCGATTAAGCCAGCTCTTAAAGGATGTGACGCTGTACTGTGGGTAAGTTATCGTTCCTAGATGGTGTCATTAATTTAGTATCAATACCTTATTCTTATAATAATAACATTTAGCGAGGTAAATATGTGTTTTGTTTCCCGAATACTGTTGTAAACATTTTTATACGACTTCAAAAAATACTGATGGATGATCTGGAAGGAGAAGGAAGGATGTTCAACGGGTATTTTTGTGTATGTTCAAGCGTTGCTCCTCCGACCGTGGTTCTGAAATATAGTCTAATGATTTGTGTATGCAGCCTGCCTTGCGATTCTGTAACTCACTTTTCGAACTCTCACAGCGGTCTCCGCAGCGGCGGTCGCGCACAAATCAGTCGTGAAGCAGTCACTTCACGATTTGGTATTCTCATAAACAATAAACTACAAGCTCCCTCCTTATCAGAATGCCAATTCTTGAACTGACTGCTTCACGACTGTAAAAACCGCTGTGAGAGTTCGAAAAGTAAGTTACAGAATCGCAAGGCTGGTCTTTGTTTTTTGTAAGATGGATTGTTATTGGCTAAAACGTCTCATGAAAAATCTAAACGCCGAGTCCTGACTCGTGATTCGTCGCCTTAGTGTTAATACACATATAACTGACGCATTGAAATTTATTTTGAATGAAATATGTAACTATATACTACAGAATGCACAAAAAAGTATTAAATAACAGTTATATTTATATGAGTTTATTATTATATATTATTAAATAAATGTCTTTTTGTAGGTTTTGTGCCATAAATAACTGCTTCTGATTCTTCTTTTTTGATCAAAGTAACATTGAATTTAAGATGATTTAACCAAATGTTAAAGTATTTTTGGTTTAAATTTGCCTTCCATATAAGTTTTGTTTTTATTACCTTTTTTTAAAAAAGCCGCTGTATAAGCGGGTGCTTCAAACGCCACACCGTGCATCTAGCATAATCTTCTCCTTATCATAGCAAAGTCTCTATGAATTAATCCAGTTTTTATGATAATAACTCTAAACAGAAAAAATTGTCACACGCTCTTTTCATAACTACAGTTTGTAACCTGCAATCAAGGTAGGTATTGTGTTCAAGTATTTCGAGAACTAAACGAGAATTTAAAGGTGAATAGCTGAGATAAGGATAGATGCAAGTAGGGTTATCACGTTTGAAATAATAATAGCTTTGTCTATGATTTTATCAATTATTCAGTCTAATAAATCTAATATGCAACTAGTGGATCAATCTTTAGTGCCTAACACGCCATCGACTTTTGAGGTCTAAGGTAAGCCGGTTTCACAATGTTTTCCTTCACCGTTCGAGCGATTGTTAAATGCAATAGAAAGAAAGTCCATTGGTGCACAGCCGGAGAACCTTCGACCTCATAGATGAGAGTCCCACGCTGATGCCATTAGGCCAACCCTGCTCTTTGCAATTGAGTTTTATTTTTTAATTAAACAAAGCTGACAATACAATTGCGTGCTATTAGCTTCTTATAGTTCGGTGTACCTCTAAGCGGAACAGCAACTCTTTTTGGGATCGGAATAGCTCTCGATATCGCTATTAGAAATTACAAAGGGCTCTGGTTAATTTGTGGAAATAGTATCTGACTTTAAATTTGTGGAGGTGGCTGTTGGAACAGCAACTAGAACACCTAGCGTTGTATGAATATCTAATTTCAAATGTATATATGAGAGGGTTTTTTGTATGTCTGTATTAATAAGGAATCAAATTGAAATACTATTAAAAATTTACTCTCAGAATATTTAATTGAATGTTTATTTACTTATAATTTAAAACTTTCCAACCGTAAGATGCCTAGAACAGTAGTAGTACACAAGTATCCTTGTAATGTTATATGAAGGCAAAACAAGATTTATTCTTTGTTCAGATTTATCAGTTCCTAGAGTAAAATAAATAAGTAAATAGATAAGTTACTTGGGACATGTGCTTCGACACGAAGGTACCGACTTCTTCAAATCATCATGAGGGCAAGGTCCAGGGAAAAAGACGCGCTGGCAGAAGGAGGAAGTCGTGGCTCTGCAATATCAGAGAATGGACGAGAGTGTAGCGTAGAACAGATGACGCGCTTGGCGAAGAATAAGAAGTATGACGAGCTGGCCGCCAACCTCCAGTAGTGGAGAGGCACTACAAGAAGAAGAGTAAAATCAAATTCCTACAAGCGTCAACTCCATACCTCGACTCAACAGTGTATATCGTGCTTTCAGCGGTTATCACCCGAGATGGTTGTAGGTATAAGACTTTCTGGATAGCAGAGGAAATGTCTGGAGAATGGGTGAGTCTGGAGAGTAAGGTGGTTGTAAAACTTATTTTTTGCCAGTTCTTCTCGTCAGTTCTACGCTCTTGATTTGAGAACTGGCAGTAAATATATATTTCTTTTTTGACGTTCAATATCATGTATTACCTATATGAATAAATGATTTTGGCTTTTGACTTTTGATTCATCTCCACATCAATCTTCGCTAGTAGTACGGGTTATAATTATGTATACAACCCTTCTATGGCATTTCATTTCCTTCAAAAGCTAGTACAAATAAGAAATTTCAAAGTGTATTGAACTCGATCAAGGCAATCTTTGATTTCTTCATTGTTGACTACCGTTTAAAGTCACTCGAGTTAAAAGGGCAAGCTAGAGGCAGCCCTAGACAGCAGCGGATAGCCTTGCGGGACGAAAGCTCGTCGTAGGCTGTAAGTGGAATGTTCGCGGGTTTACTTTCTACTGCCAACCTTGAGCAACACTGGCTTGGCACCGATCGCCCGAAACTTGTGCAAATGGCTATTCGGTGCGGTTAAGAAATTTATCACTGGCATCCTTTGGATTTTGACGCATCTATCATTATATGAGAAAAGAAAATTCAGAGAACTATTATAGCAAGTATGTATGATAATTGGTATGTTACGTACGCTGAGCAGTGTTCGTCGTAGTTTGGATTCCCAGCTGTGCACCAATGGACTTTCTTTCTATGAGCGCATTTAAAATTTGCTCGAACGGTGAAGGAAAACATCGTGAGGAAACCGACATGTCTTAGACCCAATAAGTCGACGGCGTGTGTCAGGCACTGGAGGCTGATCACCTACTTGCCTATATTAGATTTAAAAATGAACACGAAACAGATTCAGAAATCTGAGGCCAAGACCTAAAGAGTTTGTAGCGCCACTGATTTATTTTTATTATAGCAACTAGCTCGGAAGGGGAAGGTATCAAGATTGAAAGTATTTTGCAGCAGGAAGCATTCGAATACTGAGCCTACGAGATTGAATTGTGTAAAAATGAAATCGGAAATATTAAAAGCCCGGCAACGCAAACGCGAGCGGATTTGAGAGTGTCCGTCAGTTAACATTTATAGATGAGCCCGTTTGCAGATTGCGTTGTTCCAGAAAATAATAGGTAGTAGCCTGAAATTGTAATTTATCTACGCGAGACAAAAACAAACACAAGTACACTGATACATTGGTACAAGAAAAAATAAATAATTTTTAATGTGGCTAGAACAAAGGCACTTAAACAAAAACATAATTTAAAAACTAAAAAAAATCGATTTCGAAGTTTGCCGGGAGCAACTATGGATATCCATAGCTCGTTTATCAGAATTCTTAATCTGGATATCGGTGAGTCTAACAAATAATCGAATAGTATAGAAAAACTTGACAGCTTCGAAACAAAACATCAAATCTTAGTCATCATAAGGAAGTTGCTATTATGAAAATGCTAAGCTAAACATATTGTAATAGAAGCTTATTTAATTAGCGTTAAATTGTCCCAATCAATCATTTTTCTCAAGGCTTAAGCCTTAAACGCGAGAAACAATTGATTACGTCATGTGACGCCTCCAACGCACGCACAGAAAAATGGAACAAGCCAAGCGTGAAGATGGTACAAGAGATAGATATATCCACAAACAACACGATCGATAGAGACAAACTACTCTGAAATAAAAGAGATGTCATCACGAAAAGCGTATGTGGGAGAAAGGGAGCGAATAAAGAGAAAGATAGGTGAGTGAAATTGGTGTGGTAACTTTCGCTGAACTCGTTACGATTACGTCACAGCTTATGTAATCGTATGACACTGATTTGACGGCAAGTCGAACTGTTTCCGGGGCATGGTCAAGCCTCGTTTAATAATTTGATGACCGATAAGTCGATATCGATTAATTGAATGATAAGGATCATGTGAATGCTTGGTTACGGAGCTTGTACCTGTTATTTTACGGAAATCATAAACACGGAATCCGGCATGACTTTGACGAAAAAGCATTTTTAAATGTGTAAAGCATTTCTTCTATATGTTGGTAAGCAGTAATAATAATAATAATTTATTTTCTCCCATATAACATTTACAACAAACAATAAGATTACAGTTGAGAAGGTGTTTGGAGCCTGGTTTCCAAACTAGGTAAGAACCTGTGATATGGTTAACCAGGCTTCCATTCCACAGCAAAGTCATATTGAGTGGTATTAAAAAGTACATACATATATGGGTAGGCAAACAAATTTAACGTTTTAAATAAGGAAAGAAAAACAAAACAAAACAGTCAACTAATTAGAAGTTAGTAGAAATAAAGTTGTATGGGTGTATGTAGGGTGTGTGTATGTGTGTGTGTGTGTGCGAATGTGTGTGTGTGATGGTGGGAGAAGGTATGTATGCGTGTGTGAGCGAGTGTTAAGAGGTTATGTGTCAGGCATGGACTTTCTACCCTGAGACTATTCGAATATTGACCGTCTATGATAACAGACGCCTGAACATTTAAGGTAATCGTCGTGAGGAAACGGCATGAGTGAGTCAATAATGGACAGCATGAATCATTTTCAAACTTACGAAGCGTGGTTTCTAACTTTCGAAGCCTACATCCTAGAATTGATATCATTAAAAAAGCTTAAGTAACATATGCTTATTAAAACAGGACTAAAAAGGATACTGTCTTATAATTACTGACATTTAAGATATATACTATACCGTGTGGCTAATCAAATTATCCAATGTTCGAGGTTAAGAGGATTTTGTTTTATTTTATTTTTACATTTTTGGTACATAAACAGAAAACAGATTGATTAAATACATACAGTTATTACACACTAAATAACATTTGTAAACCTGAAGTCCATTTACATCTGTACACAGTATTTTAGTGAAATCTTGCTGCTGGTTTTAACTAAGTCTTAACAATTACATAGGTACAGTATATAATATGTACATATATTAAATTTAATGATAAAAAAATAAGTTATTCAGGTTGCAAGTCTTCACCGCGAATAATCTTTTTAAATTCATAAATACTATTGTGGAAAATATCAACATGAGAACACACAGAATTAAAAAAAAACGTGTGGCACTCGGGGACTGCCGCGGTAAAGCTATTACATATATTTTTTTCAACTTATGCAATTTTAATTATTTATGTATGCAGTTTTTTTTTTTGATAAATTTATTCAATCTACCACTCTATCAGACTCAGACTAACTCGCCTATATAGTCTGTCTCACTCTAACGCACACCGGCTGCACCGATCTCGTCAGAGAGATGTGAATACGCAGTATGCGTTCTGTCCCGCTCTAACGCGTATTGGCCGCACCTATATTACGTCATGGTGTGTTAGGTTTTTTCGTTACGGAATTTCTTGATTCGGTCGCCGCGCTCAAAGCGATAATATCTATGCAATTGCACATTCTAGCAAGCGGAACATTCTAGGATACATTGCTGTTACTTGTGGGTAGCAACGCGTCGGTACCTTGATGTCAAGTTTATCCAAAAGATAGCTGTCAAGTAAGCTATTTGCTATTTTATGTAAGGTGCACAGGTCGCTCATCCATCTTCTCCTTTCAAGACTTACCATCTGAAAGTGGGCAAGACGCTGGTCATATTGCTTTATGTTTCGTCTAAGCCCATACGTTGAGCATAAAGCTCTAACAAATCGCCTTTGCATAGATTCTAATCTATCTGTATGAATTTTGTAAATCGGGGCCCATATAGCTAAACAGTTCTCAACCATGGTTGTCACGAGAGAGCTGTATAAGACAGTCAAGGATAGAGGCACTAAGAAAAAGATGTCTGACTCTGTCTCTCTGGCTTGTGTATTAGATGTTGACACACGGGAATCATAGTTGGCGGTGAATTTTATTTCTAGTCTGTGTATCTCATCTATCTGTATGAATTTTGTAAATCGGGGCCCATACAGCTAAACAGTACTCAACCATGGTTGTCACGAGAGAGAGATAAGACAATCAAGGATATAGGCACTAAGAAAAATATGTCTGACTCTGTCTGTCTGGCTTGTGTATTAGATGTTGACACACGGAAGTCATAGTTGGCGGTAGATTTTGTTTCTAGTTTGTATTTGACAGCCAAGTTGAACGTTTAAAAATATTGCATAAAGAAACAACGGTAATGCACGAGTGTCATGCTCATTTCATCTAATCGTCTTTTGATGGACCACATTTTGAAATGTCACAATTACATGGCATTTTTTTCGCCATTCTTTGAATTCGTACACTTTTATTTGCAAAGATTATCTGTTGCGAAACTGGGTCAATCCTATGAAAATTTTATCTCGCTTTTGACTACACAGCGAGATTTTAGATAGTGCTGGAAAACCTTGTCTCGTTTAGAAATTGATATATAATACTAATTTCCTATAGAAAAAAGATTTGTATTTTGTTTGTAACGAATAAACTGAAATGCTACTAGACCCTGCTATAAATTTATCCAAAATACAAAAAAAATACATATTTTTTTGCAAGCATAAGCACTGCTGGCAGTGCGAGACAGATCGCTAGTTGATCAACATCCTAATGACAGCAGAATTTTCTCAATATTTATGTTGTTATACATAAATATATTAATTTTATCCAATAGAAGAACCTAGGGTGCATTACAATGGGTTATTTGTCAGTGAGAACAGCTCTGCTGAACTAAAATTTATATTTAGAACTATGCATTTTAATAATATTGTGTAAATAGTGTAAATAAATTAGATAATATGTACTTTAATAAAGCAAATTGTGTCGAATTGGTTCAGAAATACTTCAGTGGGCAGCCGATTCCATATAGTGGTGGTGCGCGGCAAAAATTGCATGCAACGCTCAGTTGTGAAACGACGGACGTTGAGGTGATACGGATGGTATTTTGTATTCTGCCTTGACGTCCGATGATGAAACTCAGCTGCAGGTTTTATTCTGAACAAATCCTCTGAACACTCCATGGTAAAAGCGGTTGATAGTTGTAAACTGGTCTTTCCTTTAATCGACTTATTTATAATAATTAATTCCACTTGCAGTTTAAGTACTTATCAGTCTCTTGTCATAACAGCGTAAACTGGATTTGACAGAAAGAGTGGAAATACCAAAAGAAAATTGAGACTAATGTGTTCCTGAATATATTTTATTTTCTTCTTACGTTGGTTACGTTTAGAGCCCGATCTCCAGAATCCAAGTCATGCATTAGTAACTAGGATAAATATTTTGCATAAAGTCTTGTCCTAGTTCTAAATGATATTTCATTAAGACCTAAACCATCTCTTTTCGCTCTAATGCCACAGCACAATACTGTACTGTTACACACTCTAGTAGATTTATGTGTGCGTTTATCAATGCAGGCATTCACTGGCTACCATGTATGCCCTAGAAGATTGTTGCTAAGCGATTTTCAGGTGATGGAAATGTTATAGCCGTATCAGTGATGATTATATGATATATGTGTAATTATAGTTTAAGAACGACGATCTTAGAATTTAATGTCCGAAAATATACAATGATTTCAAGAAGCATATGATATTTATAGCTTCCGATTAGTGATCAGTTTTAAGATTTTCAACGGATACTTACTTGAATAAAAAAACTAAACTTATTACATAATAATTTAGATCTCTTTATAATAAAGTGTAGTATTGACCGGTGGGAGATTTTTCGACCTCCAACTATTCAAAGTTAGTGTACTCCTCCGTCAAAGGCCGGCAACGCACCCACTAAAAATTGGTGTCTAAGGCTCGTTTGCCTCCCTATTTTATAAAAAAGGTTTAGGAACCTGGCGTTTACTGTAACGTTTATTAATTATTGAAATCAAAAATATATGATAAATGTATTTTAATGTTTTTTTAATAATTGTAAAAGTAACAATTTCATTTAAATATTCTAAGAATATTAATCACATTCGTTTTCAGAGTTCAAGCGTTCAATGTTCAGTACGCCTTTGTGTGAATACAAAGTGTTCGCGCTGTAAATACGCAGCTCTGTCTGTGTGAGTGCAACATTCACAATAAAAGTACTAGTTGCAGGGATTTGGGTCAAAGCAACGTTGATTATAAAGATTACGAGGATCGTGTGAACGGTACATCCTTTTACATTTTAAGATAGGCCTACTTTTAGATCCAAAACTTAATTTGATCAATCAATATTACCATTTCGGGTTAGAAACAAAAAACGGCGCGGCGCGCCTTTCCTATGAAAATGTTAGATATATAAAGCCACAGAGAAACCTGCCTTTCAATGACTATAGCCAATCCTTTATCGAACTAGCGAGTCGTGGAGGTCTTCCTATGGAAATACGACTTTGAAGTATTAAAAAAAGTGCGTGCGTACAAAAGTACAAATGTCATAAGTGACACTTCTTTGGCAAACTAATGTTTAAGTCTTGTTCATATTTATACAAATCTAAAACTTTAGATTTCTGAGACTTAGAGGGAGGGAAAAAGGAAGATATGTTAGGAATTTAATGAAGTGTCGAAAATTAATACAAATCATAAATTTAATATTTTAATATTTCTTCGATAATAAAAACAGGTGTCATTTTAATTTATAATTCGTCATTTGAGATTTCAATAAATTATTTTGCATAAAATATAAATATATTTCATAAATTCTCTTTACGAAATTTTTATTTTAAACATAGAATTTCTATAAGATAATTCGCCCTTCTCACTCTCTCTCAATCGGTCTTTTCTTTCCCTTTTCTTCGACAAAAACGCTGCACATCTTCGTGACGCTGATATTATTATTATTGCGTTTCATCCGTAAAAATTTTACCTTCATAAAGAAGTTTCATTTCAAAAAGTGCATTCTCCTCCCTTAAAGGTAGGTAACGCATCAACTACGATGGGTCCAGGGGTTGCTATTGCTGTCTATTATGGCTACCCCGTAGGCTTATATGCCTATAATATACCAAAACAATATGATTTCTAAGTGATTTGGATAAAAAATCAAACAAATTGTAGGATTATCTCTCCCACTTAAAGTTATACTCGTATATTGTATAGCTTTTATGTGTTTTAAAACATGAATTTCTTCAATTACGTATTATTCTTTACGTTTGTATAGATACTGTTTGTTTATTTATCAAATATATGAATGTGTGAAGGTCACCCCCATGGTCGATGATAACGAGGTTTATGTAAGATATGTTTGATTTCTTGTTTGATCTATGGTTATATATTTTTAGTTTTAGTGTGAGGGTTTCGTTGCCTAATAGATTACTTCTATGCTATGCTATACTAATCTATGACTCGTAGTATCATATGTTGATTCGGTAGTAACGTGCTGACTATATAATATATAAGACTTTATTCATCCACATCTTATTGAATTATATTGTACAAAAATAAATATATGGAATGCTATCACTATACTATAAACATCGTTTCGGAATTTTATTTTCACCCACGTGCACACACACATACACCCCAAAAAAATCACGTAAGAAAAATGAGATATCTATTGATTACTTTCTTAAGTCTGACCAGTAAGGTTTTTTGTAATAAAGATATTTTTAAATATATTATTAATTATTGGACAAATTTCGTAAAAAAAACGTGTGTACTTATGTACACGCGTTAGAAGCTATAATACTTCTTTGGCGTAACAAGATAAAAATCTTTTCAAAAAAAAAATTTCTACGTTTGTAGAAAAAACTAAAATGTTGAATATAGGTAACTTCAGGGTGTCGGTTTTTTGCGACGGCGCGCGCGCGCATCGTAAAAATTTACTCTCAGCATTTTTCCCTAACGCGCCAAAAGTATAGCTTCAAAAATTACAAGTTTTTACATGATACAGATTTGTAGTTATGGTACTCGTAGAATCTGTTTTAAACGGTAAGTTAACAAAATTGATCAGTTGGGTTAAATATGGTTGGTTTTGGAACATATAATTCGTCCTAATTTTTATCCTTATATAACTTAGTTTATTGCAAATAAAACTAAGAAATGTGGGGTTAGTTACGTAATCTTCCAGGTAGCACACGTGTGCTATTGAACTTTCTAAAGGGAATAAGGTCGGCCTTTTGTGAACTAGCATTCTTGCTTTTTTGCTTTGTAGCCGCGTCAATTACGACTGAATCTATAAACAGCGTATATTTTATTCTTATTTCTTTACTTGCAAAGAGGGTGCAAAATCAGTGATGTCATATCAATAAAATTATTATTAATAATTATAACAATGTAATAATAAAAACAATTAAAAATTAATAGAAACAAATTTAAAAAGTTTGGTCCCTGTGGCAGTGTACCTTTAACGATGGCAGCATTTCCTCGCTGAATTGCGATACTTATTTGTTGAGCCAGGAAAGTGCCAGCTCTGGGGTCACCGGTACTATCTACTAGGCGCCAACCTTAATCTTTAATTAGCGCCTGTGCACTTGAACCCCACGGCCCAAGAGTCTCTACTCCAAAGGGAACAAAATCGAAGTTGGAGGAAAGACTCTAAACATAAGAATATTTGAGCCGTTAAATTAATTACGAATTAAAAACAGTGAAATTATTTGTAACTAACAGTAATATGCGGGATTCGGGATTGTTCGGAAGTACGATGTTCCATAGGCTAAAGCTTTTCGCAGTTTTTTTTTTGTTAGACATAGATTGTAGACTTTTTTGTAGATATTGATGTCGTTAATAAAGAAGTAGTATATGCTCTATGATATTGTTACATTTATTTTATTATCTAATTTTTTATCTAAAAAAGAGTGGCGGAGAGTTTATTGCTCGTTTTTGTCTTCCGTTCTACGCCCTTGATTTGAGAACTGGCAGTAAATGTAATATTAGTAGTATTAATTGTATATTTCTTTTTTGACATTTATAAGTGTACATTGTGTTACCTATATGAATAAATGATTTTTGACTTTGACTTTTAATAAAAAAAAAGTAAGGAGCTAAGTATCGCAATAAAGCGAGGAAATTCTGCCAGCGTTAAAGGTACACTGCCACAGGGACTTTTTAATTTTTTTGATAATTTTCTTTTTAATAAATTTTTAGGTAAAGAAAATTGTAAATACAAATTATAAATTTGTAGATTAATAAATAAAATATTCTTTTAATTTGGTATACCATGCTGAAATTATGCGTTAAGAATTTTATTTAACTTCTAATATACTGCAGCAAGATTTTATAATTCACTAACTTGGAATACCGTGACCTCATGTGTATAAAATGTCACTATCAAACGGATCGAAGGACTATTTTTTGTGCCCGTCTACCTGGCTCTATTATGTTTGGGGAAAGTTTGTGAAAGACATGATTTCTCCCTTACGTTGAATAAGTGTACTCACTGTGCTATTATTAAAAAAGCTTTGTAACTTAATTTAAGCTAGACAGCTGATAGATACTGCGAGGCGGTGGATATGTAGTGATATTTATTTGTGGCTAATCTTGGCAACCATCAGGGTGTGGGTTTGCGCCCCGAATCGGCGTCATTGAATTTTTCTTTTACCACATCGGTTTCACTTTCATGGGTGAAAGAAAGAAGAAGCGTGAGGCTGAATATGATTGCCTTTAATGATAAAAACAGATATATAAGTGTGTCTGTCTGAAGTAGACGCAAAAAATATATCTGCCTGAAGATTAAGATAATGGGCCTACATATAATGTATTAAGAATTACCAGGGATTTTTTTGTAGCTGGGTAATAATACCATGGAAATTTACATTGCCAAAAGACTGGCAAGTGCGTTTTAAGAATTGTAGCATATGGCTGCATTTTTTTACAATATCCTTACAAAACTTGGCGATTAGAAAGATTGGCGAGAGTTTCTTGCCAGTTCTTATCGCCTGCGCCCTTGATACTGATAGGAAATTTAAATTTAGAACCTTTTTTTTAAATGTTGAAGTAAGTATTCTTACCAATATGATAAAATAAATTAATTTCAGAGAATTAGTTACGAATAATATTAGTATGATATCATATAAAAGTACAAAGCCACATTAAATCTCTAGTTTTCTAAATCTTGAAAGCACAGTGCGTAAACATTTAAAATAGATCAAAGTTGTGTGGGCACACGTCCTTTGAATACAATGGTTGAAAAAAATTATAAATTGCAGGTTGCGTTGATATTGTGTTCGCTGTATAGAAATTTTAAGAATTTAATTTTAGGATTAATCGTGGATTTGCGCGAACTTTTTTCTCTGCATCGCTATAACAAAGAGCTTTTTTTGGTTTCTAAGGCGGCATTTTAAATTCTTTTTATGTATATACTTCAAGCCCCGAAGGATGCCCAATATAATTTTCATAGCCTATCTTATGTTAATAAATTCTATAAAAATAAATAAATTATCGTTTAATAAACTTAATTGTTTTGGTAACATAGATAGATAGATAGATGGATGGAAGGGTGGATAGATAGACAAATATATGGATGGATAGATGCATGGATTGATGGATGGATGCATAGATGGATGGAGAGATAGAAAATAAAGTATAACCCAAAACAATATAAAATAAAAAATATTGTCATTTAATACTTTTGATTGAATTTTGAAATAAGTTTAATTAATCATCATCTTTTATATCTATCTAGTGATCATGGTTGTACAGCTTACGAAACTTTTTTTGTAATTTTACATACAAATGTGATTTACCATCGTTTATTGTTAGAAAATACACTAAAAAGTAAAAATTCTCATTAGTATTGAAGTTTATTTTTAAAAACTACGTCAAATTGAAAACCTTCGTTTTTTATGTGGTACCAACGAGTCTACGGGATGCCCATGAAGGGCAGTCATGGCCGCCCATGGGCACCCATATCAGTGGCTGCGTTGTTATTTTTAACAATAATTGGAGAGCGTATCTTCTAGGGAGTCAATTCCACACTTCGCTAGATCGTTTTGAAGTCGTAATTGTAAATGAATAGGTATAAAATTCCCGTTTTCTATTTAATTAACGGTAACATTTTCGCGTGACTAAAAGAAAATTTATTAATGACGCTGGAAAGTAAATAAGATTTCATAATGACGTAAACATCTTTCACCGATCGGAGTCAATGCACACGTGAACAAAGAAAGTGGCGGCAAAAAAACGAACATTTGTTTTGTATAGCTGTCCCTCTCTGATGCATGAAATGTTCGATACTTTGTCTCGCTCTGAAGAAAGTATGCGTAGCTCTTACGTCAGAGATAGTATTGTGCAAAGGAGATGCGACTGATAATTAAATTAATTAATTTAAAGGAATTTTATCTGTCATTTAGTAAGATATTTTGTGACTTTTTTATTGAAGGTACTAATTACATATAGTAAATTAATAAATAATAGGTTTTGCTATAGATTATGCCAACGCAATGAAGTACTAATACTGACTTTTACACCAGAAATATGAAATTGTAATTATTATTAACGAATTACGACTCGTTATTATAATATTCTTCAAACTTGGGTTATTATGAAACTATTAGTCATAATTTGAATGGTTCTACAACCCAACCGTCCGAACGCCCAACCGTTCAATATCGCGAGCTAAGACACCTTTTACTTTATATTTTGTGTGTGCATAACTTAATTTTCTCTATACTATCATCGATAGTGAGAGTGAATAGTGACGTCAAAATGGGATCGGATAAAGTGAGAAGGAAAGTCATAAGTATGCAATAGAAAGAGACAAAACACAACAGTGTGGGAATGCACATAAGACTTGTGCAGGTAACGATGTTGATACTTTCATTTAAGATTGGAACATTGTTGCGGTTCAAGAAATAATATATTATTGAATATTGAGATCTTTACTGCGTTCGGATTTATTTCTTTGACATTAAAAACCCAGACAAGTAATACACATATATAATTTGGGTTTTTACCTTCTACTTAAACTATAACAAATGGTCGGATATCTTTCCAATAACATCAGTTCTTAATCCTTTGCTTTTGTACCAACCTTCATAAGAACCAGATAATAACTGTGAACTGTTGCTTATTATTAATGCTTTATATGTACATTTATAAATAACAAAATATATACAAATAATAATGTTGTCTACTTTGTTTTGATTTTGAATTTCTTAACATTGAAAATCTGTTTTTCTATTAAAGTTATTTCAATATGCAATTCAATTATCACCTATCACTAGCAATTCTAATTTCTCGTAATAAAAAAAATACAACATAACAGCACAAAATCATGACCCTCATTTCAACAGTCGGTTAAAAATGAACCGCAACGTTTCACCAGTCCATGATATAGCAAAAAATATCAAAGAAAGTAAAAGCATTCTTGTATTATAGTGTTTTTGCGAACATGGCCTTTTGTGGATGTTGAACAATAGTTGCACAACACGTGTTTGCTAAGGCCGGTAACACACCTATTTATTCTGATATCTAATCAGATTTTCACCGGGAATCGAACTTAAAATTTATTTCAATAGTGTTGTAAAAGCTTGTAATATAGAAATATGTGTTTGTGGTTAAACTCCTCCGAAACGGCTTGACCGATTCTCATGAAATTTTGTGTGCATATTGGGTATGTCTGAGAATCGGACAAAATCTATTTATCATCCCCCTAAATGTTAAGGGTAGTCCACCCCTTAAAAATTTTTAGATATTTTTTTCTGATTTTATTTTTTTTTGATACAGCATTAAAAAATACATACAACCCCTAATTTTCACCCCTCTACGATCAACCCCAATTTTTTATTATAAATGATATACATGGCAAACGACGTTTGCCGGATCAGATAGTTATAAATAAATAAATCAGTGGCGCTACAACCTCTTTAAGTCTTGGCCTCAGATTTCTGAATCTGTTTCATGATCATTTTTAAATCTAATAGGCAAGTAGGTAATCAGCCTTCTGTGCCTTACACACGCCGTCGACTTTTTGGGTCTAAGACATGTCGGTTTCATAACGATGTTTTCCTTCACCGTTCGAGCAAATGTTAAATACGCACATAGAAAGAAAGTCCATTGGTGCACAGCCGAGGATCGAACCTACGACCTCAGGTATGAGAGTCGCACGCTGAAGCCACTAGGCCAACACTCCTCTATATATAGATACAAATCTAATACCACATTATTATTATTGTACTAAAAGTAGTAATACCGGTAGCATCACTTGTATCACTCAATTGTCGAAAGCACGTTTTAAAAGACCTACAACGCCATCTAGTAAATTATGTGTCAATTTAAGTTTTACTTTTTTTATTTATTCGAGAATAAAACCAGTGGCGCTACAGTCTTAAGATGTGAGCCTCAGATTCCTCTATCTGTTTCGTGTCTAAAAGGCAAGTAGGTGATCTATCTTCTGTGCCTGACACACACCGTCGCCTTAGGGTCTAAACTAGTGTTTCCCAAACATTTTTGTGCTATGCCCCACATTAGCTTTTCTAAAATTTTAATTACATAGAAGGTTTGAGGAAGAAGTTACTACGAAATTGTTAAAGAAACACAGTAAGTATATATTCAAAGTGCAAATAATCTTAATAAATATTCGAATAAGCAAACAAATTGCCCCCTGTGGGGCATGGGCCCCACGTTGGGTAAGGCATGCGCCAGGTTCTTTACGTTGTTTACCGTATGTTGAATGCTCCCATAGAAAGTCTGATGGTCCATCTTTAACCTTAGAATAGAGAGCCGCACGCTGAAGCCAGTAGTCCAACAATGCTCAACAATAGCGCGTTTTATATCACATACAACGCCATCTTGTTATTTACGTGTCAATATAAGTTTTACTTATTTGAGGAGGCGTAAGAATAATAATTTGATAGTTGAGGTAGCTTAACTCACATGGCCTTATATAATAAAATATTTTATTTTTAATTTCATTTCTTTTTATGAAGTGTCAATTATTAACTGTACTTCAAGCAAGCTAAGAGACTAAGATTCAAGTAGGCCCAGAAAACAAATGAATATCACATACAATATACATGCTTCAAATGAGAAAAAAAACATGAAGTTTTAGAGTTATATTCGGAAAAACCAACTAGTTTTCACTCCCAAATTTGCATTATTAGGTCAAACAATTTAAAATATAATTATAATTTCTGCAAGGATGATATTGTGTCGCAAGCGGAGAACGTCAAAGGACAAGGGGTCAATGCATTGTCTAAAGTGCATAGAGATGACTTCGACGACCTTGCGTTGCACTTTCGCCTCTTAGAACTACTAAATTATTTTTAAATATTTATTTACTTTAAATATTATTTATTTATTTTGTTTATTTACACTTCGTTAACTTATACAAAATCATACACATAAAAAAGCATGTTGCATACGTTATCAGACAACGGGTGGCCTTATCGCTGAAAAGCGATTTCTTCCAGGCAATCTTAGTATGGAACAAAAAAAGGAACACCTACAGAGGGTAAAGTACAAGAAATGCATAGTTAATTAAGAAAAAGAACTCAAAATAACATGTAAAGAAAAATATAAATAATAATATATAAACAAAAATATAAAATTATTCAAAGGTAAATTAAGTGATTGAATATTAACATTTTTTAATGACTTTATAATACCAATATTAATATTTATTACAATGTAATTTCACGCAAAAACCCTGTTAATACATCTACACTAATATTATAAAGAGGAAAACTTTGTTTGTTTGTTTGATTGTAATGAATAGGCTCATAAACTACTGGACCGATTTTAAAAATTCTTTCACCATTCGAAAGCTACATTATCCACGAGAGAGAATATAGGCTATATTTAATTATGAACAAAAATAGGGTTCCGTAAGATATTACGGATTTTCGGACACAAGGTGTAAAAAATCAACCAAAAAAGTTACTTATTTTGCGTACCCTGCCTAAACTATTAAAGATAGAACCATAAAATGTTTTAAGTAATTGTAGATCTTATAAATATCTACAAAGTCCGCGATACACTATACCTATCTATGTCGAGTGAGGCACAATAACCATTAATGATATAATGACATGGCAAAACGGCGTTTGCCGGATCAGCTAGTAACTAATAGACTAAAGTACATTTATAAACACAAATATTTCTAATAAAAAGAAACGGAAAATAAGGATTTATTTATATACAGCATACAATACTACAATTTCCACGAATCAAGTTAAAAAAATAACATAAGAATACCTTGTCCGGAGTGAAAAGCAGTTTTTGAATCCACAGATAACTTTTTAAGTAGTTTCATTGGAATACATCCGTGTGTAACCTCATTTCTTAGATGACCTTAAAGCGATATATTCTATGTTAGGAGGGGAAGTTGACCCATTTATAACAAAGCCCCACTGTCCGCACGTGTTCGCTATGAAGCTTCTAGGTCACAACGCATCTAATATTTTATCAAAAGCAAACCGTATTTTGTCTATGTTTACGTACGCTGTAAAATAAATAAAAAAACGTCACATAAGTGAAAGATTTTGCATAGTACCAATCGTTCGAAATGTAGAGTTTGGATAGAAAATTCCAGACCTTTTAGGTTTCTTCACATCCGTAGGAATTGCAGTTCCAATTTCCATGTTTTAGAACCGTATCTTAATGCTGCTTTATCAACGCTACGGATAAAGGAACTATGCTAACTAAATGAATAACTAACTAAATTATAATAATTGTTTATTGTGACATATTATATTCTGACAATCATGATAGCAAATTTATCTTAGATAATTTGGTATAATAATAAATTGTTAATAGTATTTTTAAATAGGAAATTACTAGTAAAATTTGTAGTTGGAAGTGGAAATTTTGTAATACTTATGTTCACCGTAATTGTCATGTATTTTAGATTGCAGCTTATTCTGTAGAAAATGCATTATATATGTGGTGTACTTTAATTAATAATTACATTACATTAATTAATATAATTCTAAAGAATGATTAACAGACTATGTTTTTGATACGTGAACACATACTGTACGTGTAGATGTCACTAAACCCCACTTAATAAACAATTAGTGAAAAAAGAAAACACAAGATTTTCATATACCTACAACATTTTTTTCTTAGTTTCCAATCGAATATGGGAGCAAACGAGCCTACGAGACGCCAAAATAGGGCAGTGATCGTAGCCCATGTACTCATTTTAGTGGGAGCGTTGCCGGCCTTTAACATGTTCACCTAACGTCACTTTACTATTATGAACTATATACACCTTCAAAATTCAGAATTTATTCATATAGGTAACACAATATACACTTATGAACGTCAAAAAAGAAACATATATGAAATGCTTCTAATTTTACATTTACAGCCAGTTCTCAAATCAAGGGCGTAGAACGGAAGAAAAGAACTGGCGATAAACTCTCACATCGTTCATATAGTCTGTGCCAATGAATATCAATTCATAAACAAATCAAAGAAATGAATCATAACTATAAAAACAATTACCTGAGCGGTATTCGTCCTTTCTTGACCTCCTAATTATTTTTAGGTCTTTGGCCGTATTGACTTTCAAATGTCTTTTGAAATTCGAGAATTATTTTAAAAGACTCTCATTGTATACTTTTTCTATTTATTCATATTTGTTTTTTATTAATAACTTAATAAAAAGTTTGAGGTTCTATATTCTTTAAGTGTTCGTTCATTTCTTGAATACGCTAGGTTTAAACTTGCCAAACGTGCTGAACAAAATCAATTTCTGTCGTATTCGTATATTTGTAAGTTAATATATTGGTAAAGAATAAGGTAGAGAGAGTCCTTTGAGTATAGTGTATATTATGTTAACGTAAAATTGTAAATACCGTTAGATTGTAATCTATCTCGCGAGATTGTAAACTGTCGAAAGATTGTAACCAATAGAAAAGTAGAAAATGGCCGTTTCACAATTTGACGGTTTCACTTCGATAGATTACAATCTATCGAATAATAATACGTTGTAAGCAGTACGCTGAGGTTCACAATCTTTCGACAGTTTATAATCTCGCGAGATAGATTACGATCTAACGGTGTTTACAATTTTACGCCAATCACTCGTGAAGCAGTCATTTTATGATTTGGCATTCTTAAAAGGTGGGAGCTTGTAGTTTATTGTTTATCACAATGCCAAATCATAAAATGACTGCTTCACGACTGATTTGAGAACGACCGCCGATGCGAAAACCGCTGTGTGAGTTCGAAAAGTGAGTTACAGAATCGCAGGGCTGCTATCGTATTTATTTCAAGGCCCCTTCGGACCCCCGAACATTACAAATATACTGATGTAGGTATTTACCAATTCAATAGATTTTCTGCCAATTAACCTGCTCTGATCACTTACTATTTACTCAAAATTAATCAAAGAACAATTAAAGTCCATTACGCATAAAATATACAGGAACGACACTTACCGTAAGTCAAAAACGTGACATTAGGGGGACATAGTTCACGCTAAGTCTCATTTGTGAATATCTTTGTAACAGATCTGTGTGTGTATTTGTAAATAAATTGCTCTAAAACAGTTGGACCGATTTGGATCAAATCTTCAAGTGGATTCAAGTTTGGATTTCCAATAAGATGAATTTTTTTGTTGTTGAAATTTTTGTATTTAAAGTATCCTTGTGTATAGGACAACGTCTGCCAGATCCGCTAGTCACCTATAAGGTTAGGTAAAACATCCCATCTATTTAAAAAAGATCCTGTACAGTCTAGTCTTGGACTCAGATTTCTATATCTCCTTCGTTATCGTTTGTTTTTTCTAATACGTAAGAAGGACAGTCATCTGTGCCTGACGCTCTGATTATTTTGGTCTTAGACATGGCGGTTTTATCACAATGTTTTCTTTGTTCGCGAGAGTTAACTGCGCACATAGAACAGTCTATCCACGAAGTCCATTGGTGCACATCCGTGTTTCACACACAGGTAAGGGCCTAAATAGGGTTTCAACCTACGACATCACAGATGATAATTTAACGCTTAATTGTATGTCTGAATAACCATATTTTGACATAAACACATTGTTATCTTCTTCTACATATATATTATATAATAATATCTACCTACTCATCTTACTTTTTAAATGATCCTTGTTTGGTACTTGACATTTTAACGAAAAGTAAAAAGTTGTAATTAACAATACATGTGTAATTAAGAACAGTATAACTCACATTTATACATTTTGTTTTATTTGAAAATGCATTACGAATTCCAATAAGATCGATCATTTTCTGTGGAATATTGTACGATGTGTTAGGCCGAGTGTTCACTTACGACTTGGGTTATTTCTACTTTCTTTTGTTTTCGATATTACACGCTTTATATTAGCTTCACCTGTATGTATGTATGTATGTATGTAACCGACTCCTTCGGACTCGGTTTTGACCCACTTTTAACGGACAGATTTAATTCAAACTTTGCGTACCTGTCAAAGATCGATGACAATGCAATAATCCGAAAAAAATTAAAAAAAATAAAAAAATTAACTAAAATTAAAATATTAATAATAGTTAAAAAAAAACTAAAAAACACGCTTTTAAAGCACATCAAACGGCGCTTTGTGCCATATTTTTCGTCTATCGAGCAACCCACGCTTTTTCACAATAATACCAGTATTTTTTGTTCATTACCATTTTCAGCCTAAATTAGGAATTATTTTTCACTTTTTAGTTTGATGTGCTTTAACTGTTTACTGTGCATTTTTGTAATACCTTACAGTAGGTAATCATCATATCTAAAACAGTAGTCCTTTATCGCATTTTTTACGCGATTTAAGTCCCCCGTATAACACGGGTATTCCCCCATATGACGTGGGGATTTTCCCATATAACGCGAGGATTTCACTCGTTATATCTGTACTATGAAATTTATAATGATTTGTACGCACATATTTTGATCATAACAAGGTTTTTTATTTGCAGTTGATTCAAATACCATTTTAACGAGAAAAGTTAAACGAGAGTCATTTGTACATAACGTGTTATATGTGGTCATATAAGCGCGTTATGTGAGGATACTCTTGCAACGCGATACCTATAAAACGGAATAAATCTACCGTGTTATAGGGTGTCTACTGTGGCAAGGCGCGTCGAGCTCTCGACCGAGGCGGACGTGTCTTTTGTGAAGCGCAGACGCTGTTATTGCTATGTGTTAACGTACCTACTTTTCGCGAGTATTGATCGTCTTTGGTTTGAAGAAATCGTTTGTGTCTTGAAGAAGAGGAGAGTTTGTGTCTTGCGTTGATTAATTTCCGCATTATTTTATTGGTTTTGGTATAATTGTTCAAGGTCATGCGTTGATTAATTTCCGCAGTCTTCGGATAATAGGTTTAAAAGTATTCGTGGTTCTTAATCTTTGTGTCGTTGTGTGTGTGTCTGTTGTTGTTTTCTATATATATATTATATATTATTATTATATTTTTTTTTTGTAATGATATCTTGGTTTGATAATAAGTGTTGTGGTTTTGTTCAAAATGGATGATTGTAGCTCGGAATCGAGCATATCTGGGGTGGCTAAGAACCGTAAACGGTCTTTCTTCAAGGAGCCTCTGAATGTCGACTGTATATCTGCTTCTGATACTGAGACAGAACAATCGGTTTCAAGGAGGGAAACTGTTAAGAAAAAGCCGAGTTCTCATTCTATTGGTGTTGGAAAAGCCAGGAAAGCGTTTAAGGAGGCTAAAGAAGAAGCGGCGGAAGTTGCCTTTGAGAGGCACTTACGGAGTAAGACTTTACGCAAGGAAGCCGGAAAAAAGTCTCTGATTAAAGCGTCATATCTTCTCGATGAAGAGATTGAATCTCTGGGCGCAGTAGATATACGACAGAGAGCGGCGATAAGAACGGCTAAGCTTCTGGAGTTTGCTAAAAATCCAGGGAGTCTTACTCAACCTCATTCTGACGATTTGCAAAAGGCGGCAGAAGACTTGCAGGAGATAATTAAATCTTTAACGTCTCGTTCAGTGGCAGAGGAGACTCGCCGCCTGCAGGCGGATAACAAACGTCTGCGAAACCATGTTGCTGATCTGGAAGGATCTTTAAAGGCACTGCGAAGGGAGTTCTCTGAAAGATCAGCTATTTCCGAAGTTAACCCCTCACAAGACCCAAATTTTTTGAAGACTATAACAAATGAGATACAAGGTGAGGTCATGCGCTCGGTGGGTGCAATGATCGATGCCAAATTGGCGGGAATGGAGGACCGCTTATTACCAGCAAGTATTATTCGTCCGCCCCTTGCAGCTTCAAAAGAAAGGGAGCACGCGAGACCTGTGGGGTCTTCCATTAATGTGCTGCCTGATGCAGGTGCCACTGATAATCCAATTCAGGTGCTTGAGGGTCTTTGCCCTACTCCAAGTTGCTCCCAGGAGCAGGATGGTGCCTGGACGTCAGTTGTTGCGCATCCTAAGCGTAAAAGTAAGATATTGTCTACTCCTGCGGAGATGGCAACTGTGCCAAGTGCGGTGTCGAAAGCACGAAAAAAAGCTAAACTTTCTGCACCGCGATCTGCTGCGGTTGTCATTAAATTGCAGCAGGAGGCCGCAGATAGAGGTGTAACGTATGCGGGTATATTAAAAAAGGCTAGGGACAATGTCGTATTAGCTGACTTAGGCGTGACTGAAGTCAGAATTAGAGAGACTGCAACAGGAGCCCGAATTATTGAGATACCCGGAACTCAAAGTGCAGAAAAGGCTAGCCAACTTGCTGAGAAACTCCGCACCGTTCTTGCAGAAGAGGTTAGGGTGGATACGCCGGTGAAGCGAGCAGCTCTTCGAATTGGGGGCCTGGATGACTCTGTGTCTGTCCAAGAAGTCATTGCAGCAATAGCTGCAAAGGGTGAATGTGAGGTGGATTTAATAAAGGCGAGCACTCTTGTAAGGGGCCAGGGTGGAAACAATGTAGTTTTTGTACAATGCCCAGTCACTGCAGCTAAAAAAGTCACTGAAGGTCGTTTGCTTGTAGGTTGGAGTTCAGCTCACATTCAGGTGATAGATGATGGCCCTCTACGATGCTACAAATGTCTAGGTTTGGGCCATATTAGTGTGAAATGTCCGTCAGAAGTGGATCGTAGCACTTTATGTTTCCGATGTGGAAAGAATGGTCATCAATCTGCAACATGTACAGCGGCTGTAGCGCACTGTGCTGTCTGTGGCGATGCTGGTAAGCCAGCGGACCACATAATGAGGGGAAGAAAATGTAATCCTCCTGTTGTGAAGGCAAAGATGGCGCATTTGGGTAGAGGGATCAGCACTGTAAATCAGGCTCAGGCCCGGGAGGCTGATATTATGTCTCAATAATGGGTAGTAGGGCATATATTAACTTTCTTCAGGCAAATATAAATCACTGCGCTAGGGCACAGGACCTTCTCCTGCAGACTAGGGCTGAATGGGATATTGATATTACTGTTGTCTCGGAGCCATACTTTGTACCTTCACCATCTCATTGGTTAGAAGATTTAAGTGGCCTCGTCAGTATAATTGCTCGACCTGGTGGATATCCTCTTATTTTAAAGGATCGTGGAATAGGTTATGTTGTGGCTGAGTGGAACGGTCTCATAATAGTTGCTGTTTATTTTTCTCCCAACAGAGAACTATCGGAGTTTCTTACTTTTCTGGACAACTTATGTCTCCCAATTCAACGAGCACAATTGCCAGTGATAGTATTAGGCGACTTTAATGCCCGATCTCAAATATGGGGTGATAGCCTCACTAACGATAGAGGTAAAGCTGTAGAGGAATGGTATACAGAATTGGGACTTTTTCTGCTTAATAGAGGGAACGTTCCAACCTGTGTGCGGGCGCAAGGGCAATCCTTGGTGGATCTAACATTTTCTTCACCAAGTTTAGCCTCCTCGGTGCAAAATTGGAAAGTTGCGGAAGATATTGAGACTCTGTCGGACCATCGCTATATTAGGTTCAATATTTTTAAATCCCAGAGACGGTATGAAGTGGGTGTTAATAGACAGGCATTCCCACGCTGGGTTCTCAGCAGTCTAAATAATGATCTAGCAGAAGAGGCGGCTATTGTACAAGCCTGGTGTGCACCCGCTATTTGGCCTACAGACGTTAATGAAGCAGCTAGTCGTCTTCGTCATGCGGCAAAAGCAATATCAAACGCTTCCATGTCAAAATGGAGGCGCCAGCCATCACGTAAAATGGTTCATTGGTGGAACGAGGATATTGCTTATTTACGTGAAATGTGCAACAGTGCTAGAAGAGCATATCTTCGCAATCGCCGAAGACATCAGCGTGATGCTGCTCAAGAACAACGACTTCACTCTCAATTTGTAGAACATAAGAAGGCTCTACAACTGGCTATTAGTCAGGCTAAGGATAAGGCACATAGTGAGTTTCTCGAAAGTCTCAATCAGGACCCATGGGGGCGCCCATACCGTCTTGTACGAAATAAATTGCAGGCAGGAGGTCCTTCACTAACTGAGACACTCCGGTCAGACTTTGTCGCCAGAATTGTATCTGAACTATTTCCCGCTGACCCCAACATTGTTCCTCCACGGATGACATCTGATATAAGACCAGAAATAGAAGGCGAGATTCCCTTGGTTAGTGATGTGGAATTTGCAAACGTAGTGGATCGTCTAAAAAAACGTAGGAGAGCCCCAGGTCCAGACGGTATACACGGCCGTGTATTGGCAATTGCTGTTGAATATCTAGAGGGTGAAATGCGGGAATCATTTAATCTTTGTTTTCTTACTGGACAATTTCCGCAACTATGGAAGGAGGGTCGTCTATGTTTATTGCGCAAGCCCGGTCGTCCGCAAGACACTTCATCAGCATACCGCCCAATAGTTTTACTTAATGAGGTGGGTAAGCTTTTAGAAAGGATAATAGTTTGGCGCTTAAGTCAACATATATCTGTTGTTGGTCCAGATTTAGCAGACGCTCAGTACGGATTTAGAGTTGGGCGATCAACATTAGAAGCGATTGGCGCCTTGAAACATTTCACTATGGAGGCTGTCCGTAGTGGAGGTAAGGCCTTGGCAGTTTCCTTGGATATTTCTAATGCTTTCAATAGCTTGCCGTTTACAGTCATAATGGAGGCTCTCCGTTTCCACGGTGTGCCCTTATATCTTCAGAATCTTGTCAGAAGTTATTTAGAAGATCGTAAGATTCTGTATGTAAATGACTCAGGAGAGCTGGTTCGGTGGCCAATGAAGTGCGGGGTTCCTCAGGGCTCGGTACTGGGCCCCCTTTTATGGAACATTGGATACGATTGGGTGCTTAGGGGTACGTTGCTACCTAAGTTAAAAATGTTTTGCTATGCAGATGATACCCTTATTGTAGCGCAAGGAAGAGACTTTCAAGAAGTGGTACGTCTAGTAGAAGTTGGGACCTCTTTAGTAGTTGATAGGATTGGCCTACTAGGACTCAAGGTTGCTCTTGAAAAGACTAGTGCGCTCTTGTTTCACGGGCCAAGAGGTGGCCCGCCTTCTAGGGCATCAATTATTGTTAATGAAGTTAGAGTGTCGGTTGGTCGTAATATGAAATATTTAGGGCTCATTCTTGATGGTAGGTGGAAGTTTGAGGATCATTTTAAAGCCCTTGGTTCGAGACTAGTTGGTGCAGCAGGGGCACTAAGTCGTCTGCTTCCAAATATAGGTGGACCTGACGAACGGTGTCGGAGGCTTTACTGTGGGGTCATTCGAAGCATGGCACTTTACGGAGCCCCAGTGTGGCAAGACTCGCTCACTGTAACCAATAAAATCCTTCTACGGAGGCCGCAAAGGGTTGTGGCAAGAAGAATAGTCCGTTGTTACCGAACGGTGTCTTTTACCGCTTGTTGTATATTGGCTGGCACTCCACCTTGGGAGTTAGAGGCTGAGGCTCTCACTTTAGTATACAATCACCGGATGGAGTCGAGGGCTGAAGGTATTTACCCTGGTGTTGAGGAAGTCGAGAATTTAAGACGTTTGGCGCGATCAGCTACTATGCAAAAATGGTACCAAGACTTAGCTAACCCAGCAGCGGGGCATAGAACGGTGGAGGCTATTCGTCCTGTACTTAGTGACTGGGCAAATAGAAAAAGTGGTGCCCTTACTTTTCGTCTTGTGCAGGTGTTGACAGGACATGGTTGTTTTGGGCGATACTTGCATGACATTGTGCGGCGGGAACCAACACCGAGCTGCTTGGAGTGTGGCGCAAATGATGATACTGCACAGCATACGTTGGAGGATTGTCCGCAGTGGTCTCAGTTACGTCATAATCTTAGTTCTGTGGTGGGTAATAACCTTGCTTTACCTTGTGTTGTACAAAAAATGGTCGGCAGTGACGAGGTATGGAATGCAGTGGTATCCTTCTGTGAGCATGTCATGCTACAGAAGGAGACAGCAGAACGAGAGAGGGAGCGCTTTAGGACGAATCCTAGGGGTAGAAGACGGGGAGTAAATAGGAGAAGATATGCCCATCTCCTACCTCCTATGTAGTGTATACTGCACCAGAGGTTTCTGAGTGAAACATGCCGTTGAGGTCCCGGTAGAATGCGACAGCGACCCCGGAGCCTCTGTAACGCGGCTTTGTCGGAACTACTCGAGGTGGTTTTAGTGGGTATTGCTCACCCAGTCTCTGAATAGCAGAGATTTTGGCGTGGGTCGAGTCCCACATACCCCTGTTCAGGGGATGCGTAAATGCATTTCCACCTCGGATATCAAAAAAAAAAAAAAAAAAGGGTGTCTACTGTAAGTATCTTTTAAATCGTTTAGTTATATTTTTTTTTATAATTAAATTATATGATTTTTAGTCATTTTCGCCATTATAGTTGCACATTTAAGATATTTAATCGGTAGGTAATCTGAATATAGATATATAGCGTGAGTATGGGAACTGAGAAACTGGGAAAAACCTAGTTGGTTGGTATAAATTATTTTTATTAGAAATAATGCATTTTATTTTATTAGTCGAAGACATCTTTTAAGTCCTAACAGTTCATGTATGGGTGTCCTTATGTATCTCACAAAAACCGACACAATATCGATCGAAAGGTTACAAAATTTATCCACAACATTGCAAAAACATACATTTATATCCGTTTATTTAATTATGTGTATTATTGATTCACAGTTATTCAGTACTGTTACTTCGTAAGTACGCAGAACATTAACAGCGCCACATTGTTATATATAATTTATATACATTGTTAAATTATGTGTCTTAATTTAAATTGCCAGTTCTCGAGTTCTTAAATCATGGGCCCGTTATCAGAACTGGCGATAAACAATACCACTCTTTAACCAAGATAATTTTTGTTGCAAATAATGCCGCAACCATTACACTAACGATAATACAAATTTGTAGCGCTACAACCTATTTAGGTCTGGGCCTCAGATTTCAGTATCTGTTTCATGATCATTTGTCAATCTAGTAAACAAACACGCCGTCGAATTTTTGTGTCTAAGGTAAGCCGGTTCCCTCACGATGTTTTAATTGCGCACATAGAAATATCTATTGGTGCACATTCGGGAATCGAACTACGATCTCAGGGATGAGAGTCGCACGCTGATGCCACTAGGCTTACTCTGTATATATTTTAGAAGGCTTTTTATTTTATTTTTTATACATTGGGGGAAAATAAGTTTACGGAACGAGCGCAATGGACATCTTTTTAGTGGTGCATTGACGGCCTTTAAGAGAGTCTATTTCTTATTATTTATATACGTCTTTAACCCTTTAACCCAGCTTGTGTTGGAGCCTCCAGGTGCGATATCGGGCAATAAATCGATATAAAGGTAACTTCTGAGCAGTAACCCGAAATATTAAGGAACTTCAGATCGCAACTGGAAGATTTCTGCAGTAAGATAGTGAGAAGTGTCACTCACTGCAATAATAATCTATATATATAAAAATGAAACCCGTTTTCCGTTGTCACGACATAACATGAAAACGGCTTGACCGATTTGTCTGATTTTTTTTATAATATTCCTTGAAGTATGAGGATGGTTCTTACGGAGACAAAAATTTAAAAAAAAATGAGTGAAAAAGTCTAAAAACAACTTTTCTATATTCCCATACAAAATATTCGTAATAATACTTAAAAGTCAATTTGAACTTTAATACCATATCATAGAGTTCAAGTGTTAGTGGAGGGGTTCCGGGAAGGTAAATTTTTATTTTTGACATAATGTATTTGTTGTCTTATCAACTTTCTTTTTTTATCTTACTAGCTAGACCGGTGTCCCGAATAGCAGAATATGTATGTATTTTAAACAAATAAAGAATAGACTGTTAGGCGGTACGATGTTCGCCAGGCCAGCTAGTATTATAATATATATCGTTTTTAGATCTTAATAGTTTTGCTAAGACATGTAGAACTAATAGCAACCGCGGAGTTTCCATGTCTAAACTCACATTTTATTTTTTATTTATCGAAAGTAAAATAAAAAATTGGCAGGTTTCATCAAACAGGTACCTATGTGATTATTATATATATATATTATTACTATTATTAGGAAATTTCTTAATGTATGTATATATGTTTGTACAAAATAAGGTCCAAAAGAGTCGGAGATAAATCGGGAAATGTATATAAAAAACCCCTGCTTGCGTTAAATATATAAATGTATTCCAAATAATCGTTATCTCGATGACGACATCTATGAAAATTTAAAAACCACAGACAAAGAATGAACGAATGGAAATTACGACATCCTCAAAGAAATTAGGTCGAATTAGATTGGCCTATTAATGCTATTACTCACGACAAAACATATGTTTTTAAAGCGAGAGCAGTTAACAAGAAACAGATTACCCCATCGTTAAAATGACTGGTAAAAAATTCACAGAGTAGCTAATACTATACGTAATACTAGCTGTGCTATGGAGTTCTTCCCGCATTATTTTGGTCATAGCACGATGATCTAAAGCCTAACGGCTCATGCCCACGTGTCGGGCTTAGCTAGGCTTAGGTATTTTTTTCTAAAATATGTAATAGAACTACAAACTTCGTCTGCGTAAGAATAACGCCTATTTCTGTTCCCAGCTCTTGTACCGCCGCCTACATTTTAACAAAAATGTAAAAAATATTTATATATTCCCAGGCCAAGTGTTTTTTATAGAACAGGGGGCCAACGGGCTGGAGGCTCACCTGATGTGCCACTCTCAATGCCAGAGGGCTCGCGGGTGAGTTGCCGGCCTTTTAAGAATTGGTGAGCGTACCATACCGTACTGTTTCTTGTAGGAACCTAAGTCGAATTGGTTTGGAAATACTTTAATAGGCAGTTGGTTCAACATGGCACAACATGGTGGTGCGCGGCAAAAACTGCCTTAAAACGTAAAGTTTGTGTGTATTTAATACAAGAAACTGTAAGTATTTTTTTTAAAAGGACTTACTGCTTACTATGTTATATATTATATACTATGTCAATTTTATTAAACACGTTTCATATAGGTACTATGTTATATGTATGAGCTATATATTTAATTAAAATCCTTGCAGCGCGTGATAGAATAACAAATATTTGAAGAAAATTGTGGTATTAGACAGGGACGGATTTAGGGGAGGGCAACCAGGGCTACAGCTCTGGGGCCTCTACAAAAGAGGCATCCACAATAGAGGCTTCGGAAAAAATGTTTTAAACAACTTTACTTTTAATATAAATTTATATGGTTGGATAATAAAAGAATCTACTAGATTTCACAATAAATTATTGATTGAAAAACTCTCCTGAATAAAATTATTAATTTTATAAGGAAAATAATTTGGGGCCTGGAGTGGAAATAATGTAGATCCTTTGTTGGACCTGGGATAAGAAGTATCAGTAATTTGCAATGAATAAAAAGTGTATAACTTTTACAATGTGCAAAGTCTTCCACTATTTTATATGGGAACTAAAAACTTTGTTCTCAATTACAGTTCTAATGATCTTTATAAATAATGTGGATGAAATTCATTAGTATTCTTCGTATTACCACAGTTTGCTAACCTATATAGACGCGGATAGCTTCAAATAAATAATTTTAACTCGGAAACTGTAGAGCGATTATTCTATTTTATAAAACATTTAGTAACCTATAAAATTCAATATAGTAGTAGTATTCTGTATGGTCTAATTAATCAAACAATCAAACATTAATAATCTGGTATTGAACTTAATATCGTGTCAGTACGTTAGTAATTAAAAGATAGATCCATAAATAAATATCGCAAACTAATTTTCTCTCCGGGTATTGAACTGGGTGTGTTTTGTGGCATATCCATCATTCACAATACCACGGCAGCGATGCATTAAGTACCCCAATCCTTCAATAAAAAATCGAACTAATTTTTAAAAGGCCGGCAACGCATTCGCGAGCCTTCTGGAACTGAATGTGTCCATGGGTGCCGTATCACTTAACATCCGGTGAGCTTTTTTCCAAATAAAACACGACTTAGATTATATCTTATACCACTATTAATTCCATAAACTGCATTTAAACAGCTGTAAACAACAATTGTTCAATATTAATTAAAAGAAAATAGAAAAGTGGTATTAAATGTATTACCATTATGGGAAAACCTGTCTAATACACAGCTGAAGTCTAAGACGAGTTAGAACTAAAAATAGTCGACAGATGGCGCTAAAGGTCGTCATATATCTTGAGTAATTTATTCATAAGATAATAAGCGGTAATACTGTATCGTTAGTTGTCAATTTTATGTAAACCATCACTGTTATACCATTTTTGGTGTTTACAATTATCTATTATATGAAAATAACTTTGTTGAAGTCTATATATGAGTATAGAAATTAATACCCTAATAATTACCCGCTTTAAATGTGCAACTGCATTCAGGGTATGATATTTTTGCTATAAAAAATTTCTCTAAATGTATACGAGTATTACGAGTAGTAGTTAATTGGACTCATACATTAAAAATGAATGAATTTTATATGGAAATTAACTGCGCAAACATGTGCGTAAGACATTTCAGTTCTATTGATAGTTTTTAGGCTGTTCGGGATTTTTTTTCCAATTTTCATCAAACAGGTAGGCTCTGCTGAAAGAAAGCGATTTTTTTTAGTTTAGGCTTTTAGTGTTTTGCTTTAATCATTAATGTATCTAATGAAAACCGCAAAGTTTCCATATCTAGACTCACAAGTTAGTAACATATTTATGTTTTTGTAATTGTTTCATATACATATTTATGTATATGAAACAATTCCCAATTTTCATCAAACCGGTATGTGACAAAAAGAAAACAGTTCTGGACTAGCTCTAATTGGTTTACTAAGATATGTAATAGAACTAAAAGAAATCACGGAGTTCCCATGTCTAGACTCACAAGTTATTTTATGTTTCGAAAATAAATTTAAGAATTGGCAGGTTTCATCACGCAGGTATGTTCTACTGAAAAAAAGAGATCAGTTCTGGTCTAGATCTTAATAGTTTTGCTGAGATATGTAATAGAAACTGCGGAGTTCAAATGTTTAAGCTCACAACTTATTTTATTATTTGTCAAAAGCAAATTAAAAAATGGCTGGTTTCATCAAACAGGTATATTCTGCTGAAAAAAGAGAACAGTTCTGGTCTAGGTTTTAATAGTTTGGTTATGATATGTAAAAGAACTAATAGAAACCGTGGAATTCCAAATCTCAGCTGGTTGACAGAGCAATTCTGTTAACTTCCCAGGTAGTACTTGTATATGCGCATTGGTCATAATGGTTTGGAAATTAGTCACAAGACGTTGAGGAAAAGTAATATCAAGTATATACTTTGATCAGACTCACACTAGCGGGACTTTTATCCTCTTTTTTGCGTTCCTGTTTTTATACTGGTTCTAGATTTTACAGTGAATCCGGTAAGTTCGTCGGCCCGTCAAGGCCGCATTTCTCGCACGGTCGTCACTCCCATCTTTCACTCGGCAAAAGCCTTTTTAAATGACACAAATAGCAAGCGCGTTTAACTTTTTATGGAGCTAATTTGTTTATGAAATCTGGTTGCGTAGCTCTGGTCGTATATACCTGGACCAAATCGAGGGCGTACAAGTTAATAGAACCCATAGCATGCACAGTGATTGTCATGAAAGTTGATTAAGTGAGAGAGGTATGTCAGGACCGTAGCAAGTGGAGTGGTCTCTGCCGAATGAAAAGGCGTGATAATATAAAGGAGGACTTCCCTCCATCGGAGTTCGAGTACTAGTGTAAAACATAGTGACATTGTGTAGTGTATAGTACTCGAATAAAGGCTATTTTTATTAATATATATTTATAATGAAAAACAAATAATCTACTATATAAAAATAAGTCGGGTTTTCCTTCCTGACGCTATAACTCCAGAACGCACGAACTGATTTCCACGGTTTTGCATTCGTTGGAAAGGTCTCGGGCTCCGTAAGGTTTATAGCAAAGAAAATTCAGGAAAAATTTCAACAGAAAAGCGGGATCACCTAACGAAATGTTACATAAAACGAAGCCATCTGGTGGCGAAACGGAGTTCGCCGAGTTTGCTAGTATAATATATAAAAAATATAAGAGATGCAACGGGCGGCTTTATCGCTAACAGTCTCTTCTAGGTAACCCCAGTAAGGAAAAAAACTAAATAAAAATATGATGGGTAAGGTACAAGAAGTGCATAACCAAATCTTATAAAAAAAATTATAGAGATATTTTATTTAATATAAATCAATAAAAATAATGTGTACAATACTGAACGAAGCAAATGCAATGCAATAAGCATCGTTCAGCATTGTTTTGTGTAATTTAACTGTTTTGACGCTTGTGTACTTAGTATAGATAACGATAGATTGTTAATTATATTTAAACGGTGACAGCCAGTCTCAATAGTTTCGTGAAATAAAATTGACTATGATTTAAAAAGTCTTCAGCTGAGTTGGAATGGTGGTTTCTTTGTGGTATAACGTGCGGTCTAGCATTCAACTTTCGTCTTAAAAACAGCTTATTAATTTTATTTTAAATGTTAGACTGACAGATGATTTTATTAATTTCTTGACCGTTTTTCAACGTGAATTCAAAATATTGAATTGAATTGAATTTTCTAACTTATTTTAATCTAAAATAATCATATAACTTACAACTATTTAAATGGACGTAGATCACATGAATAGTGCATGATTGCCAGGTGCAAGCCTTACTGGGAGACTAGAAATTGCAATAATTAGTGTAGCATTTGATCCTGTAAGCTTGAATAAGGGTGAATATAACGATAAGCAGTAGCGGTGGGCGATAAGCGGAAGCGTATCTTCAATACGTTATACATATTTTAAATTTGGTCATCAAGTATATCTGGAATGTTATCCGGTTTACAAAGTGACAGTGTGACCCATGTCATACGAAAGCACTGTGGTAGAATTAGAGTCGCGCTTATCTCTGAAGGTCACGTTAGTGACGCCACACAATTTCTTCCATTTCTCCTTGTCTTCTGCAAGCCTCAGCGTCTGGGTGATGTAAAAACCTGTACCCTTCCTTCTTAAATACCGAATCAGCCACGAAGTGCCCTTTAATTGGCCAATCACATTAAGTACTTCTAAATTTTCTGACCCTTTACATCTTACATGTCCCAGAACCCGTTGGTAACAAAGTTTCGATAGACCTGTTTTTAAATGTAACCGCCTTAGTATGGACACGTGTTTCTTAACTGTCCAAGAAATCCTAATCCACCTCCAACACGACATTTTTTTTTTTTTTTTTTTATAATATATCACTTTTCTACTCCCCTGCCATTATGTCCAGGGACTTTTTCACATCACACGTCTCGCGAAAGACGCCCCGGCTACATCTGTAATATTTTTGTTTACAATATTCATGGGCGAGCCGGGACGCAATTCCTCGCGAGACCCGTTCTTGGGGTTTTGTTTGCCGCCTTTATATATTCAACAATTTCATCGCAGAACCGTTCCAGGCACGATCTGTGCTTTATTAACATGTCCTGTAGGCCGTTACGGTCTATAGTCATCTGCATTTGTTGCTCCAGGTCGTGCCTGGACGATGCGAATATAGGGCAATGTAGGAGCACATGTTCTACTGTTTGTTCTTCATTGCTGCAGGCACATGTTGGGCTTGTCCTAATTTTAAACCTATGAAGGTAATGTGCAAAGGCTCCGTGCCCTGTAAGAATTTGCGCCATCTGGGGTGTGAACCGCTTCTCTTTTATTAATTTGTACGCAGTCCTAACATTTGCGATGAATAATTTTGTAGTTCCAGCTGTTTCACCCCCCAGGTAGCGTTCATTCCATACATCTAGAGTCTTTTGCCTTATCTGATGTTTTACATATGACAGGGGGTATGCGGCGTATTCAGGTTTTGAACTTAGTCTTTCCGCCGCTTCTTTTGCTAACGTGTCCGCCCTCTCGTTCCCTGGCGTACCAACGTGCGCCTTTACCCAGAAGAGGCTTATATGAGTTCCTCTTTTGCGGCACTCTTCCAGGCTCCGGCGGATCTCGGCTACCTGGGGATCAAGAGATCGTCCACTCACAATAGCATCTAATGCTGACCTAGAATCACTGTATATTTTAGCGTCGCGCTTATTTTTATTTATGTGACTAGTCGCGTTTCGTAGTGCCGTCAATTCAGCTTGAAAAACTGTGCAGTGGGGCGCCATCTTAATCATCTTGCTATTTATTTCCATTCCATCTTTCCATTCCGTCCAAGCGGCACCCACTCCTATACCTGTTTTGCTGCCGTCCGTATAGATTTGTGTGCCGCCGTGTCCTTCGATTTCTTCCGGATTGGTGAGCATCTTGTAGTCCAGTTTTGTTTGTTTCGCCGGGTGTGGGAGATCTACGTATTTCACTCTCCTCTCCAATTCTTCGCCCTCCAGTATTTCCGTGCTTACCCCCCTTCTTATCTCGTATAAGGCAGCGGCTTCTTGAATACGGAGGTCTAGTGGAAGTATCCCGGCCAGTAGGGTTGCTGAGTGTAATGATGTCGTCCTATAGGTTTTTGAAATTTTTTGGGCAAAGCCCCTTTGCAGGTGATTAAGTTTTCTGCGTACACAGATTTTATTTGTCGCGGGAGCCCACACCGCGGCCGCATACATTACGATTGGTTCAATAACGGCAGTGTATGCGGTCGCGATAACTTGCTGGTTTAGTCCCCTTTCGATCTTCGCGGCTTTGGCCAGCTGCTTATATATCTGGATGGCCTTCCGGCATACCCTCTCCACATGTCTGTTAAATGTGAGTCTAGCATCCACATCAACTCCGAGAATTCGAATGTAGTTATCCATCTGTATCGGTACATTATTCATATTTAGACGTGGGGTATCATACTTCAGTCTGCGCGTAACCACCATGGCTTTGGTCTTGTGTGGCGCAAACTTCAGTTTGTTTAGGATACCCCATCTATGTATCCGGTTCAATGTTAGGTTGAGGTTCTGCTGGATCTCACTACCGGTCTCTCCTTCCGCTATCAAAACGACGTCATCCGCAAAAGCCTGGACGTACTCACCACCATTTCGCAAGTCCTGTAGGAGCGGGTCCAATATTAGATTCCACATTGTTGGTCCCCCTATTGAACCCTGAACGCAGCCTTTGTTAGTTACTTTTTCAACCGTTTGTCCAGCGTAGGTTAATTTTATTTGTCTTTCGTGTAAGTAACTATCCATTACTTTCCTTAGTTTTAATGGGCATTGTTCTTCTGCCAGTCGGACTCTAATTTGCGGCCACCAAGCGCTGTCAAATGCGCCCTCTATATCGAGTGATACGATTGTTAGTATCTTCTTTTGTTTCAGCTTTGCGCGTATATGTGTGACTGCGTCATATAGGGCGTCTTCAGTGCTCCGCTGGGGCATGAATCCGTATTGGATTTTCGAGGTTTTCGGGACTAGATGCCACTTCAGCCGAGCGATTATCATTTTTTCGTATACTTTGCCTAGAAGAGGTAGTAAGCCTATGGGTCTGTAAGACTTCGGGTTTGTATAATCTGTCTTACCAGGTTTGCGCAATACAATTATTGTAGCCTTTTTCCACAATTTGGGGAAGTACCCTAGCTCCAGGCATTTGTTTAGGACGGTGAGGAATAAGTTAGGCGCCGCGTTTATCGCGTGCCAACTTATGTCCGCCGTTATGCCATCTTCTCCGGGGGCCTTCCTCGGGTTGAAACTGAGAGCGGCGGTTTCGAGTTCAGTCATTGTAAAAGGGGGATCATAGACTAAGTTATTTCCCTCTTTATTTACTGTGTTTGCTCTTCTTCTTATCAATTTGTGGTCTTCAGTTTCATCCTCACTAGTGTCTTCCGGGAAGAAAGTTCTTGCCAAGGTCTCCGCTGACTCCCTTTCGCTAATGTATCTACCGTCCCTGCGAAGTGGTAAATCCTGGACTCTGGTCTCTGTCCCTCTTATCACTCTATATATACCTTCCCACATTGTCTCTCTTTCCTGTTTCTCGCAGAACTTTTTCCAACTCTCCGTTTGGGCTTGTTTGATCCGGTTTTCATACTCTTGTTTTAGTGCAAGGTATTCACCTACGACCTCTTGCCTTCTGCGTGCTGCGGCACATCTTATCCTTCTCTTTCTAGTCTCAACCTGTTTCTTGAGCACCTGTAGTTCTTCGGTCCACCAAACCATTTTTGTTTTCTTCCCGGTTTTAATTTTTGGAATTGCTATTTCACTTGATTTAATTACTACATCTGTAAACTTTTCTACAATTTGTTCCAAGTCTTCAATTTTATCTATCTTTGTTACGATGTCCTCTGTTAACTGAGAATTTTCTATATTTTCTAACATTTCTTCCTTGAATTTTACCCAATCAGCTTTTTTACTGTTGTAAATTTTTGTTTTACTCTTTCTCTGGATTCCTTGATGCATTTTTGCATTAATTTTGAATAATATGGCATTGTGATCCGATGAAACCATTCCTATGTCTACTCTCCAATCTTCGATCTTTCCCAATAGGTCACTCGTGCACACTGTTACGTCTAAGTGGCTGACTATTCTAGTTCCTCTCCTTATAACCTCAAATGTTGGTTGCTTCCCATCATTCAGTATGTGCAGGCCAAGCTCTGTTACCAGACTTCCGAAGGCTTGTCCTCTATTGTCTATTTTCGGGCTTCCCCACCACGGACTTTTGGCGTTTGCATCACCCCCTAGAACTATTCTACTATTGAGCTCATTCACCGTCGTTTCCAGGTGCTTTAGATAGGGTTCTATACAGGCTGGGTCTGGTTCCATGTAGAATGAGATTAGTGCAATGCCAGTTTGCGCCGTGGTCTTCAGTTTGATAGGCACTACATTAGTTGTTGTTAGTGCGGGGTATTGGGTAATACCAATATCCTCGTCAAAAATTAACACTGCTGCCTTTATTACTTTACCCGCCGGAGGATTCTGGCACTGCACCACTCTCACTCCCCTATAGTCTTTCACCCTACCCAGGGCTCCAATGTATGGCTCCTGTACTAGAGCGACTGTTATTTTCCTCGATTGTGCTTCACAAATAAGTTCACTCATTGCGAGTCTTTTCCTTTGCAGGTTAATCTGCACTATTTTTATCGATTTTACCGTTGGCTGGCCCTTAGCAATAAGCTACTCTGCTTCTGGCCAGGCTATCCCACCTCTTCCTTACCGGACAATGAACGTCAAAGGCTCCGTGGTCTTGTCTCTCGAAACCCATCCTTTTGCAGTTTATACAGGTGGGTTTTTCAGCTGCTTTATATTTGAGGCACTTCTCCCGCATGTGGGTTCCTCCACAGTGGGCACAGGAACAGACCAGATCGTCCTCTTCTTTGCAGTGCTTTCGCCCATGGCCATAGCCCAGACATTTCATACACTGCACCAGAGGGGACCGATCTCCAACCCACACCCTTTGATGGTCCACATGCACTTTTCCTGCGCTAGTCAACGCTTGCCATAATTTTGGTGAGACCTGAAGAATGACGTGACCCTCATGTGGGTTCCTCGCTCTGCGACGGTATTTTTCTGTTATCCTCCAGTCTTCTTCTCTTATGTGTTCTACTATTTTCCTGTTTTGTGTTCGTATTGCCTGCTTTATATCCTCTTCTGTATTGTAATTCAGCAAATTCTTTAGGATGATTAGTGGGTCTTTGTTTTCGACTTCTTTTACTTCCAGGTGCTCATTTTCACTCACTAAGTTTTGCTTGAGTCTCTCCTTTTCTTCTAGATCTCTACATCCAATTATTACTTTTCCGTTTTTGATCTTTCTAATCCTATCCACTCTAATGCCTCCCTCTTTAACATTTGCGGCTTCCCTAATTCTATTTATTACTTGGTCTCCCGTTTCCTTTTCATTTCGTGGTGCTATTATCATGGAGTGCAGCTCTACACGTCTGTTTTCCATGATAACACCGTGTTTTGGGTTGGGTGGCCTATCTCTTCTTTGGCCGCTCGTTACCTTGGCATAGGTGCGTCTCCCCTCCAACACTTGTCTCATCACTGTTGTCTGTTCTTCTATTTTTTCTTCTAGTCTCTTTTCCTTTCCATTTTGCTCACTAATATTTTCTTGGAGTAGCTTGTTAATTTCTTCTAACTTTTTAGTCTCCTTCCCTAGTCTAATCAGCTGCTCCTCCATCCCGTTTGATTTCACCTGTCGTGTGTTATCTATTCTATCATTGTCTTTTCCTGTTTCTTCCTCGTTTCCTTTGTCATTCTTTTTCTCGTTTCCCTCCCTTGTCTGGGCCTCTGCTTCTTTAACTAGCTCACAGAGTCGCTTGATAGCAGTAGTCACAGCTATTTTAATTTCGCCCTTTAAAGTACGGGCAGCGTCTAGTTGAAGGAGGGCACTTTGTTGAACGGCTGTTGCCTCAGCAGCTTTGCTTCTATATGTTTTTGCGTTTGTGTAGGTTCTGACCTTCTTTTCCTCATTTGTTACCCCCTCCCACTGGTCAATGCTCTTCCTGACACCGGCGGCCACTACGGATGTCTGCACACTAAGCTTATCTTGTTTATTAGCCTCCACAGTGGTCGCGGAGTGTGGTTTTGTCGGTGTGCGCAACCCAAACATTTTTCAATATTACTACAGTTTCTCTGGTCCGACACGCAGTGTACTGTGAAATCTGGCGAGCAATGTACGCCAAAGCGTCAGTTTGTCAGTGTTGGTACCCTTGGGCCTTGAGTAGTCTATTCTCAGAGCGCGCAATGTACCGCGAATATCTAACGAGCAATGTATGTTAACGTAATATGTCACTGTTGGTGCACTTGAATTCTGTATTCTTTGAAATGACTTTGTAATAACCTCAGGATTAGTTTCGTTTATTTAGTACTATCTAATTTCACTTTATTTTCAAATGCAAATGTTTTTACAATACAATTGTTGTGTTTTTAGCACTGATGCACTTATTTTTATCACTTTTATTATATAAAAATCCAGGAGTGATTGACAGCACGTCTTCACGAGTACTCGCTCCGCTCTTGACTCCAACACGACATTTCCAGAGTATGTCTTTTCCTCGGAAGGAAAATCGGAAATACCAAAGTTTCGATTGATTCTTTAAGGAAAATGGAATGAAATCTCTATATTTAACTGTGTTATTAGTTATTTGGGAAATTAGCATTTTACTAATGTTAAATGAATTCATATAAATTCATTTATTTCCGAGACAAATATATAGTATTAAAAAAGTAATATACTAGATTTGCATAGTATTATATTATTTGGTTTATATCTGAACTTACGTTTTAAATCTGATTTTATTCTCAAACGCTTTGGCTTTAAAAATGTAATGAAGTAATCTCTTCCGCTTGACACAGAACCTGGGTCTTACACGATGACACCGGATGTTCAATACACCATCTGCAGTTCCGGTCTACTAGAAATATGGCACGGAAAATAAATAGCAAATTTAGTACACCTTTACAATAAACTGTATATATTGAGAGTGAACACATGCCTGAAATATAATTAGCTAAACGGGTGACTGAATAAATGGTTTTAATTATAAAAGATAATTCTCTGCCAGTTTGATAAGGTGCTTTAATAAGTGGATAATCTTTAATCCCCGATGCAAAAACTTGTGACAGATACTCTACGTATATGTCTCAATATCTGCATGCAGAGAGATTCAGTTATGTGTTGGAAAGCTGGTGTGAACGAGATTGTTCTTAATTTTGGAGATTTTTTCAGGTGTATACAAAGCCGCGTTAATTTAATTTCATATTCAGTCATTTGTTTTTGGATAGTTTTTTGTTTTTGTGAGATTGTGATAGATTTGGCGCCATGGATAAACTGAAAATTTGTACAATTTTCTAATATGAGTCCCCTGGCAAATAACATCAAACATTAACCATGTACGGGCCTTACACTACATAAACACGCTTATTTATGGTTCAATTGTAATAAATCTGGAAATTTTCAGTTGAAGATCGCGATCGGCCGGTAAACATTCTCGACAACGACATTGAATTGGAATTGGAAGCGGATTCAACCTAATCTACGGTCAAGCTTGCTGCGGGCCTTGGAGTTAGTGTCAAAACAACATTGAAGTCCAAAAGATAAAGAAGCTGTGGGTATCTTATCTATCGTATCTTATCATCTTCCTGCCATCCGGCAGACTTCTACGGTAAAGGGATAAAGAAACTGCCATCAGTAAGGAATATTTGTATAGATCATTTGGGCCAGTACTTTGATAAGCTAAAATAAAAATAAAACATATCAAATTTTTATATTTAAAACTAGCTGACCGGGCAAACGTCGTTTTGCCATGTATATCGTTTATAATAAAAAAATAGGGGTTGATCGTAGAGGGCTGAAAATGAGGGGTTGTATGTATTTTTAATGTTGTATCATAAAAAAATAAAAACAGAATAAAATATCTTAAAATAAAAAAAAATATATAGGGGTGGACTACCCTTAACATTTAGGGGGGTGAAAAATAGATGTTGTCCGATTTTCAGACATACCCAATAAGCACACAAAATTTCATGAGAATCGGTCGAGCCGTTTCGGAGGAGTATGGCAACGAAAACTGTGACACGAGAATTTTATATATTAGATTCATTTCAATTTCATGTGTAAAGATCTAATATAAATCCAAACTATGAAAGAATCGATATAGACTGTTTTCGTCCAAAATGCTGCCATTAAAGGTATACTGCCACAGGGACCAAACTTTTTAAATTTGTTTAAATAATAATAATAATAATATTCATTATTTACTATGTAGGTTAAGAATATTGAAAATAGACAAATTTCCATTGAATTCAGTAAATCTCAATGTGATAAACACATTTTCGAACGAATCGTAGTAAAAGTTTATACAAATAATATTAATATCTTCACGCCTCGTCACCAACTACTTTGAGTAATGACATTATACTTTTTTACTCAAAAAATATCAAACCAGCTACAGAGTGATACTTAAATGTTACTGAAACAAAACGATTCGAGGTACCGTTACAATACACGCTTTTAACATAGTAGAAGAAATCCTTTAGGATAAGAAAACAAAAACTCTACTATCAAGATTATAAAATTATATAAAGGTTGATACAATATAATATTCTTCGTCTATATATATTTTTTTTCTATTTATTGCATAATACGACAAATTTGTATTTTCAGTCTATGAACGATGTTCAGTATCTAATTGTCTTAAATACAATAGTATAACATAATAATAATAAAATAATATACATTGAAATAAATAACTAAACTTAACATAACATAGACTAAAATATATCATTAAAAGGAGTCCCTTTAGGCGAGGTTCCGAAGAAACTGGCAGCGTTCCCCCTTTGAATCGCTAGACTAATTCTTTGTCCGAGGTAGCTGCCAGATCTTCGGTCTCCTGTGATGTCGAATAGGAGGCCATTATAAACTAGTGTTAATATAGTGAGCAGTGTTGGCTTAGTGGGTTCAGCGTGCGATTCCCAACACTTGCTCGTACGGTGAAGGAAAAGGTTGTGAGGAAACCGAAATGCGTCGTGCCGTCGTTAGTGCTTCATACATTATTTTATAAAGCTTTTGCTTGTAATTGTCTACATATGACCCTTGCCAATTCGGCAGTCAACCTCCAAAATCTCTTCTTGTTCATTGCAAATATAAACAATGTGTACACAAGACCTTTTGGCCTACCGTATTTACATTTACCTATAAGGCCGGCAACGCGCTTGCGAGCCCTCTGGCAATGTGACAGTCTATGGGCGGCTTAACATCAGATGAGCTTCCTGCCCGTCGACCCCCTGTTACATTAAAGAATAAAAACCCGCAATCATTGCAACACAGACAGAATCCCTTCTCTTCTATCCTTTACTATGCTCATTGCTAAATAGAGACTAAAACAAGACGATACACTGTACCGTTGTCCAACTAGCCTTCAGCAATAAACTGTACTATCAACATTGTCTTATAACCAGGTGGAGGCGTTTTTTCCCACGAACGAAGCCAGGTGGCAAAAATATAATTACGATAAGACCTATCAGATGCTGTGCATTTCTTGTACAAATGTACTCCTGATCACAAACATCGCTTTAATTAGAATCGCAAGGATGTGGAGATAAGGCAACAAGTTTATTTTTTATTTTGCACGAGTAAATATTATAATTTAGCATTATTGCCGCTATAATTTATTAAGTACTTTGGAAGGCTGGTGTCGATTATAGGACGCCACTGCTCATAGGTCACCAGCCTCTCTGTCGAATAGGAAATCTCGATAGTGAAAAGTCGATGATAGATAAAAATAATCGAAGACGGCTAGGCTAATTCGAGTAGTTTTTTGAAGTTATACTTCTTTTGGCAAGGGAAAAATTATGAGAGTAAATTTTTACGATACGCACACACACCGCCAAAAAACGGACATCCTGAAGTTAGCTATAGTCAACTTTTTACATTTCTATTGTTAGTATCGTTTATTGTAGAAATGTAAAAAGTACAAAAATTATTTTTTTTGAAAAGTCTTTAATCTTGTTACGCCGAAGAAGTATAACTTCTAACGCGTGTACATAGGTACACGCACGTTTTTTTTACTCCTTGAACTAATATATCAAAAACATTGAAAAAAATAGTTATATACTTAGTTTTTGTAGGGTAGTATAAAAATATTCCATATGTTGTAGGTCCTGAAAGGTAGGCCACGTAAAAAATCATATTAAGGCGAAACGAAGTTCGCGGTGCAGCTATTTTTATTGTTTTGATTGCGGATGTAGTGTTTGTATGTGCAATATATTACTATTAAGACATGTATGATTCTAGGCAAAGCTCTACTGATTCTATCTTATTTTATTTTGTAATCTACGTATATATACATATATATCTAGCTATACAGCGAAAGTCATAAAAAGTTTATTACTTGATCAATGATTGAATAATTCAAACCCAAAACTAGAATACGGTTTATAAGCTAATTTGGTCTTACTACGTGCAAGTGTGAATATTGAAAATAGAGAAAAGTAATGTTCACCGTGCGACTACGGTCGGAAAACATCGTGACGAAGGTTCCTAAATCCAGAAATCGGTGACACGTGTCAGCCTCAAGGCTTATCACCTACTTGTCTACGAAATAAAAATTATCAAAGAAACGGATGCAATCTTAGGCCAAGCCCCATATAGTGTCTTATTGCCAACGGATTAAATGTTTACTAAAAAGTCATTTACACTAGCATTTATTGAATTAATTTGACTTACATTTGAATAATATATAAAAAATATTCATTTGCAGGCTGATATTCAATTCTGAGGTCGAGAGATGGCGCTTTTTTCCCAATATTTTTAAGAATATATTCTTATTCTAAATGCGGAGAGCGTTAAGATAATATATTTTATTTTACTATACAATTAATAATATTTTCCTGTATAGTATTACATACTATAAGTATCTGTTTTGTATTGCAATAAATAATCTAAATCCTCCTATTATAAACGCGAAAGTTTGTAAGTATGGATGGATGTTTGTTACTCTTTCACGTAAAAACTACTAAATGGATTTTAAAGAAACTCTACAATAATATAGCTTATAAGCTATTTGTATACATCAAAATAACATATAGACTACTACAATTTATAAAGATATTGTGTGAATTGTCAAAAATATCAAGTAAGTAGGAAAAATATACTATCTGCGAGCTACTCTGTCGTGCGCTTCCAAAACCGCTAGAATTACACATATGTAATGAATGATGGAAATGTTTATCTTAAATAGTCCTACAAAAAAGTCCGCTACAGTATATATCTATATCTTATGTGTAAGCCATTTTAGCCAAAATAGTGAACCATAACGACGATAAAAGTTTATAATTTATTTCAAATGCACATTTGGTATTAATAAATTGATTCCTAAATGAAAATCGATACTTTTATCGCATGGTATTTAAAATAGATAAAATATGTCTATCACGCTACATAATTTCGCCAAATATTATTTTATATAGCTAGAACGGAATATTTCTTAATACATACAGCTTTAGTGGATAAGTTTAGTGTTAACTTTTTTGCTATAACTGTGTGACAAATTTACGACATCGTTAAGCAAAATAAAAGTAAAGGGTTATTTGCTCTCGGGTTTTAAGATGCCACGCATTACTGAAAGACTTTATTTTCTAGTAATGCATTAAATCTTTGAGACAAAATGCTATAAAGAAACCTATGCCCTTTTGTAGTACAAATCCACCATTCCGCGGCAGCAGCGAGTAGAAACGCAAGTTAGTACCGCGTGTAAACAAACAAATTTGAATATAAAATTTAGTTAAAGAGTATATAGTGTAAAATTCGATTATTTTAAGTTTATTTATCGACTGAGAATCCTATAAATCCTTAATGTCATTGCTTGTGGCGGCGTCCATGCGTCGGGTTGTCTCTCCCTAAAATATGGCGAGGGGGCCGATGGCTGGCCATGCGTCATACTCGTGAACGGGTGCTACTTGTGGTGACTGGTCGTAATTGAATTCGTGTATGCAGTGATGTTAGTTATTTCGACTATGTATTTGCGTGTTGTTCCCACGAGAATATAAGTGCGTGTATTTAAACATGCCTCCTGCTGATAGAGGACAAATCTTTGTTTTTAATTTATTTAAATATTATTTATTACTTAAGATGTCATTTGGAACATGGTGTAATGCTTCCTCACGAAAGTTGTGTAAAACAAAAAACTTGGCGATTAAAAAAAGGTGGCGGAGAGTTTATTGCCAGTTCTTCTCTTCCGTTCTACACCCTTGATATGAGAACTGGCAGTAAAAGTAAATATTATTTAGTTATTTGACGTTTATAGTGTACATTGTGTTACCTATATGAATAAATGATTTTGACTTAGACTATATGAGGTTTCCATGGTATATTATATATCACAATTACTAAGAAAAATAGCAAAAATATTAGATATAAATTATAATCTATATAAAGATGTGGATATGTGTGTTGATCTGTTTTTACTATAAGAGAACTGTGGGATTTGAGGTTGCTGCAGTGCTAAATTACTATTTTAGTTATGTTGACAACGCTGTTTCATCAATCTTAATACTTAAAAAAAAAGTTAATAAAAATGTCGTGAAGTAAATAAGAATCATAATATATGTTCCCACGGCGGTTGGTTTTTGCTATATTTATATGAAATAACTTAAAGTCAAGAAAACTAAATAAAGACGCTTACGTGTGAATAAATAATAAATGATAAGATTAGCGATTACTCTGGCAATTTATGAACTAATTATCTTAAGGCAAGAGAGTGGCTAATGGGAGGATGTTGTTAATTTCATTTGAAGGTATCTATTCATTACGTATACACGCGATGCCTATGTATGAGAAAAATAATGTACTGTAAATTGGATTTTAATCTTTATTTCATTCAGAAATAGTTTTCAGAGTAAAAAAATTTTTTACGGTTCCACCTAAAAACAGCTCAGATTTTTTTATATCGTTCTTTACGACTCGTATGTACCCCAAGTAATATTAAGAAGGCTTGGAACCCCTTATAAAATATACTGGTTTGAAAACTTTACTATAAGTAAGTTCCGATCAATTTTATATCAGAGTATAATTAATGAATAAATAAAAAATAAAAATAAATCAGTGGCGCTACAACCTCTTTAGGTGTTTGCCTCAGATTTCTGAATCTGTTTCATGATCATTTTTAAATTTAATAGGCAAATAGGTAATCAGCCTATCCAGTGCCTGACACACGCCGTCGACTTTTTGGGTCTAAGACATGTCGGTTTCCTCACGATGCTTTCGTTCACCGTTCAAGCTAATGTTTAATACGCACATAGAAAGTCCATTGGTGCACAGCCGGAGATCGATCCTACGACCACAGCCATGAGAGTCACACGCTGAATCCACTAGGCCAACACTGTTCAATAATAATAATATATCATAGTTAATGAATATTGAAATAAATTCCAAACATATTGAAAAATGTAAATTATTCAAAAACGAATACGCAATTTCGTTTTATGGAAGAGGCTATTACACCGGATCGGTATTCAAAAACATGTTATGATAAAAAGGCCACAAAGTTATTTGTAAAGCAATTTAAACGAAAGACTCTCCCATAAATGAGTGAGGAAAATGGATTAAAAAGACTCGTCCAAGATCAAGGTTGCTCCCACGACCGGACACCTGTGTCCTGTCGCGATCTAGCTGGCTAAACCGCTTCATACGACTAAACTATGTGCAACTATTCAAATAAATATTACTTAATTTCCTACACACACATATACAGTGTTTACAATATTCTTAAACTACATAATAATAATAATTAACAATTTATAAATAGAAACTCTTAGGGTCTGTTTCACAATGTATGGATAAAGTATCAAATAGCTATGCAACACATAAATTATTTGGAAGATAAATTGTGCTATTTGACTATCACCGGACTCATAACTTATGATGGACTTTATGTGACGAATAGAGCTGACAGTCGTGAAACGCAACAATAGTGTTTGTCCTACCAATAAGTAATAAATAGCTAATTTGGAACTTATGTAGAACTTCTCCCTACATTGTGAAACAGACCCTAAAACAAGAAACGGTTGGTCTTTGTGGCAGTGTACCAGGCGCCAACTTAAATCTTTATTTAGCGGCTGTACACTTGAACCCCACGGCCAGTCTCTTGGGCCTTGGCGCCTTGTAGATAGTACTGATGATCCCAGAGCTGGTGCGTTCCTCGCTTAACGAATAAGTATCGCAATACAGCGAGGAAATGCTGCCAGCGTTAAAGGTACGCTGCCACAGGGACCAAATTTTTTAAATTTTTTTCTATTAATTTTCATTATTACTATGTAGGTTAATAATTTGTAAATACTGTATATTTGATTGTTAAGTTTAGGTTTTATTTAAATAAATACTTCTTTTTTATGTATTATATTTTCATAACAAATTAAATGATCAACTTAATTATATTCATAGCTTTATGCATGATTTCAACTTGATTGATTACATTAAAAGAATATTTTATTAGATTTAGAGGAACCTATAAAATGCCTTGGCATTGCTCATAAATCATAAAAGACCTTCACACACTTACGTAATGTTCTTAAGAATTTCTATGATGCTTCATAAAATGCGTGTCGTAATAGATCATTAATTTAGCTTCTGTTGATAATCATAATTAAAATAGCTTAAAATTAATACTAGCTATAGCTAGATTGAGAAGGGATTGGAGCTGCCTCTGAGGTTGCCACTGCGGTCAGACTTCGATTAAAATTTCCTATAAAAAACACTTCTAATTAGACTTTTAAAGTCTTTAGTCTGTTTTATACTTTAACTTCTATACTCAATTCTTTTCAATCCCAAAACTCCCTCTTATCTTAAAAATGAATTCAAATTCTCTTATAACTATATGTTACTTCCTCCAATAGATGCTTATTGGAAATTCCATCTTACAGCTCATTCTTCTTACGCAATTCGTTTGGGATCTCTGCCATTAAGTCGTGGAATAGGCTGACCGACTCCATTCGGTTGGCTACCTCCCTAACATCTTTTAAAACTCTTCTACATAAACTTTTCTTAACCATAGCAGGATGGGTGCTCAATCTTGAATTTTATAATTCTTGTATTTCTTATTCTTCTGTATTGCATCGTAATGAATGATGATGAATGAATCCTTGAGATTAGCTTTTTAGTTTGTTTTATTAATATATTTTTGTAATAAGATTTGGTTTTGCACTTCTTGCACTTTATCCAATATTATTCCTCTTTTTTAGTTTTTTCCCCTTACTAGCGTTGTCTGGAAGAGATTGCTTCTTAGCGATAAGGTCGCCCGTTGCATCCCTTATAATTTTTATGTCTTGTTATTTGTTTTGTATAAATGTAACGAAGTGTGAATAAATACATAAACTGGAATGAAAAGAGATAGTTGAATAATATTTTTACATAGAATGACAGTCACCTATAAGGCTAATAAATGATTAGCTTAATCAAAAGTAAGCTCATTTAACTTGATTTTTGAAGAGAAACTTTGAAAATAGATATTCGTTAGAGAATTGCGGCAAGTTTTACAACATTACTTTTTAAATATAGAGTTTTATAAAATATTTTGAAATTAATTAAAAATCGCACTACATTCCGCCGAAGATACTATCGAATATCTTCAGCGGCAAAGGAATTAACTGCAATTATGTGAACAGTATGAAAGGACTGGATGGGCTGGTCTATAACGGTACTCCAGCCAACACTCTATTAGGAAATGGTCCAATTGAGGTTCGATTGCGATTAATATATACATTCTTATTATATGTGTTTTTAACGTATGTGGCTGAATACAGATTAATTGGAGTGTAGTAACAATAATTTACATGTATAAGGATATTAAGCTTAAGCTAATCTTATATATTTTTTTAAAACATAGGAATTCGTCATAGTCAATACTCTACAACAAAAAAGAGGAATAAAATGTCAAATTTGTCAAAATTAAAGAATGTGTAATACAATCTTTAATTTTGTTAATGTTTATTAAAAATATTGTATTTTTTGGGTAAAATTTTCCATTTTTCCAAGGTTAACTTTTCAACTAAGGGGTTTGTTAGTATTATAAACACAAACTATTTTGTGTCTTCATAAAATTTACTGTTTAAATCTCCCCTGAAGCGAATGCTAGATCCTTCCATGCCTTACATAACATATTTACCGTAATTCGTTACAAACTAACGTTTTGAGAATAAATCTCTTTTCTACAAGAGTAAAGATAAAAACCCGTGTTCTTTAAATACGGATTACGGTCGATCGATATTACAAAAACATGATTTTCAGTTCATTATCGGAACGGATGCAGGCGCAACTTTTTAATTATAATCTTCTTCACTACAATAATAATGTTCATGTATGCCTGTACCTACGGTAAACTTTAATGTAAATAAAAAAAAAGGGTGCGTGTACTTATGTACGCGCGTAAGAAGTTATACTTCTTTGGCATTATTAAAAATAGTTTGGCTTTGTTCCACCTCCAGTTTTTGATGTTTCACAGCGATAAGATGACAACTCTTTTTTTGTATTCAATTTAGTGCACTTACACTGATTCATCAATTGTTTTTTGTCTCTTGTCCTTATATTTGCTAGATTAAATCAGAAAAATTACATGTTTTGATTAAACAATGTGGTCATTTTTTTAATCAAAACATTACTCGATAATAATAATACATACGGATAGTTAACCTCAATTGTATTTTTTTCACAAAACTTAATTAGTATTGGTTTAAATATTCAATTTAAATCACTTCTGATTATAATTCAAAAAGCATTGCTAAATTTCTTTGAAAAAATAATTAAAACTCCTTTATTTGTTTAAAAGGTAAATGACATATTATGTCATTATGGTCATTCAAAATTCTTGGCATACGAACTTCACGCATATTCTATTTCTTTTTACTTGTAGATGCGCACGCTATAATCACACTCCTAATTTTGTGTCACAGGTGCGCGCGCATTGTAAAATTTCACTCTCATAAATTTTTCATAACGCGCCTAAAGAAGTATAACTTCAATAATAAAAGTTTTGACTATTTTTTATCTGTACCTACTAAGTAGGTACTATCTATTTTTGTGGAGGGGCCACAGGCCTCCTGCCAGGATCTTCAGGTATCTCTTATATATTAATTTTATTCTCAACGAAAGTAGTTAAACTAAATTTTTATTCGTGCTCAACAAACTGAAACTTGAAGTGAAACTTTTGAATTCTATTTTTAAAAAAATACGACTGTCAGATGTTTTTTTAATCTTAGCGATTCATCTCATTTTATGTTTTCTTAGCCGGATTTTTAAATTTTTCCTCTTGTATTCCACTACCACAACTAATGAGCGTATGTAAACAATACTTACTCAACATTGCGTTTTATTGCTAGGAAAAACGCATCCAACTATCAATTTTTATTAATTCCATACATTTATAAATATTTATAAATGAAGTACTTTTTCCATACTAATTTACGATACGTTGGTTTCTCGTAAATTACAGCCGGAGAAATTGTAATGTTTTTGTATCCACAATTTATGTTTACTACAAACAAATTGCTTTTTTTAAATGTGTAAACGTATATTATTATGCCGTTTATTACAGTAACTAAAATTAATCGTAATTAAATACAGTATAAACGAACCACGTGAATTAATTTACTGTTTGTACGTAAAGAAATATGGAAATCGAATTGACGCGTTTTTTCATACTAAAGCTTTCTGTGTCTGTGACATAGATTTTTTTGTGATAGTCATATCAGATTCTTCATAGTAAAAGAAACCATTAGGGTGTATCGACATCTACAATCTGCGTTTAGAAATCACTGCGATGACGTCATGAACACGAAGTTATTCCGGCCGCTAAAGCTTTTCTTTCTTTTTGGACAATTCACACCAATTGACCTAGTCCCATGCTAAGCTGGTGAAGCTTGTGTTATGGGTACTAGGCAACGGATATACATACATATTATAGATAGACATATAAATACATATTTAAACTCCCAAGACCTAAGCACAACACCAAATGCTCATCACATCGATGTTTGTCTCAGCCGGGGATCGAACCCGGGATCCATGGATTCGCAGTTAGGGGTACTAACTTCTCAACCTCAGCCACTGGGGCCTTCGGGGCTGGTCGAAGGTCTCCCTTCAGGTTGGAGAAACCATCCTTCCTCTACAAGGGAAGAGCCAGGATTCGACTCTTCAAGACTAACCGAACGTCCTTCAATTGACTTTCACTAGCTTGGAATGTGTTATGCCCATTATAAGCATACCAACCTTTATATATCTCTAAGTATATACTATATATAGGAGTAGTTATACAAAACAAGAATTATAACTCGTATTTTAATAAGTATTTTGTCAACATCTCGTAGTATTTAAAAAAGACAAAAAAAAGTAGAGCACTTGGCCAAATAAACCCAACCAACAATTACCAGTTCGGGTAGGAAAACAAAGCACTGCGCAAGCGCATCCAATAACTGCTCTTTCTACTGGGAATATTTTGCGCTTTTAATTTTTCTGTCTAGATTTTCAATAACAACATAAATACACAAATCTCTGTATTAATATTGTGTTCTACTAGTTATTGTTCCAATTTTATCTAATTATAGATAGAAAGATTTATTACAACTGTCAACGTTTTGTCTCCAGCCTGCGCAGGGACATATTTGATTGATATCTCGTATTACCTAACAAAGGACCAACTGGTTTTATAATGTCTTAATTTGTGTCATGATTAATATGCCGTTTATATAAATATGCTTTGATTATGTTTTATTGATTTTTTACTGTAATATAATTGTCTATTTTGCTAAATGGTGGGTGATATTCAGAAACCAGAGATAGTGCAAACCACGACTTTACAACTTTGACATTGTTATTTTAAAGACACAGAAACTTACTTAGAAACATATCCATTGATCTTTTTAGCTACAAAAACGTTGGATTTTATTGATATGAAAATATTTTAAATGTCCGCTTTTTTATTGCTCTTAAAAGTTCAGTTCCTTTGTAAGCAAAATACAATTAATTATAAATTGTTTAATACAAGCCCTCATTTGGAACAGTTATGTCCCGGAAAGCCCTGGAAAACTGTGTTCTGCTGAAATGCCGTATATAAAATATGATAATTTAATTTACCGGAAATTGAAACAGAAAACTTCATGCTGTATGCCACGTGCAGTTCATAAACAACAGTCAACACGACATATATTATAAACTCAACAATCAATTCAAGCTAATTTACGGTCATAAAAATTAATATATTTCAAATAGTTAGCATAGCATATACATATAGCTAAAGCTCAACAATGATATATTTATACAATCTTGTCCGCATAAAAACAATTAATTTGAATTTCTAGTTTTGATTATGCAATTTTTTATAGTTTGTACGGAATCTGTTTAATTACGGTGATTAAAACAGCTTTGAACTGGATGTAAGCAGTCGATTGAATAGATTTAAAATTGTCCTGTCGCCAACACAATGCCTGAATAGGGGGAAGTCAAAAAAGTCTAAGTCAAAAGTCAAAAATCATTTATTCATGTAGGTAACACAATGTACACTTATGAACGTCAAAAAAGAAATATACATTAAATGCTTCGAATTTTACATTTACTACCAGTTCTCAAATCAAGGGCGTAGAACGGATGAGAAGAACTGGCAATAAACTCTCCGCCATTCTTTTTAATCACCAAGTTTTTTGTTTTACACAACGTTGAGCTGCAACCATTACACCATGTTCCACATGACATCCTTAGTAATAAATAAAATAAAAATAAAAATAAAAACAAAGATGGAAAGAATGACACGTCGAACAGCTCGCGAAGGGGATGTTTGATCGAGCGGACGTCTCTTAGCATCCCCACCTCCAGAACCTCGCAACGTGGCAATTCAGGCCTCCAGTACTCCCGTGAGATATTCTCCGCTGGTATTATCATCGGCCTCGAGACCATGGCAGGAACCGCGACTTAGTCTGCAGGTTGCTTCTCAAGGCCTCCCCTGGGTCAACCGAGGTCTCACCTGGCGGGGCTTGACCGCGAGCCTCGAGTCTGCCTCTACCACCGATCACGACACCAGAGTCAAGTCGAAAGTACTCCTTGGCACACCACCGGACGGACACGACCTCAGAACCAAGTTGAGTGTCTCTCCTCGGTCTCTACAACATTCACCTGACGCGCCTGCGCACTGCGAGTGGAGCCCTCGTCTCATCGCGCACTGAAGCCCAAATAGAAGAGAAGAGTTCACTGCTATTCATTAAACTTATTAGACAATTTAATATTTCATTATCCGATAAAAATTATTATTAAATTTGTAATGTTTATTTAGAGACGTACTCGTGTACACTTTTTTAATACGGAAACCTATTTAGGAAGTTTTGAAGGCTACTTTCGTCCCAAAATCTTCAATACGCATCTAAAGGACGACATACACTTGATACTAACGTTCTAGGACGAAAGGATAAATCCAGGAAGGACACTTCAAGGTACAGCGAACTTCCGCGTTTTAAGGTAGTGTAAAATTTAATTAATCGCTAAATTATTCTCAACGATACTATCAGAGGAAGAAGTGAGGCTTTAATTGTTTTATTGTTGAAATTTACTCGTGATTTTTTAGTAATAAGATGGATTTAATTAAACCACAATCACTTCGAGTTTTCTCACCCGCTAGTGACTTCGTTAAAACAGGATATCTAATTCTAGCCTACGCTAAATGGAATGAACCACTAGGTCTTTTTAAACAGCTTCGATTCAATAAGATAATTAGAGGGTCTTACTAGGTTTAGCCTTGGGGCTAAGATGCATGCTTTTTATTAATTAATGAGAGTTGATGTCGGAAGTCATACATGAGTGATGTGCCTATAAAGATAAATGTCTGAAGAAAACATAGCTAAATTAATTTTATTATAGGTAATCAGTCTTTTATTGAATTACTGTGGTAAGCAAATAACAACTGTATCAAAAACGACAAACGCATTATACACTTTTGACGAAAACATAAATTTTGTATTTAAAATACTAATATTGTTCTACTGTCAAAAGTATTTATTTATTTAAACTTTTTTATATTAGTTAAGCAACGGGTGGCCTTATCGCTAACAAACGATCTCTTCCAGGCTATCCTAGTAAGGAAAAGGACATTAAGGGTAAAGTGCAAGAAGTGCATAACCAAATCAACAAAATAAAATTACAAGTAACACTAAAAAATTATAGAATTACCAAACTTAATCTAAAATAATACATTTTTTAAATAAAATAAACTCAAGGTTCATGAATTACAATGCAATACAAAAGAATAAGATATTAATGAATAACAAAAGTCAGCAAGATAGGATATGGTTAAGAAGTGTTTATGTAGAAGAATTTTGAAAATAGAATGTTCACCACAATTCATAATGGTATTTTGTCAACAACGATTTATCTATAAAATACAAATACACTTTTATTGGAGCAATAAAACCTAAGTATTAATATAAAATTTAATAGTTATCCTAATCGTCAATCTGAACACAGATTACACGTAATACGAGTACAATTAATGTTATTACAGAGTCGACCTTCAAGCTCGATTTCTATCAAAGTAACAACTTAACACAGATATGTATTATAGACTGGACGTATAAGGCCCCAGTGTGGAAGGCCCCAAAATCAATATAGTTTTATAATTTTTATTCTTATATAAAGTCCCCTTACGGTTTATTTACTTTTTTTTTTATGTAATAAAAACGGGCAGGAGGCTCACCTTCACTGAACACTTTCCAATCACGCAAATTTTTATTTTCTTAAAGTAAACTTAATACTCAATTAACTAGCTGCGGGATTATTAACTGGAATAGTGAATATGATGTGAATTAAGTATGACAGTCCACTTAAAAGTAAAAAAAAAATCAGTGGCGCTACAACCTCTTAGGTCTTGGCCTCTGAGTCTGTTTCATGATCATTTTTAAATCTAATAGGCAAGTAGGTGATCAGTCTCCAGTGCCTGACACACGCCGACGACTTTTTGGGTCTAAGACGACATGTCTTATAGATTTCCTCACGATGTTTTCCTTCACCGTTCGAGTAAATGTTAAATGCGCACATAGAAAGAAAGTCCATTGGTGTACAGTCAGGGTTCGAACCTACGACCTCAGGTATGAGAGTAGCACGCTGAAGCCACTAGACCAACACTGCTCCTTATAAAGTAAACACTTCATAAAATTGTTCCTTGTGATTGCGTCCCTGTATAAAAAGGCTAGAACATAATGATATGCAAATGCGTATACAATGAGACTGCCACGCTTCCTTGCAATTGAAAGTAAAGGCGAGAAAAGTCCGCTATTAGGCAATTATGCTAGAACAATAGTGCTACTAGGATAATTACGGAAATGTTTATCTGACACGCAGGGCAAGAAATACAATGCATAATGTACTAATAAAACACTTTTCCATTTTCATATTAAGTAATAACGTTTCTCGCTAATATAAATCTTATTAATTTTATAAAAAAAATTGTAAATCACTTAAGTATTTCCGAACTGATTTGACTTAGTGTCCTTCAAGAAAAGGGTGCACCAACTCTTAAAAGGCCTGCAACGCACTCGCGAGCCCTCTGGCATTGAGAGTGTCGAGTACGGTATCACTTAACATCAGGTGAGCCTCCTGGCCGTTTGTCCCTGTTTTAATTAATGATTTAAACTCTCTTTCGTATCTTTCTGCTAAATTGCATTGTTACTAGACGAATTAATACTAGTTATTATGGTACAACTAGAAATCCAACCCTATATGAACTTGGCTTTCTATGTTCATTATTCATTATATAATTACGCTTTATAGGCAAGTTAATCGTCCAGATCTTCCAGATCATGTCGTCGATTTTTCACGTAGGTTCGGTAGATTCTTAGGCCGAATATCTTGTAACGACTCTCCATGATACCTTGAAATGTGTTAACCGAGTTATTCGCGGCTTCCCTAACATTCCACCATCTTTTTCACCTATATTATATAATTGTGTAATGTGTATAGCACCTACAATAGTCCGAGTGAAATTGTTGTTTATGTTTCACTCTTTCTGTTTTGTATTTATGTTTAATCATGTACCCGTGGGGCACAGTAATTAAATAAATAGTAAATTATAATATTTAATATATGTAATAGCCGAGCAGTGTTGGCCTAGTGGCTTAAGCGTGCTCCTCTCGTCCCTGAGGTCGTTGGTTTGATCCCCGGCTTTGCACCAATGGACTTTCATTCTATGTCCGCATTTAACATTCGCTCGAACGGTGAAGAAAAACATCGTGAGGAAACCAAGCCGGAGACCTAAAAAGTCGACGGCGTGTATCAGGCACAGGAGGCTGATCATCTACTTGCCTATTAGTTTGCCAAACAAATGATCATGAAACGGATTCAGAAATCTGAGGCTCAGACCTAAAAAGATTTAATGTAGCGCCACTGACTTGTTTATTTTATTTTTAATAGGTATAAACTGTAGAAGAATGGCACAAAAATCTCAAGAAAAACGTTCATTGTGATGCATCGCACAACCTACGCGTGATTCTCATAAGAAATGTTAAAATACTAGGAAATATGCAGATGTACGAGTGCAATTAGATCATCCATTTAATCACCTAGATATTGACAATACTATGATTAATTAACGCTTAATAGCGGATATATAGAATTCAAGGAATCAAGATGTGAGTAATAATAGATTTGAAGCTAATGATTTGTAAATTCTATACTATATGAACAGCGTAATTTAATGATTAAATCTTGAAAAAATTAAATACAAGTGATTCTCAACCCAAACGTTGTGCGTTAGTACTGCACTAATCTCAAAATTTCAATATCTATTGGACTAAAATTACCAAAATAGATTGTATTGAAAAAGCTCTGCCATAAATCCAATTGTTCAAAAAAACACTGTACCGTTTTCTAAAGTTTCATATCTCTTTTCAACGTAAACAAAATTTGACCGAAAGATGCGATAAAGTACCTACACTTTAGTTAAAGAGAACTTCGACTTATTCGGGCTAAAAGTTTGGGTGAGATTCAGAAAAATCTTGATTAGATTGCGCAACAACGAACAAGACAGCGCTATGTTAAGATTCTAGAAACAAATATCCATTTTATACGCCTGTGCTCATCATTTAATGGTCCTGTTAACAGATTCTGTCAGATTTAGAATGAAACGGCGATGAAAAATGACTCGGTGGAGATTTTCAGCAACTCCATGGAGACCTTTTCTTTCCTGGTTTTTGATTTCCTGGACCTGGTTCCACATGGTGCGTTAATTTACTTACTATCATTGTTATTTTATTTCTACATAATGATGTATTTACAGTGTTCCTATCCCACTGCAAATAAGTCAATTAATTTAACTAAGTAATTACAAAGCGAACTATCAAAACACTGGCATAATAGCGAAACCTCTCCATGAACTAAATTGCATGTTCACACGTGACCTCGGATTATAATGTATAATCGTCTTAGCTTGATGAATATCATATGTTATTACAATTGAGTCGTGAAAACATTCTATGTTGTACTTGTATTGCTTCAATGGATTTATAATGATGATGCTGGAAAGCTGTTCCTGGGGCGCAAGACGGGTGCCACCCTTTCGAGAAGTCGTGATTGTCAACGATGGGATGCTTTCAGTTAGGAAGGCTTAGTATGAACTCGTTATTGTAGGTACAAAACTAAATCCAAACGCTTATAAAATGTAACTTGGTACGAAAACTTAATATTGTAATCGGATTGCAATATACATCGTTGATGGAATTAGGGGGTAAACGTAGAGCCTGTATAGCTAAAAACATTCTGTATGTATTTATTATTTTATAATCATAATTGTATTTGAAAACGTAAATCATAAATTGATAATCAAAAAAGAACCGGAGATTTATATAGTATTTTTATAGGCAAGCAGGTGGTATCTGTGTACCTGGCATAAGTCGATTACATTTTCACTTCTGCAACCGAATTAAAACAATAATTAAGTAATTTAAATTAGTTTAAGATGTAATAGACAAATACCAATTGTTGAATATTAAATTTACAGCCTTAGGTTATCATAATTATGTGGGTGGCAACCCTAATAAAGACGCATTAACGTTTTGCTTCAGGGCTGCCGCCGGCTCTAATTACATCTTTACATAATACAATATAAATCGCGTGCCGTTGTCTGTACGATTATATACTACTACTGTTTCCACGCAAGCAAAGTGGAAAGTAAATGTTTAGTAGTTCTGGGATTCATCTCAAGAAACGAGTACGTTCTATATTTTCCTTTTTAACAAATTCTTTGAAATTTATTAATTTGTATGTACTTACTTTGAATAAGTGTCAAGTTTAGTTACTCCGCTGTCAAAGTCTTAATCCCCACGACGGGTAGAGTAGTGTAGAGGGGTGAAAATTAGGGGTTGTATGTATTTTTATATGTTGTATCATAAAAAAATAAAAAAATCAAATCATTTTTTTTGGGGTGGACACCCCTTATCACTTAGGGATTTGAAAGATTGACAGTAGCCGATTCTCAGGCTTACTGAATATGCTTTAAAAAAATTCATAAGAATCGGTCAAGCCATTTCGGAGGAGTATGGGAACGAACGAACTGACACGAGAATTTTATTAAACTTTAAAAAGCACCAATCAACTTAAACAATTCATATCGAACTTCATATAATTTTTAATAACTAACCAACAATAACTTTAAATAAACAACGAAATAGACAATATTATTAATACATCTGTCAACAAATCCCTAACATAATTAAGAAGTAAAGGCGATATTTTAGTCACGAAAATTTAGACATAGATATGTTTTGACTGCGATGAGGTCAAATACTCAATTACAATTATCCTCACAATCTCAGTATGTTCTCAAGCAGGTGTATAATTAGCGTATGCAAAATGTTTTGTTAATGCGCTTTGATAATTCAAACTGTCGAGTCCTCACGACTTAGCTATGAATATATTATTGCGGACTCTGCTGTCGCCGTTCTTGCTTTGTACCACTGATGGCACGGATACTAAACGAAACTGTACACATTAAAAGTACTTTTACGGAATCATAAGTCGGTATTTGTACAATATATTCCACAAAAAAAAGTGGTGGCCTAGTGGCTTCAGCGTGCGACTCTCATCCCTGAGGTCGTAGGTTCGAACCCCGGCTGTGCACCAATGGACTTTCTTTCTATGTACGCATTTAACATTCGCTCGAACGGTGAAGGAAAACATCGTGAGGAAACCGACGGGTTGTATTATACATAGGAGGCTGATCACCTACTTGACTAGATTGACAAATAATCATGAAACAGATACAGAAATATGAGGTCCAGACTTGAAAAGGTTGTAGCGCATCTGATTTATTTTTCTATTATTGACAAGAAAATAGATTCTAGTTAAAAAATAAATAAGATTCCTTGTACAAAAATACCTTTCAAATACTAAATCTTCCACGAAAAATACAAAATTAATTAAGCATCGGTAGGCAAACTTGCGTAATCGGGATGGTTAGATTGTTATCCAAACAAAAATATGACATCAAAAGGCTATAAGTCGAATATAATTCGAATTTGGAATGCAATACCTAAGTTCTGGTTCTGAGAAATCGCAAAAACTTAGGTAAACTCACCGGACGCGGTTTTTTCTCACTAAAAAGCTGTTCATCAAACCGAAGGTCGTCTACTAGAGACACAAAGAATGTCTGTCCGAGTGTTTTTTAATACGTGTAGGTACTTAAGTCACGCTAAGGTCGCACAGTGTTTGAATTAGATAATTTCTTATTTCGTACATAAAAAAATGAATCAATGATTGTCTGCAAGGTCTTTCCCACAGTATTTTTTGTGATCTCTAATGTGTAGTCGAATTTATTTTAAATTGCTCTTGCAATGAATAAAGTTCGTGATGTTTTTATTTCATTGCAAATGCATGAAACAAAGAGTAAAAAATGGTAATAATAATTAAGTTTAAAGGTGACTTCGGTGGTGAACCTAGATGGACGAGTTTTAAGTAGTTAGAATATTCTTATCCTTCATAGTACAGTAATTATCAAAATATATAATTATATAAATAATTATTTAATATAAAAAATTAATAAATACTAAGTTTGGTCCCTGTGGCAGCAATTCCTCATTGTATTGCGATACTAGGCGCCAACTTAAATCTTTGAACCCCACGGCCCAAACTACATAAAGACGTTTGTGTTCGTCATTTAGTTTAACTAAATATCGGATTAGTTATATTTATAATAACCAGAACCTATTGCTATTGTGTAAGAAAAATACAATTTCTCATTAAAATAAGAAACCAGAGACCACTTTAAAATAATAGATAAATATATTTATATTTTACTGCCGAACGTGCGAAAGAGCTCACAACCTGACGCTTAATCTGTGAGGTCACACTAAATAAAACAGATTACATCTCAACTCGTTCAATGACAACTTGCAAAAGTGATAAATAACGTATTCCCTACTTTAAATTATTTACGTAACTTTAAATATTATTTTCATATTGTTTAGATGATTTGGTGGTTACTTATAATATATTACCGAAATTTTTAAACTAAATTATTAGTTAAAAGAAAGTAATAAACAAACTTTTTATGTATAGGTAAACAGTTGATTCTTGCGATTTTAAATAAATCTTAAACAGATATATTATTGTATATTGAAAGAACTACATCGACATACGACAACGATAGGTGACGATAAGGGTTTCATTACGCTATTCCTGTATATAAATATTATGTCATTCAATCCTAGATTTTTCCATAGAGAGCGCAGTTGACAGCCGTTCTATTCAAATGATATCATATAACGATACGTCTCGTAGCAATTACGACGACTTTGTTTTTCTGAGTAGCGAAGTTCCTCAAGTGCTTCGAATTCCAAATTCGAAATGTCAAAACCATTTCTCATTCACTGTTAACAGATAACACGAAATGGATAATTAATAACAAAGACAATAACTTGACATAATGCTTACCGGACTTAGCGTTGACAGACGGACATATATAACGATATTATCTTGGCGGACATTTTGTATATCAATCATAGATATGCAAAATAGTCTGTAATAGTCGATAGTAATTTTGCATAATTTAATTTTTTGCGTGTTCAAATCTATGCGGTAGTTAAATAAAAATGTTGGTATGTTAATAAAAACTACATTTTATTTTGAATATATCATTAGAAAATTTAAATTTTATAATAGCTTAAATATACGTGATTAGATTACAATATAATATTATTACTGTACATTGATTAAATATATTTTTTCATTTTCGTTTAATAACTATTTAAATGAGGTTTAACATAAATATGAGAGCAGTGTTACGTTAACCTAACAGTTAAATTTTCGACGGTGAACCTTGATTTAAACGCAAGATGCGTCTCTGTTATGCCAATGAGTTAATTCGTGCAATTAACACGTATAATGGACATCGTGAGGAAAACCGCATCTTAGACACTATCCAGATCTGGTATCTGACCAATGGTACTTGGCCAGTGTGCTGAATATGGCCACATACAATACAATATTAAACTTATATAATTATAATAGCTGTCCCAGCGAACTTCGTTTCTCCTTAATGTGATTTTACTTAGCCTACCTTTTTAGTACATACCAACTTGGAACATTTTGCTATGCTACCCCGGAGACTGTTCGATTTTCTGGAATGAAAACTTTTTAGGTTTTCCTGTGTTTCTCTATATAACGCTCTGAGTTCAAGTCAATAGTTTTTAATATACAAATAAAAGAAAATGTGAAAATTAAGGGTTGTATGTATTTTTGTATGCTGTATCATAAGATTTTTTTGGTGTCGACACCCCACTTATCACTTAGGGGTTGGAAAGATAAAAGCCGATTCTCAGACTTACTGAATATGCATAAAAAAATTCATAAGAAACGGTCGAGCCGTTTCGGAGGAGTATGGGAACGAACATTGTTACACGAGAATTTTATATATGGGATATATATATAGGTAGGTCATTATCTTAAGGATAAAACCCTATAAATACATTTTAAAATTGGTTGTGTTGTGTGTTGATGATTTAAAAATATGTACCTTATAATGTTCGAAGTAAATTAGACGCTTCCATAGGTGGGCTTGGGACTGATGTTTTTTATTTCATTCAAACCAAAGTTTATTTGTCCAAATGGTCTTGGAGTCATTTAGATTTATAATTTAAATAACACATTGCTTCAGTCATAAATTTTAATATTACGACAATAATCTTAAACAATGTATAAAAGATTCCCAGGATGTTAAAGTGAATGTATTTCAATCTAACCATTCGGTGGTTAGCCTTGTGCAGACAAAAAAATAAGGAAATAATTTCATGTTTTTTTCTCTTGTTATTTTCGGAATGTTCTTAATGAGGAATATCTAATGCTTCACATTTTTTCGCATAAGGAATCCTTATTGTACGGAAATGAGTATAAATAATTAAACGTAACTAACTTCATTAGATTTTTATGAGGCTTACGTATATAGTACTACCTATTCCGACTTAATTTGTATATTTAAAAAAAATCTATATTAATAAAGGAAATCTAGAATTGAGAGGGTTTTTGAGTAGTAACAAACGGATAAAAGTACAAAAAAGTCCACTTTATAAAAATATATGATTTTATTAATTTATTTATAAATAATTTTTGTATTGTGATTAATTAACACAACTCTGAGTTTAACTGTTTAAAGCTCAGCCATCAATGGATTCACACTAAAAAACATCAGGATCTAACCGTTTTAAGAAATTAAATAGTGGCCATACCATCATGGAGTATGGAATATTACAAAAAACTTATTTCACTAACAACAATTGCGCACTACGATCGCGTGGCATAATTCTGTTAGTCATAATAGGTTAGTTAAAGATAATTAAAGTAAATGCGTACTACAAGCTATCAGACGTATTCATTTTGACTAAAAACTCCAATAAATTATTTTATATCAATTTAATAACCGCGTTTATATGTGCTGCTATCTAGGGCTGTATAACTGAAACTTTAATTATTCATTCCATCTTTCTTATTCACTACAAGCCTTTTGCAAAAAAATTAAGGATTCCAAGGTATTTTAATACTTAAAGTCGTATTGTAAATAATATAAATTGGGCTTAAAAATACTTATCGACGCGTTATTTTATAATTCACATATGTGCCATCTATGGAACGAATAATACAACTGTCTTAACTGAAATGGGGAACAGCGACACCTATGAGATATTTTAAAAACTATTATAAGAACATTATTTAAAAATCACATCAAGTTTTTTAAGCCGTTGAATAGATGGCACTGTTTTGCAAAACCGTTACATACTTATATAATTATAAGATGGGAGTGGGATTTTGACATTTAAAATAAAAATTTTAGTGTTACAAAAATGTTATTCATAAAATTGTCTATATTTCGAACTTTTAACTCAGTTTTCTTATAGATTGCCAAGTCCTCTACAAAACAGTGCTATCAGCACTAAAGTCACTGTTAATTCCTTATAGCTTCAAAGACAAGCTGGCGTCAGTCCAAGCCGCAAACTATGTCCAACAAGCACTAGGCAGTCTGTAGGCTTTACCGAAATGGGTGTAGGAGGCAGGAGCTTACGATATCAGGTAATATTTATTACCAACATTCTCAGACATTTGTACTTATTGCATTACAATGCGTCAGGTTTAGAGATCGACACAACAGTTTACACATGTATTATGGTCTATTATTGTAAAATTTAGAAGTATCCAATTGAATTGTATTTTTATGTTACTCGTCTGGTGTCCGTTCCCGTACTTTTATATTACTCCTCTAACCTTTATCTACTACTACTTCTCTATTGTAGTGTGTCAAAAATTTTTTGCTTTAGAGGCTGGCAATAATTGAGAGTTTTTAAACATAATATTTATCAAATATATTATGTCTAATGTAGTTTTTTTAATGAACAAAAAATAAAGCAAACGGGAAGCGGCTCAACTTCAACTTAAGTGAGTGCCCATGGACACTCTCGATGTCAGAGGTCTGGCTTGTGCGTTGGTGGCCTTTTAGGAATTAGTATGCTCTTTTTTTGAAGGACCTTAAGTCGAATTGGCTGAAAATACTTCAGTGGGTGGCTGGTTACATAGGGTTGATGCGCAAAAATTTCCTTAAATAACGCACAGTTGGCAGACGTCTCAGTAATACTAAAAGAAAAAAACTTTTTTCATACATTCAAACCACGAAAACAGAAATATTTTCCTCTATCATACTAAAAAAATTAAAAAAATATATTTGTACCAAAGCCTTAGAACATCCTCCTTGATTATTACATGTTTTTTTAAAATAAATTTAATGTACTTACATTAAATTTATTAAAAAAAAATTGAATAAAAACCGCATTAAAATAAATTCCCAAATTGGATGTCTAATTATATCTACTAATGATATATTATATACATTATGCCTGTCAACGAAACGTAATTGTTTCCCATTAAAATTATTATAGTTAACAAAGTGAATTTGAAATTAGTCTACATACAAAGATTACCTTCAATTACCCTTTGCAAACATTTATTACGTTAATTTTCTTACGTCAAAATATTTGTAATTTATGTCTACGAGTTTAATTGGGAAATGAGAAATTTATAATAGATTTATTTCTACATAATTATAATAATATGATATATTCTTAAAACTACTAGCATATTTTTAATACGTATAGATTCAAAATTTTAATTAAAAAATTTATATTTCACATTTTTTTTTTAAAACTAGTAAATTTTAACATTACAAAAATCATGAGCTAAACAGGCTTTTGTGAGTTTACGGTTTTTTATCGTGTAATTCGTGATTGAAAAATGAATTTCCCATTCGAAATTCAAAGTCATAGCACCTTTCCATGACAGCCCAAACCGCAACGCTTTTAGCGCGCTGTTACCGAAAATTGCGAAAACAATTCAATTTTCGTTGCGTGGAAACTTTAAAAGCCTTCATATATTATTCATAAATATAATAAACCTTACTCTCCTAAAAATAAAAGTTATATTTCAGTATAGATGTTGTTAAACATCTGTAGATGATCGTTCTTTGATCTTGTGATTTTCGTGTTTTTATAACGTTCTTCAAAAATTGAGTGAAGTATTTCATGTAATGGTTATTTAGCTAAGCGGTTACGAAAAATAAATATTAAATGTTTGCCAAAATATTTATTACTGCTGGTGTAAGGGATCTAAAATTTAATGACAAAAATATGGCGATATATTTTTTTTTAAGGAAATAGCAAAAAGGTTAGTCGACATCACATGAGACCGAAGAGCTTGCGATTCTGTAACTCACTTTTCGAACTCTCACACAACGGTTTTCGCAGCGGCGGTCGCGCTCCAATCAGTCATTTTACGATTCGGCATTCTGATAAGGAGGGAGCTTGTAGTTTATTGTTTACCTAGAATCGCAAGGCTCGCTAGCTATCTATCTCGGTCTAGCTATTCAAAGGGGGAACGCTGCCAGTATCTTCGGAACCTTGCCTAAAGGGTCTCCTTTTAATAATATATTTTAGTTATTATTTATTAAGGTTAGTTATTGTTTTTTGTTATAGTAAATTAAAAATACTGTATCTAATATATAAAATTCTCGTGTCGCGGTGTTTGTAGCTAAACTCCTCCGAAACGGCTTGACTGATTCTCATGAAATTTTGTGTGCGTAATCGGTATGTCTGAGAATCGGACAACATCTATTTTTCATCCCCTAAATGTTAAGGTTAGTCCACCCCTAATTTTTTTAGTTTATTTTTAGATAATTTTTAATTTTTTTATGATACAGCATTAAAAAATACATACAACCCCATAATTTTTACCCGACTACGATCAACCCCCTTTTTTATTATAAATGATATACATGGCAAAACGACGTTGGCCGGATCAGCTAGTAAATGTATAAAAACGATACCATATGACATTCCAAATTCAAATTTAAGGATGCATTCCATAATGCATGGCTAAACCCTAGGCAGACACATTTTATAAGCTTACTTTATGTCAACTGTTGTACTATTGTAGTAATTGAGTAGAAAGCTCGGCATGATATCCCCATGCACACTATAGGCTAGCAAGTGCTTTGCCGAATGTGATGTCGTCATACCTTAAAACTTCTCAAACCTAGTCACTGGGGTATTCGAGCCAGCCGGTCAGTGTTTACACTGATCCAGCATTCTCCCCTTCAGTTAGAAGGACGAGCAACATCTTTCTTCCTCCATATTGCATTTATAAATAAAATTATTGATAAATTATCCGGAATAAAAGGATAACTTTCCGAACATAAACAATTTATAAAATCTTCTGTGGAATTACATTGTTTGAATGCCTTTAATAATACGGGATATTAAAAAAAAATTGGTACTTATTTGACTCGCCTTAGATGTAGCTATTATAGTGTAGGCTTTAAATTATATCATCCATATTGTGTTTCAATTATCTAATAATTATTGTGTATGAAGAGCCCTTATCTTGTATAAACAGCTCGGAAGCAGACATTGATGCTTGGTAAATTGAGACATCAACAGTTAATGAAGCTGAAATCTTGTACCAAATATGTTTAAGACAATACTTTAATAAAATAAATGACACACACAGATGGCGAATATATAGAGGTCTCTAGTTCGATAATAAAGAATTGTTTCAGGTGAGTACAAACAAAAAAAGTTTGTTTTATTAATAGTTTATGTCTCGTAGGAAGGAAGTCTGTGCCTACCCATCCGAATTCTTATAGGTTCTCCAGAAATCAAACTTTGTAAACATTAATTAACAATAAATAAAAATAAAAATCAGTCTCGCTTTAACCTTTTTGGTCTGGACTTCAGATTTCTGTATCTGTTTCATGACCATTTGTCAATCTAGTCAAGTAGGTGATCAGTCTCCTGTGCCTGATATACGACTTTTGAGGTCTAAGGCAAGCCGGTTTCCTCGCGCTGTTTTCCTACACCCTTCTAGTGAATGTTTAATGCGAAAATAGAAAGAATGTCTATTGTTGAACACCCGGGGATCGCACCTACGACCTCAGGGATGAGAGTCCCACGCTGAAGTCACTAGGCCAACACTAACAAACAATAGAAGAGAAAATAACAATTAAAATAAAGGAAAATTAACATCACACAGTCGATTGAAACATCCTTTTATTGTTTATACATTTTCCGTTTCCCTTGTTTCCGACATTCAACAACCCCGGCTAATTAGCAAATACTTGTCATCGCTACTCAAACTATTTCATATCTATTAGTCAATAGGTACCTACGATGCGTTATATTTTACACTTATTTAACTTGTATAAGTTCTATAATATATCATCAAAGGGAACAGAATAAATTGTACCTAATAACGTAGTATTTAAAGTAAGATTTCCTCTGACATAGATGAGAGTTAAAACCTTTCGTTCACATCTTATAACCCTCTTGCTGAAGTGCGGCAATTAAAAACGCATGATGGCTACGTTACTTTGATCTTGTTCAACAAGTGTACTTACCAGTACATGTTACAGTAGTTAAACTAAGCAAAGAAGACTTATATACTACGAATATATTATAATTTCCTGTATAAATATTATATATGGCCTATGGGGATATAATTCAGGATATAATAAGTGTATAAATCAAGGAAAAACTAAAATATTTTACAATTTCGCTCCGGTTTTCTAGACTAACTTTGTAATCCTATCCCACAATTAATATATGATACTAGCTGACCGGGCAAACGTCGTTTTGCCATGTATATCATTTATAATAAAAAAATAGGGGTTGATCGTAGAGTAGTGAAAGTTAGGGGTTGTATGTATTTTTTAATGCTGTATCATAAAAATAGAAAAACAGAAAAAAATATCTAAAAATAAAAAAAAAATATTTAGGGGTGGACTGGACTACCCTTAACATTTAGGGGGATGAAAAATAGATGCTGTCCGATTCTCAGACATATGCACACAAAATTTCATGAAAATCGGTTGAGCCGTTTCGGAGGAGTTTAACCACAAACACAGCGACACGAGAATTTTATATATTAGATATTCACTTACAGTGTTAAGCAGAGTTGTCAAGGCAATGTGTTTGTTTAAAACATAAAAGATTTGATTTGTAATATAATATGGTCACTATAAAATGTTAGCTAATTTCGTAATAACTCAAGAGAGTATTTTAAGTAGGGATTTGATTAGACACCAATGGTTTACGAATTCCGCTTATTTATAAGAATATGTTTGAATTCCTAGATCTGAAGTCCATAATTATTTATGGAAATTTATGATCACCCACGTTAGTTCGTATCCTCGTTCCGTGTTTGTTTTTAATAAAACCTAGCTATGTGTTCGTGGTTGTATGTTTTGTAATACAATTTAAATGTGGAATATGTTACTAATAACAAGAATATGGTAAAAAAAAGATTGCACGATCGCCCGCCCACGGACACTCACATTGCCAGAAGGCTCGCAAGTGCGGTGCCGGCCTTAAATAATGAATATGAAAATGACAATTTACTTCGCAAAGATTTAATCTAAATACAATTAATAAAGGCCAGCAACGCACTCACGAGCCATCTGGCATTAAGCGTGTCCATGGGCGGCAGTATCACTTAACATCATGTGAGCCTCCTGCCCGTTTGCCCCCTGTTCTATAAAAAAATTGCTATTGTTTATTCTGAACTATTCAAATGAAAAATGATTTTTAGTAGTTTTTTAGATTAAGGTGTCGCACCAAACAAACTTTTCAGCTTTATATTAGTGTATCCATTCCTCTTCTTTCTTCGTAAACATTTGTATACACTAATTGGCAATATAATCTTGTATATTTAGTTCTACGAAGTCATATAGATAGTATATGCATTAGATGGACTGCACTCAGTATTAACTATTAATCCAAGTTTGATTGATTCACGCCGACCACGCGAACACGAGGTAATTAAGAGCCAGTAATTAGCGCTATCAAACTATATTTGTTCTAATCAATCATTATTCGTTTATATTCTATAATTAATGTTTATTATTGGACACATTGTATGCCTTATACTGCACTAAGTATGCTTAGTATAAGACTACGGGATCGACAACTTTAAAAAAAAAAAGTCAGTGACGTGTAAAAAAAAAAAGAAAACTTAGATGGAACTGGATTGGACATATAATGAGGACTAACAAAGAAAAACGGACTATGGATGTAAAAGAGTGATATCCGAGGAACGGGAAAAGAAAAAGAGAAGGTCAAATCAAAAGATGGAAGGACGTTTTACCAAAGGGATGGAGAAGGTCTGCCAAGGATAGAGATACGTGGAAACAATTGGGGGAGGCCTATGTCGTCAGACAACCTGACGTTGCTAATAAATTTATTATTTTTGCCATGTGATGAGATTTAAGAATACTACTGTTTTATAAGAATAGCATGTAAGTTAATACGGCCAGCTAATAAAGGGCTTTATTATTATTATACTGTTAAAAATGAAAAGTTACATGAATTGAATAGTGTAAAAAATTTGATTTTATTCATAATTGCTTTGTGTTTGTCAAAACCAACAAGAAGGATTTTTTGTAAAAAATAGATATTATATAGAGGTAGATATTAATCAATTTTATTTAATTATTCTAATACAAAATACCTAATACTTCAATAATACAAAATACCATCCGTATCAACTCACCATCCACGTCCACCATCGTTCCACAACTGAGCGTTTTTCATGGAAGTTTTTGCCGCGCACCACCACTATGTGGAACCAGCTGCCCATTAAAGTATTTCCGAACCAATTTGACTTAGAATCCCTCAAGAAAAGAGCGTACCAATTCATAAAAGGCCGGTAACGTACTCGCGAGCCCAAATGCACTGAGTGTCCATGGGCAGCGGTATCACTTAACATCAGGTGAGCCCGTTTGTCTCCTATTACACAAAAAAAATGTTTTCTTTTTGTTAGGGTAACATGGTCGTGCCTCAAGCCACTAGGGTAGCAAAAAAACTAATAACGCTACAACCTTTAAGTCCAGGCCTCAGATTTCTGTATCTCTTTCGTGACCATTAATTTTTTTCTAATCACCTACTTGGTGATCAGCTTCCTGAGCCTGATAGAGGCTATGAATGTTTTGCGAATGCTGGTTTTCTTAGGATGTTCTTTCAACGTACCCGCTTGTTAAACGCGAACATCGGTAAAACTGCTATTAAAAATTGTGACTGTGAAATTCCGCTTATATTTTCTTTAGTCCCATCGAATGACATCGCATAAGCTACTTTTTCAATTGAATAGTTGAGAATTACAAAGAAGAACTAATGCTCTACTAAACATCAATGGGGCTCGGTAGAATTTATCGTCTACCAAACCCTCTTTACGAAGAAAATATTGGTCTTACGAAGTACCCAGACGTGGTTTGTAGATGCCTTTTGTGAAAACTTAGGGGTTTTCGCTTGGTGCAAGTAAATTATCTTACTTCTGTAGATATTCTTATATAAAGTAAAAATAAAATCCTCTATTATTTGAAGCACCCCGATGACCCAGGAACCGTACGTTTGACTCGACTCTGAATACTCTTAGAGTAATCCATTATATTATATCGAATAGTAGGGTTAATCAATAATTTAATACTCTGTTGCTTAAAGTTTAAGCCAGGCTGATAACCTTTGACCTCTCTTTCTCTCCTCTAAATCTTTTCTCTTTTGAAAGGAACAATAATTGTAATAATTATAATCATACTGAGCTGGTTTTCTTTTGAATGTCGTAATTTTATTTAACTGCAACTTACGGGTACTCTTGACCATATTTTGATAAATTATATACCTTAATGGGAATTTATCGGGAATCGACTAACAGACGCGTCGGATGCGTGGTTTAAAATAGTCTATCAGTCACAAAACGCAATATTTTTGCATATTCTTTTCTTTACACAAATCTCGCTTATATCTCCTAACTTAAGCCGTAATAGTCAAGTTTGTACAGTAATGTAAGCGAGGGTTAGTTTTTAGTATCTAAACGGGGACGAAAAACAAGTCATCCTTTTGTCAATTTCTGGCAAACTTACAGGTTTTCGTCTCACGATTGCAGGATATTTATATGTATATATTTCTTAAGCAGTGTTGAACGCCTAGTGGCTTTAGCGTGCGACTCTGATACCTGAGGTCGTAGGTTCGATCCCCGATCACCAATGGACTTTCTTTCTATGTGCGAATTTAACATTTGCTCGAACGGTCAAGGAAAACATCGTGAGGAAACTGACATGTATTATACCCAAAAAGTCGACACCTACTTGCCTATGTTCATGAAACAGATTCTGAAATCTGAGGCCTTGGCCTAAAGAGGTTGTAGCGCCACTGATGTATGTGTGTATTACAGGATATTTATTAGGGGTAGTTATTAAAGTCTGTTAAATATAATAAGATTGTGAAAATTTAATTTGAAATAACAAATTCGTTCGTTTTGAATGTTGGGTTCTTGTACTGCAAGATACCAAGATAGCGATCTCAGCGCTACGGCTATTACAGGAACAACATCGAAACTGAATACGAACAAGTTGGTATCCGTATCGCTGTTGAAAGTTATAGAGAGTAGTCTTGTTCACACGTGAAGTAGACGCATATATGTGCTATGCTCCAAGCGGTACATTTCAAATATTAAGTAGCGCGATTTAAGTAAGTATACAAAATATTTTAGAGTAGTTAAGGAGGAATAAAATAAAAAGGTACCACTTTCTTTATATATAAACAACTTATCTAGCCTGATTCTATCCTCTGATCTTGAAATTTTGACACTACGTTTGACAAAAAGAGGAAAAATTTGATAAAAAATATATACATCACATCATAGTGCTAAATCTACGGTATATGGTATATGTTTTATCTTAAATGTATGACAATTTAGGTAAACATAATTGATACAAAGTAAAATTAAGGAATACAATTAAAATATATTATATTTACAAGATAAAATAAAAATATCGGACATTTTAGAAAAGCAGATAGGCTTAGATTAACTTAACTTGTGTTATTAAAAAAAAATACAAACTTAAGCAATTAAAAAAAATATTGATGACGCATAAGCCTCACTAATTTATAGATACGAATATATCAAACTAAAAAAATGTCTACATTTTCTATTAATTATAAAATACTTAAATACAACATTAATTAGTTTATACAAGAGCATGATTACTCTGCTGACCTTTGACGATGCAAGGCTAAAATTTAGTTGAAAACATTCGAAGGCTCACAATTAGCTCACAATTATCCCAGCGAATTCATACACTTACCCAATTCATACACTTACCCGATGCACACAGTTACCTGATAGAGGAAACACGGCGCACGATATCCTCTCCTGCGAATAACATCTCTCCAATGATCCCTTGTTGATTGTGTCCAAATAATTGGATTCCTCGCGTACCGATGCATTGTGAAACGCAATGCTAATAACAGTATCCTGCAATGCAATATCAACTTAAACACATAGCAATAAGGTCCATTTTCCAATAACGACTTGGGGAAGTGCTGAGCCTAGATTAATAGCTATAATCATATCTGATGTGAATTTTTAAGTGAGATTGTATATTTTTAAAAGCAAATTGCCATTGTTATTTGATTACTTGGTTTTTTAATTTGATACGTGTCTCGTTTGAGTTCAATGGATTTATTCGCATATGACATTCAAAGGTATAAAGAGAGGAGCGGATTAATTGAGATACAATTTCAATTGAATGGTAATTACCATATCCTTTGAAATCAATTATTTTTATGTTTCTTATCGCAAGAATTTTTAGTGAACACATATAACCAAAGGCCTTGCTTTGATTTCTGGTGAAACGATTATTTAGGCACACAAAGTCTATTGTACTATAAGGTTTATTTATCCAGTTGTCTAAGAAATGGTAAAAAACAGACGTATCTCCTTCGTACTTCCACCATAACTAAAATATTAATTGATAATTATTATGAGATTATTTTCACACCTTTGATAGGTTCTATGATAAGTGATATCTTTAATTAATTCAACGCAATACATACATCAAATTGAAAGAATTATGTTCACAAAAAATACACTTATCCGATCAACATTTTTTTAAGCAAATCAAACACACTGTATAAACACAATAATTATTTTCTAGTAACAAACAAGGAAAGCTGTCATTGTATTGTAAGCATTGTCTGTGGGCTTTACACCTTTAAAGGCTGAAACAAAATGGGTTACGTACACATAGTGCTATTTGATGTACAAACTAAACCTATAAAACTTGCAACATTCAAACTTCAAGGGAATATGGGCTCTATTGTAATAGCATAGGACTTACCTTCGAGTGTACGTATGCTCTACGCCGTAGTGTCCTTGCTCGTAGCAGTTCGTAGGGGCTACAGTGGCCAAATTTTATTAGTTACGATTCTATTTACATTCCTTAGATTTATTTATCTCCATTAAACATAAGTATCTCAGATAGTCTTAGGGCTGACTCGAGACTTAAATAAAAAATAAATCAGTGCCGCTACAACCTCTTTAGGTCACCTCAGATTTATGAATCTGTTTCATTATCATTTTTTTAAATCTAATAGGCAAGTAGGTGGTCAGCCTCCAGTGCCTGACACACGCCGTCGACTTTTGGGTCTAACGCAAGCCGGTTTCCTCACGATGTTTTCCTTCACACTTAGAGCAAATGTTAAATGCGCACATAGAAAGATAGTCCATTGGTGAACAGCCGGGGATCGAACCTGATGATGATGGGATGAGAGTCGCACGCCGAAGCCACTAGGCCAACACTGCTCTAACGAGACTTAAAAAGCGCTGTAAAAATGAATTGGATTTGATATAGCGAAGTCTTAGCGTATTGTTTATTGGGACTCTCTACGTATAACATATTTTACTTTCCTCACAATATTTTCCTTCGCCTTATGAGTGGAAAAGCGGCACAGCCAGGATATGACGATCTTAACGATCAAAATTGCACGTTTTACCAGGCTTGTATGTACAATTTAGATTACTAACATTGTGTCATACTTAAAAATATAATTATACTTAATATTATAGTCATAATAGCTTTCCAAAACTTCCTTTGTCTCTACGGGCTTATTACCAAGTTATAATTGAACCTATAATTTGAATTTCAATTATAAACTAAACTAAGTTTAAATTGAAATGTTCCCGAATGACATGTTCGGAATTCTTGTCATTATCAAGTGTATGGATTAATGTGTGTTAATTCCATATTACGCTAGATAATTGCTAATTAACGAATTTTATATAATTCAAGCAAATTGGATAGTTAATGAACATTTAATTCTACAATACAAAATTTAGATCGAAATAATAATTGAACAAAATGATAAAATAGATAAATATATATATACCTTCGTCTTTAAAATTCTTACATATTTTGAACTATATTAAATAGGGACTACACATATACAGACACAAGACAACACAAATCATAGTTTATTTTTTAGATTACAAAGTTCCAACGTTCCAATCCAATTTTCAAACAATTAAAATTTTGTTTATGTAATGTAGCAAAACATCGGTTTAAATACTTAAAAATATATAGCTCTCATCGCAATTTTCATGAATAAAAGGAAGTTTGTTTAAAACTTAAAAAGCTTTTTTAGGGAACATTTATTAAAATTGCAGTGGAAAGTAAAACAAAGTGAACTTGCTCATCCTAAGCTTACATCCGGCACATTGTTTACTCTGTTGTCTCTGGATCTTTCAATTATATTATGTTTGCAATATTGAGAATTCAATTAGAATACATAATTTAGGCGTGCACGTTCGTATAATTCAAAATTAAAGAATAGTTATGTTTAAATTAATTAAATATATCATTTAAAATTCTAAAAATTTTACGACACAATTTAACCACTTAGAAATAAAAGGTATATTATTTTTAAACTAAAAATAGCCTATGTACGACTATAACACAATCAGTTAACTAGGCCTAACTTTCGTTTCAATGTAACTAATTTATTTATTTATTAACACTTCGTTGCAGAAAAATACAATCGAGATTCTTAAATGAAAAGGAGGGCAACTGGCGGGCTTATCGCTTTTGAGCGTTCTCTTTCAGGCTGTGAAAGAAACTGTTTTTTTTTAATTTAGATTAGGTAAGCTAGAAGTGCAAAAATACATGATACATATAATTTATGTAATAGATAACACAAACAAACATTTATACATATTACGAAATATACTCAAACTCAAACTCAAAATATCTTTATTCAAGTGGGTAACCAAGTACACTTTTGAATCGTCAAGTTAAATTAATCGTAAATTTACATTTACTACCAGTTCGCAAGTCAAGGGCGTAGAGCGGGTAAGAAGAACTGGCAAGAAACTTTCCGCCACTCTTTTTAATCGCCAGGTATTGTCATACAAATTCTTTGAACTGGAGCAATTCAATCCCAAGGATTAGGATCATTTAAGTAGTCCTCAAATTTATAAAAAGCTTTGTTGATTAGTTTCCGTTTAACGACAGCTTTGAATTTATTTAGTGATAATACTCTAATTTCGCTTGGGAGTTTGTTGTAAAAACGAATACAATTTCCATATAAGGAGTGGTTTATCTTTTGGAGCCTGGTTGGTCGTACACTCAAATTAGTTCTATTTCGCGTATTATACTGGTGAAAGTCACCATTTGTTTTAAAGTCGTTTATATTTTTTTGGACATACAACAAGGCTTCAAGAATATATTGACCAGATAGTGTCATAATATTTAATTCCTTAAACTTATTCCGTACCGACTCCCTCGGAGAAACACAACAAATACCCCGAACAGCCCGCTTCTGCAGCACAAATATGGATTGAACCTCTGCAGCAGCACCCCACAGTAAAATACCGTACGACATTACGCTGTGAAAGTAGCTATGATAAACAATTTTTGCCGTGTCCTTATCAGTAAACTGTCGGATTTTCTTTACTGCATATGCTGCAGAGCTGAGCCTATTCGAAAGAGTATCTATGTGCGGGCCCCATTGGAGTTTACTATCTATTGTTATGCCTAGAAAAACAGTTTTGTCAACAAAGTTTAGTTCACTGTCCTTAATTTTCAGGTTACCAATATCTCGCTTTACGCTAGTAGTTGTAAATCTAATACATTTTGTTTTATTCTCATTAAGCAGTAAGTTATTTACATTAAACCAGTTAACTATACGAGAGATAGAATTGTTTACATCGTCCAATAATACGTTATTCCTATTCACTTTAAATAGAAGTGAAGTGTCATCAGCAAACAATACCATCTCATGAACTTCGTTGACAAAGAATGGGAGGTCATTTATGTAAATCAGAAATAAGAAAGGCCCGAGAATCGATCCTTGGGGGACGCCCATTGATACCTGCGAACCCGGAGAGGTGACTCCATTGACATGAACTCTTTGGATCCTTCCCTTTAAATATGAATTCATCAGGCTGGAAGCTTTGCCATCAACGCCATAGTGTTGAAGCTTTCCAACGAGTATATCAGGATGAACACAGTCAAAGGCCTTTGACAGGTCACAAAAGACGCCGACTCCATCATATGATTCTTCCCAGGCGTTAAATATGTCCGAAATCAACTTCACACCGGCATCGATTGTGGAGCGACCCTTAGTCGTTATACATAAAATATAGATATTAATAATAGCAAGTACCTATGCATTATAAAATAGCAAAAACAGTTACAATATAATATCATTCCTCAGTAAATATTTGTAACATTGGTTAATGCTTTCTTTGACTGTTAGTTTTTTTCAAAATAACTCTTAATTATCTTTTATGATGGCGTTTTTTTCTTAATATAAATTTCCAAATATCCCCGACTCTTGTGGTGCGGGACCTTATTTTATACATATATTTTGTACAAACATATATATATATATACAAAAATATATATATTACTACATATTTCTATTTTATATGCATGGGCTAGTGGGGGCCCGTCAAAGGTAACGTTTATGATGGTGTTTAAATGTGTATTTAAAAAAATATTGTATGTAGGTATACAATATTAAATATTTTTACTAAATAAACTAAACCAACATTACAAATTTGCTTCAATCCTGCTTGACGCTTCTTTCTACCGAAAACAGAGAACCAACCACTATATGATTAAAATGATTACTAAACCAGTCATACATTTTTAATAAGAACTTAACGAAGGGTATACTTAGTATCGAGTGAACGATAAAGTGTTTTTAAAATAAATAAAACCTCGTAAGTACCTCATAAAATTTATGAAATTCAAATTCCGCCGACACCATTCACACAATGCGTCCCATGCTACCGTATATTCCCGCCCTCCAGTAGGGACCCTAATACCTAATTGTTTCCTAAACAGACAGGACGGGGGATAACTTCATTATTATCTCGTCGGCCGGCTCTATGATATAACGCATTTTGAGTACATTTATCGGTGATTTCTTGTTGGGGGAAGAAAAGTAAGTAAAATGGGGAAAGAAACAAAAGCGATTACCATTTTATGTACGTCGATTTTAGTTTGATGTTGTTTAGAACATTACGATTTTTGTAGATGAATCATTGAATATTGATAAAATTGGTGAGAAAATTTAATATAAATAATAAAAAATATAAATAATAAAGAGGAAATGATAATGGTCCATTGGGACAGGCGATGATAAAATAAATACATAAACCATATAGAATATATAGAGCAGTGTTGGCCTAGTGGGTTAAGCGTGCGACTTTCATCCCTGAGGTCGTAGCTTCGATCCCCGGCTGTGCACCAATGGACTTTCTTTCAATGCGCATTTAACATTTGTTCGAACAGTGAAGGAAAACATCGTGAGGAAACCGACAGGTCTTAGACCCAAAAAGTCAACGGTGTGTTTTAGGCACTAGAGTCTGGTCACCTACTTGCCTATTAGATTGAAAAATGAAACAGATTCAGAAATCTGAGGCCAAGACCTAAACAGTTCGTAGCACCACTGATATAGAATTAATATGCAAGCAAAATAATAATGATGATAGAGGAAAACAGTATTTTATGATCGTTTAACAATTTGTAACATCAATGAAATAATTTTATATTATTCAAATTTTATTGTGTAACATACAGAAACACCTAAAACCACTAATGGTATGACGTGTAACTGGGAGGTCTAAGGTTCGGTCGCTGCAAAGAAATTTATTTTCGAGAAATTGACGATATTTAGCATAAACATTTGACAGCATAAATATTATGCCCGCCAACTCAGGATTCGGAACTTTTAACTCTTTCATAATAATATTTTCTTGTTTTACATTCGCCTTCATATTGGCGAAGTATAGATTGTATTACAATATAGGAACCAAAGCAACTATCGCGGTATCACAAAGTTGGCATAAGTTTTAAAATTATCTCTCAGATAGTGGAAACTTCAAAACGCAGGCAAATGCTACCCAGACAGCACCTATATTAAATGGATAAGCGTACGAACCGTGCGGTCATATACGGACCGACCAATATTGCTTGACCTCTCGGAGAATTTTCGTTACGGGACTTTCAGACTTAGTCCCTTGTATTAAAGGTGATTAACGCAATACACTAAGGTTTTTATTCCATACGACGAAAGGCGTCCTTGCATGCATCTGTGTTCAAAGGGTGTCGCTAATGTGCATGAAGTGGCCGTGCGTTTGATATTGTTTGAGTTAGCGTAAGTTGGTTTTCCTTATATACGAAACATTGTAGACAATTAGTAACGTTATTTGAAGCTGCACTTCGTGTGTTTGTAAAAAACACTAACTATCAAAAGAAGACGATAATGGACGTGATAGTCATTTGTTTTAAACGTGTTACTTTTGCTTAGATGTGAAACGCAACTAGACAAGTGAATCTGGTTCCAGAAATTTTTTAATGGATTTGTCCGATTTCTAATTTTTCTTAAGTTTATTGCAATATGTTATTTATTTATTTGCTTATCAGTATTCCTACAGCTGCTTATTATACAATATCTAAACAATTTCATTATATACAAAAGCCAAAAACGGAATACATATTCCAACATAAACACAATTCACAGTTCATTAGTATCTACCGACTTATATTATTAATTTATTTTTTTCCAAATTTAACTGTTTATAAAATGTTTATAAAATCAATAAATACCACCTTTATAAATATATTAATCGCAACGCGTATCATATTGCCTTAGACACAAAAAGTCGACGGCTTGTGTCAGGCACAGGAGGCTGATCACCTACTTGCCTATTAGATTGAAAAATTATCATGAAACAGATTCAGAAATTTGAGGCCCAGACCTAAAGAGGTTATATCACCACTGATTTATTTTATTTTTATAATAGATATATATTTGTAATAGTTAGCGCTAATATCGTGCATTTGAAAAACAATGTAATGTATACGATAAAGCTAGAATTTTCTCAAATAACTAGATAGATTAACCTACAGCAAGATGTTAAGCCAGATGGGTAAGCTGAGAGCATATGCCTGGACTCTTGTCAAGGGGCAATCGTCATTTCACGGCTATCTTGCTTCTATAGCCAATTACATTGTGATTGACTGCCGACCACCATAAATTGACCTCCTCTACCGCCTTTTAAATTGATACTTCGTGGTGAATTGTAAGACAGTGAGTGACACGCAGGGGTCAAGTTATGCTGGTCACTGTATTTGCCAGGAGTTTGGTCGAATGCGCTGTTTGATTGGTCTTCATCGCTTCGTTAATGAAGTGATGGTGTTACCATGAACCTTTCTTTGTAGCAATGTGTATATTTTTTATTTTTTATTTTGATTAAAAATATATTTTTTTAAAAATGAATATTGATACTTATAATTATAGATAGAGTGGTAGGTGGAGGAATAATTAAATATAATATCATAATATAAACTATATTAAAAAAATATAGATTTTTTTATGTTTTAAGGAATTTATAATTAAGTTTGTTATGGAAGAGCATGGAACCTTGACACAGGTATTTTTTACTTAAAAGGATTCCCAAATCTTACACATTGTACATAACACATGCATATGTACTTAAAATGAATAAACACATTTTTATTTTATTTATAAAACCTGGCCCAGTTCTGCAGGCGAATGCTAAGAATACCGTGAACTGCGTACTGCGTAGCGTACTTATGTATCTTCTTTCGGCCATATAATGCTCAGAGGCAACGAGAACTTGGAGAAACTGATCGAGGTTGGTTAACACAGAAGGCAAAAGATCACGTGGCCGTTCACCAACCAGATGGGCCGATCAAGTGAAGGACTCATCGTCCTCCAAACTGTACACTGTCATAAGAGAGGCACTGGACAGAAACAAGTGAAAACAGATTGTCCGCTCGATGTTTCCTTGCTTGCTGCTACACTTAGGCATGAGCTACTGAAGAGAGAGAGATTCACAACCCTTCAACGAGGCATAGGGCAAACATATTACTGCGTCTGTTTGTCCGTCGTTCAAGTAGTATTATGCAATATGAACCACAAAGGCAGGAATCACTATACATATATACGAGTACAGGGTTAAAAAAATCAGTATCGAAGCGTTACAAGAAACATTATAGGATTGTGTGGATAGTAAAAAAAGTGCGTGCGTACAAAGTACACATGTCAGAAGTGAAACTTCTTTGTAAATTAATTATTGAGTAATTAAGCTGCCCAAATCCCATAATTTAATTTTGCCAGTCTTTCTATATTAATGAATGATACTAAGGCTAATTAAAAACCAGAACTAAAATTAGCTGTTGTTATGTGTATAGAAAACCACCATTAATATGGTAACAATTACCAAATAATATACATCAAATTCATTATTATTATAATTGCTAACTTATGTTCACATTTTCAAAAATAGCCAACTTGGTCTTAGCAAAAAAGGTCTTGGTTCTGTGGACCCTTATAACGTATAAGTTACTTAATAAAATAATAATGATATTGATATGTATCGGTCTCAATAGCTCTCTCCCTTTTCTTCGACAAAAACGCTGCACATCTTCGTGACGTTGCGTAAAAATTTTACCCTCATGCGCCTAACTACTACTACTACTAGCCGTTTCACTTCAAAAATATTGTTAAAATCCGCGAATCCAATATAGGCTAAGTCAGCTCTTAAATTTCATTTCTTGAAAAATTGAATCTCAGAGAGGCAATATCAATGGAAACACAAAATCAACTGGGAAACCGTTGAAAGGTTCGATTTATCGCGAACTCTTTGTTGTCAATGGAATACAATTTTTATGCGTTATTCTAAAATTGAAAGTGTAAATTCTCTCAAAAGTAAAAACATTTGTATGGCTCGATTGTTGTGAATAAAGCGACGTTTGTTTCAAATATTTTTTGGATATTTTAACTAAAAAAGTTTAATAAATACAACATTTTAAAAATAATATAACTGGGCTTATAGATTAACTTAATTATTATACCATTTTTTTATTACAAAATATACCATTGTGTGATTGTACCATCACATACGGCATGTCACGTCACATCTGTTGGATACAGTATTTAGTTGGCGCATTATCTTTGTTAACGGGGCTCTGTGCTACAGACTGGTTCTGACCCTTGGCCTTCGCCTCGCATACATCCCCTTGGCAAAAGGAAACCGAGTTCTTGAAGAACTCTCGGGTTACGCACCACCTCCCACAAGACTATAAGTAGGAAGTAGGCCAACTGTAAGTCCTGTTTTCTTTCTAATTTATTGTTTCCCACCATCCCTAAGATACAACATTTTGGGTACATTAAGTATTAGTAGGGATAGATGAAATAAAATTTGTAATAAAATAAAACGAACTTATTCTCTATTCTATTCACTGAAGTATTTCCGAACCAATACGACTTAGGGTCCTTCAAGAAAAGAGCGTACCAATTCTTGAAAGGCCGGCAACGCACTTGCGAGCCTTCTGGCATTGTGAGTGTCCATGGGCGGCGGTATCACTTAACATCAGGTGAGCCTCCTGCCCGTTTGCCTCCTATTACATTAAAAAAAAATTTGTATGCGCTCCAAAATAAAACTGTATTAAGTTACATGCGGAGCCCAAACAGACGAGTTACACTCTAACATACTCTGACCCAATCCGTTATAGAAGCTTCAGCTGGCTTTAATGTTAGTAAACATTGTTGCCCCTCAAAGCACAAATCTCTTTCCATTATTTTGTATGCTTTCTTTCAAATTTCCACTATGTGATCTCACATTCAATAGGGCACCACCTCGTACTCCCAGGTCTCTTATTGATGTTTCTTCTTTCAGTATTAAAGAACACAATCTGGACACGTGGTAGTTCTACTGACGAGGAAATTCAGCGCGACTAAATGTCACCACGGCACATTTGTCATTATTCAATTGGAGCTTCCATTTATATCTATTGTGTATTTATTTATAAATGGCCGCGCCAACAAGTCCATACAATAAAAAAACAGTATGGAAGAAGTTATAAACTTACACCAATGTTGGTCCTCGATAATGGGTGCGGACGATGGGCACCCTCGATAATAGGTGCGGACGGTTTGCACTGTAACTTGCTTTTAGCCGGAGGTCACTTATAATTTTCTTTCTTCCTATTATAGTAAATATTGTTATCCTGAATGGTATAACATATTTTCTATATTTATATTTTATATTTACTATAACTATTATATCTATTAGGGTTTAACCATTTTCTACGAACACAATTGTTAATAATCTCATTTAGAATACTATACAAATAATTTCAGGCCCCGTCTTGGTCAAGCGCGTCAAAAACAGCACGCCAATCGGTGAGTGCTATTGAAGAATATACAGTATGAAAATTTGCTTTATTTTAACATTAGGCGCGATATAATGCTGTACCTCCGAACTAACAGGTGGGTGATATGAATCCACCGGTATCTGTGAATTGTCCGCTTCTTAAACACATACATACACCTATACCCTACGAACACAAATCTAAATCCAGGACCCGCCCGATACTGATATTTATTTTCTTAAAAATAAATATTCGAATGTATTTTAAAGAAAACAATCTATATATTGAGCAATTTATCTATTTCACATGGATATTATACGCTATATATTATAGATATAGTAATGTTCAGCTGTAATTGCTAAAAAAATATGGGTACAACGTACAAAAAATCAGTTCTACTAGGAAAGATAATTGCGCAATTAACAATTATTGTCTGACAAAGTTTCACATAAGACTAAAACTTAATATTTTAAGATAATCACTAATAAGTAAGTTATTGTCATAGTTTCTTTTATCTCAACGTTAAGTTAAATTAATATAGTTTTGAGTGTGAAAACAATTAGACACATAGACGGGTTAACAAGGTATCACGGCGCTTTGTTTGCTCCCAGTAACGAGTTTACACACGTCGCCTTCGTTAGTGAAATTGTTTAGCTAGAGTGCTGTATGATTAAAACTTGTTTTTATCGTCAAATCATGAAAAAATCCTTTGGTCTTGTCTCAAATATCGTTTTTAACCAACTTTTTTATTTAAAGTATAGCTTATCAACATGATCTAGACGTCCTTGTAGAAACAAAATTTAGTACGCTATGTGTTTTATGTTTTTTGACGTGACAACGTCTTATAATTCGATGGACCCGGCTGCACGCAAGAAAAAACATGACTCATGCGGCGTTACCTCGCTCTGAGGCGTTACCTTGCTCTGAGGCGTTCCATTTAAGGCTTGAAGTGCAAGCGAGAGCGCGAAGCGACAGAGAGGCACAATCGGACTCCGCGCTCTTCAGCGTTCGACATCTGTCTCTCTCCTACTTGAGTGAGCGATTCGTGACGTTGTCACGTTCAACTATCGTCAGTAAACCGACTTTACAGACAACCGATTTTTCCTCGACCTTTTTGATCCACATCCGTACGCACGCGGTCAGCCCCGATAATGTTACTTTAAGAACCCGGCTTTATCCCTGAGTCCTATATAGGTCCATACCATATACCTGATATCTCAAAACTGGGATGACGCGGTAGGAAATCTCGATGTTGGAGTATCGATTTGGGTGTTAGTACCAGTTAATGTTTAATAATTGATCATGTAAAACTGCTTTAGATGAGCTTCTTGTCCGTTTGACCCCATCTATGATTCCTTAATGACATGTGTCAAATGTCACCTTTACTTGCTTAGATAGTTGATTGTCGATGAGTTTTGAGTTTGTTTACCGACTGTAATTATTAATTTTATTTAACGAAATATAAACAATAACAAGATACAAAATAACATAATTTCATGTAGCGACATCATTATCGCATTCGTGACACCCTTATTAACATATTTGTCAATTTAAAATCAACTTTATGTAGATACAATAAAGCTTAAAATACGTTGAGCTATTGAATGCTGCCTTGCTGCTTTTAGGCTAGAATAGATTGTGGACTATTCAAACATAGTGCTTATTCATAATAGAGTTGTACAAATTGTCATTAAAATGTAGTGTGTTGTTAAAATTATTTTAAATGAACCAGGGATTATTTTAATTATTTTTTTTTTATAGAATAGGGGGCAAACGGGCAGGAGGCTCACCTGATGTTATGTGATACCGCCGCCCATGGACACTCTCAATGCCAGAAGGCTCGCGAGTGCGTTGCCGGCCTTTCAAGAAGTGGTACGCTCTTTTCTTGAAGGACCCTAAGTCGAATTGGTTCGGAAATACTTCAGTGGGCAGCTGGTTCCACAAAGTGGTGGTGCGCGGCAAAAACTGCCTTGAAAAACGCTCAATTGTGGAACGGCGGGCGTCGAGGTGATACGGCTGGAATTTCGTACTCTGCCTCGACGTCCGATGACGAAACTCAGCTGCAGGTATTATCCGAACAACTCCTCTGAACACTCTCCATGGTAAATGCGGTAGAAGATGCAGAGTAACCCCACATCTCTACGCAACGCCAAAGGATCAAGCCGCTCGGAGAGAGATTGGTCGTCGACGATTCGAACCGCTCTGCGTTGAATACGGTCAAGTGGAAGGAGCTGGTACTGGGGAGCCCCCGCCCAGAGGTGAGAGCAGTACTCCATGTGGGGCCGAATTTGCGCTTTATATAGTTGCATGCGGTGGCCCGGAGTGAAGTACCGTCTCGCCTTGCTGAGCACACCAAGCTTTTTGGAGGCTAATTTAGCCTTTCCCTCCAAGTGACCGCGAAACTGAACGTCGTTCGATATGTCAACGCCAAGTATTCCAATGCTGGCTGTGGCTTTAAGAAGAGTGTTTTCAAAAAGAGGAGTAGCGACAAAGGGTGTTTTTTTAGCGGAAAACGCGCAAACTTGTGTTTGGTATGTTAGTTTAAGTTATCTATCGAAATAACATCAAATGAAACTTGATACGAAACCAGCACCTGATACTTCATTTTTGTATTAGCTTGTGTAGCATTGCACTCCCTTTGCCCCACATAACTAATAGCTGTACCCCTCTTACGCAACACCGTTATAAAAGGAAATGGACAACAGAGATCAGAAGCTTTTTGATCGGATACCTCACTAACCGGTCAATTCTCAACTAGATAAGTTTATATAGATTATTTGTCGTGCACCTAATATCGGGCCGATTAAATAGTTATATTTAGTTAAGTCTCATTATTGTTAAAGTAATTAATTATAGTAATTTAAATACATTTTGGTTTTTTTGGGATTCACCGCTGGCCCTCACTTAATTAGCTTCAAAATAATTTGATCTAGATTTAATAACTATGACCAACCCTGGGAATTGTCAACATATGCCTGAATTTAACTTATACATCGATTAATATTACGAGAATCTAATGAGTAATGAAGTAAGTATATGAACAATTAGATTTAATACTTATTCGTTGAGTGTAGAAAGCACCAGGTCACCGATAGGTACTGTCGCGACATCATTATGCCTACGAGAAATTCGTACATGATAGTGCGTCTGCGCTGATGGCATTAGAAAACATAATGACGAACAACAAACTAATACTGGAGTTTCACATTGCACTACCCTACAGTAGAAAAGGACAGTCTCTCTAGGCAATGATGCTGCAGACGAGCCTGTAAAGAGAGGATCCGGAATCTAGCCGATGATCTGGCTGGCCGTACACTCCAAAAGAAACAAAGTCATAGTTGGGGGAAGGTATATATTAAGTTGTAAAAATTAAATGTTGTTTACACGGTTGGAACAGTTTGATAATTCTAAATTCAAATAAACATGTGAAAATATAATAAATAATCTTAATTATTCCAATAAAATTGTATGCTTCAAAAACTCTATAATTCATTAATGAGTTTCGAAGCCTCACAAAATCAGTAACTATTTAATGCTACCAATGAGTAATTAAATGATTTCTCCGTCTATTAGTTCATACAATGTTGCCTTAATTAAAATTAATTATTGTTGAGATGTCTTGCCAGTTGCCACATCAAAGTGATTTGAAATTAATATTGTTCTCAAAACGTGTTAGGAATATGGTTTTATATTATGTAAGAAGTATTATTATTAACATATATATTTGTTGGCGGTATATATATATTAGCTTTATAAATAGGCAAGCCATTTCTTCAGACACATAGTCTGTTTTGGATCCTTATGATGCTTACCACGAATAGAAGAATAATTACTTTTTGCACAGCTGGGATTTGAAGTCACGACCTCAGGAATGAAAACTATATGCGACTAGGGCATCGTAAAGGAATATATAATCGTACTAAATTCATAATATCAATATTTAAAGGTGAAAAACTTATGATTAATGACCGACGTTATATTTTATGAAAGTGCTGATGTTTCTGAGCGAAGTTTTTCGTTGATCGATGATCTATTTAGCTTAAGTGATTACTTGCATACTTTCTCAGTCATGTTATCATAATCTTAGACGGGAATTTTATTAATTAAATCATTTAAGATAAACAATTGTGTGTCCAGCGACTAACTCGTCTTTATGTAGAAGACTTCTTGATTTTATTAAATTTGAGTAGTTAAGTTAGTAAGTAGCTTATCATATACGCAGTTGTAAACCTGAAAAAAATATTTTATCCTACTTTATGTCATTTAAATAAGAATTTTATGTAATCGGGCGATTCGCTAGTACTATTAAAGTTACATAATACATATATATGTATTTGTAATACCAGTCCTAATTATTAGGGATTTGTGGAGGAAGGGAATGGACACGGATAGACGTGAAGGTCCTAATGGATGAAGTCTAGATGTGGGGTATATGCTCAGCGATAGGAAACACTTTTCTAGTGGTTCAATACACAATCTTTAACTGGTTAATTAGATATAGAAACTAGGTGTCTGTTACGCTAAATTCATAAAACTAAAGGAAAAAGGAATGAATAAACCTCTTGAAAAAAGTATGGAAATTTTACTTCTAATTGACGTCGAAGTTACGAGCAATAAGTCTCGTTATAAGTTACATAATTAATATAAATTTTATCATATAAGTATAAATATAGTGTATCATAAAATAACTTTAATTAAAACGTGGTGCGCGAGCTTAAATCAAGTTCTAAATTAAAAATTAATCTAGCGAAAGCATAACAAAATCCTTCATAAATCTAGATGCTACAAGTTTATTACTTCCCGGTTTTAATATTTTGTGCGTAGCTTAAGAAATAATTAATAATGAAATTAATAAACAACAATTGTAAATTAAAAATATTATACCAATGGCGCTACAACCGTTTAGGTCTGTGCCTCAGATGTCTGTATCTGTTTCGTTATCATTTGTTTTTCTAAAAAGCAAGTGGGTGATCAACCATCTATGCCTGACACACATTGGTAACTTTTTGGGTCTATGTCATGCCCGGTTTTCTCATGGTGTTTTCCTTCACCGTACGAGCGAGTTTTAATTTATTGCACATACACCGAAAGTCCACTGGTGCACAGCCGGGGATCGAACCTCGAACCCCAGAGAGAGACGTAGAAACCACTAGGCCAACACTGCTATTAATGCTGCAAATTAAAAATATTGGTACATTTGTCGGTTTTATCATATTTATATGTTCGAGTTGTTGACGTCACTTTTGTTTTTGTGCGCTTCTCTGCCTTAGCTCTTATGATGGGTTGGCTGGAAGCAATTGCAATTGGTTTTTGAGTGCAAAGATGTGTAAAATTAAGTGTATTATTAAGCTATATGTTCTATAATAAAATATTCTTTTGAATAATTTTTCTATAGTTGCGCTTTCTTACCTAGGATCGATACTGTAAAAATCTCTGGCCTTCAACCTCGGCTTTACCATAGCCGTGCTTCTCAAGTATACGCTGTGGAAGTCGCGGGTAAAAGCTATAAACGCTATACAAGTCATTTAAAACGACCCACTTATATTCGAGCGTCTAAAATATGAGATAAAATATCACCCTCCATAAAAATAAACAACGTATGAAGTACAAAACTCGGCCCGAGGCCACAAACAACTTATTACAAAGCGCTGAAAAGCAAATCTCGTGTTCGTATTACCATTTTTATAGCGACGCGTCTGCGAATTATGCAGATTACTAAAGGATATACTCGCATGTTACGAAAACTTAAGCGTGCGAAAGCCTGTCCTTGGAAACACTCTAAAATTGTTTTACATTTTAAATTTTAAGTTCGTTTTATTCAACGGCTTCATTGAATATAACTTTTAACGTCTTAGGGTCAGATTATAGACTTATCGCAAAGTGTGACTATGCTATTAACATACATATTTTAAAAAAAATGTTTTAAAAATTTTAAATTTTTCTGTCGATTGTATGGAACACATTATAATAATATGCTCAAAAACAAAACATTCTTACTTAGTTAAAAATTCCGATATTATGGTTTATATTTCATGTCTATGGTAGGCCCAAACCTTATCTTTATAAATATAATTCTACTGTACGTGTGTATGTCAGTCACGATTCGATATAATTTTTTTGTATGCGTTTGGGTGGCGCCCTGGATGGTTAAATTGACAAATCCAGCAGATGGCGCTACAGTCGGTACTTTCATACTTTGTTTAATATCTTAATAGCTTAAAATATCATGTCACAACGTCTGTCGGGTCCGCAAGTCAGAATTATACCTTTGTATTCAGCTATTGTTGAAACCTTCTATTGCCCGTGCAAAGACAAAACATATGTGATTTTTAAGTACGGCCTTATCTTAATCGCCAACTCTCATCCTAAGCTTTGGCCACTGCATATTGAATCTGTGGGTGTCTTATAAAGTATCGAGCAATTTAATTTGGTACCTACCCACAAGTTGCGAGTTAATAATATTTCACAATTGCACCGCAATCAAAACACACGAATTGCTGAGAACTCTTCTACTTGTTTAAACATCGAATGTCGTTTTTTGTATAATTTATACTTATTTATAAATCAACAGTTCCAATATAAAAAGATTTATTTTATTAAAGAAATCTTCCTGCAATCGTAGTTCATAGTTGCTGTCATAAAAGTCTAGAGTAGCTACACAAAAGAATCTTGCAATATTTGTGTTTGAAGCGTGGATTCTATTTGCCCCTTTGAAAGTATAATAAAGAATAAAACCAGCGTTCAGTCTCCACTAGTGTCACACAGAGCTTTGAGGAAGCAATAATCGTAAAGTGCGCTGCATATTTCCGACTCTTGTTGCCGGCGCCTACAGAGGCGTACTTATATTAATGGCTTCGATAATGGGGCCCCAAAACACTAGTGTATATGAAAATCTGTTTGTCGTTAAATACAGCTGTAAGGTTTTTTTTTCCTCTCGCATTGAAAGTGTCACTTACAATATCAGGTGAGCCCCCTGCCCGTGTTTTTGTAAAAAATATTAATACATAATGTTAGCCTTGAAAGTTAAGATAATATAAAATGATTTTATCTGGTCTGACTAAGTTTAGATAAAACATTTTTTTATTTAGTAGTACATATATGTAGCATGTAATTTTTTTTTGGATCGTAAGCCATACTCAAGTGAGTAGTGTTTTCACTGACATTTTAAAATCAATTAATGAATATGCTCTGATTTAAATATTTAAGGTGTAACGTCTTATCTACTTTACTTGTTTGATTTAAGCTAAAACAATACAAAATTTAAAGTATTAGTAATGATACACAAAATAAAAATGATGGATGTCAAAAGCTCACCAACACCATAATCACAATAAATATAAAAACGAGCGCGTCTCTCCCTAACACACCAATATTGTTGGGGCCTCAAAAATTCTTAAGCCTCCTAATAAATGAATACGTTTATTTACTAGTTGCTATCACAGTTTTATGCAACGATTTGTGGTGTCGCTGAATTATATTCAAGTGGCATTATCCGTACTACATATTTCAATATAAAAGTAATGTTTTTTATCATTTAAAAACAACTCGTATTACTCCTAAAATCAATCTAAGACTTGTCTACATAATTCAAAGAAGTATATTAAAATTTAAGAAAGAACTTTAATTTAAATTGAAGAAAGAAGTCCTTTGCTTTCTGCTTAGAAAACATTTATGGTTTCATATTGTCCTTTTTATAAATACAAATTTTAAAAAACTAAAAGTGCGTGTGTACAAAGTGTAACTTCTTTGGCAACCAAATTTTTAAGTCTTGTTCATATTTATACAAATCTAAAACTTTAGATTTCCGAGACCTAGAGGGAGGGAAAAAGGAAGATATGCTAGGAATTTAATTGTTTAATGACAATTAAATTTGTCGAAAATTAATAGAAATAATTAATTTAATTTTTAAAATTTATTTCTTCGATAATAAAAACACGTGCCATTTTAATTTACAATTCGTCATTTGAGATTTCAATAATTTTTTTGCACAAAATATAAAATATGTAGTAATATTTCATAAATACTCTCTATGAAATTTTAATTTTAAAAATAGAATTTCTATAAGGTAATTCGCCCTTTCTTACTCTCTCTCAATCGCTCTCTCCCTTTTCTTCGACAAAAACGTTGCACATCTTCGTGACGCTAATATTATTAGTATTGCGTTTCATCCGTAAGAATTTTACCCTCATGCGCCTATAGAACTTTCACTTCAAAAAAAAGACGATCATCACGAGATAATTTTATGATGAAAAAAAGAACTGCTTTAATTCGAATTATATTTTTTTTAAATCAACTTGTTCTGTAATTCAAAGTGAGCCAGAACAAAGGGTACGCGATATTGTAATATATTCTATAACGTCGACCAAGTAGAAGCTTGTTATGTTAGTCTGTATGGATCGATGGAAGTTCATGGATGTGTTATCATAAAGACGGTATGCGTTGTATGAAACAACAACATGAATATTCAGGAAACTTGCAGAATAAAGCTATCAGGATATTGCGAGCGCTTCTCGTAGTCCCTTAATTTTAAATTTATTTTTGCTCGTTGAGTTTTCATTAATTATATATTTCGTGTTTGGTTGTATAGTGAAATATAAAAATTGTATATCATTTTCTGGTCATTATGTTAGTATGTTAAAGTTAGCCTTAAGCTTCTCTTGACTTTAGACATAGACATAACATTTATTACTAACAAAACCACATAATAACAATAATCAAAGAAAAAAGAATGAAAAATATGAAATATATAATTTTAATGTTGTGAGTATCTATCGTTTCACAACTGAGCATTTTTTTACGGCAGTTTTTGCTACCACCTATTTGGACTAATTCGATTTAGGGTAGGTACTTCAATAAAAGAGCGTACTAATTCTTGGAAGCCGGCAACGCACTTGGGAGCCCTCTAGCAATGTGTCTATGGGCGGCGGTATCTGCTACCTGTTTGCCTAAGAACCTACTACCTAAGAAAATTAATCTATGTATAAAAATAAAACCCGTTTTCCGTTGTCACGACATAACATGAAAACGGCTTGACCGATTTGTCTGATTTTTTTTTATAATATTCCTTTAAGTACGAGGATGGTTCTTACGGAGAAAAAAATTGTGTGAAAAAGTCTAAAAACAACAATTTTCTATATTCCCATACAAAATATTCGTAATAATACTTAAAAGTCAATTTGAACTTTAATACCATTACATAAAGTTCAAGTGTTAGTGGCCCCTCCACTTCCGGGAAGGTAAATTTTTATTTTTTGACATAATGTATTTGTTGTCTTATCAACTTTCTTTTTTTTATCTTACTAGCTAGACCGGTGTCTCGAATAACAGAATAAGTATTAAAAAAAAAGAATCGACTGTTAGGCGGTATGATGTTCGCCTGGCCAGCTAGTATAATATAAACGGATAATTTAGTATCTGTAGAATTACTGACCTTGACCTTATTTAAAGAAATTGGTAACTATACAGTATATTTACTTTTAGTCTTATAAATTATTAAGATTTTGGAGATTTATAAGATAGGAAACTCCTTTCGGCTGTACATACGTACTGATGCAATATCTGATCTGCATACTAATGTATGATCAGATATGAGTTAAGTGTAGGTAGTGAAGGCGTGCATTAGTGTAGATTTGGATACGCACTTCTTGCACTTTACCCATCATATTTTTTTGGTTTTTACCCTTACTAGGGTTGCCTGGAAGAGATCGCTGGTTAGCGATGAGGCCGCCCGTTGCATCCCTTAAAATGTAACGAAGTGTGAATAAAGAAATAAAGATGTATGTATAATATACAATCATATACATGTTTAATTCCCTGGAGTATTATCAATTAATTTTTAAGTAAAGAATTGTCAAAAATTTGACTTTAATTGGAGTATACTTACACATTTTTGTAAAGTACCATTCCTGACCTGAATTCCTGAAGCGTTTAAATTAAAACCTATTATTACCGCCTAGTATTACTGTCTACAGAACTTCTGTGAGAAAATAACATTTGTTGTGAAACTGCATGTTTCAAAGTAAATTTCCCTTCATTAACGTAATAAGAGCTTAGGTATGGTAAAATTAATGTAATTCGCTACGTTTATACTGACAATACAAACAATGGAATGACAAATGAGTAAATTACTTCGGAAATATTATGTACATTATAATTTCTATGTAACTGCTGAGTGACATTATATGAGTATACGTACTTGGAAATATTGCTTCTATAATAATTAACTATCTATACATATATTATACAAAATATTGAAAAAACTGTTTTAAAAGAAAAAATATGAAGTTTCTTACCCATTCTTCTCGATATGAAACTACCTTTTGGAAGGGGCAACTAGTAATTTTTGTTTTAAGTATTTTTAACTTGTAACTTTGCCTTTAAACAGGCTTAATTAAAATACATGAACTTGACTTGACTTATTAATGTCTATAGGTGATCATGAATGCTGAAAAGCACTCGAAACTCCAGTTGTGATACATCCAGTCTGTAATGTTAATGAAAAAGAAACTAGTAGCGTTATCCTAAGGTTTTCCTTAGTTTTCTTACAGTTGATTCTCAATTTTCTTTGAAGAAAAAGGCTAAGATGTAAATAAAATAACAGGAATTATTACAATATAAGTATATATTATCTAGTCGGTTTCTTACACTTTCTTTTATTCATTATTTGGTGCCTGACTCATGTTTTTTTTATATAATTAATTTATGGCACATTATTTATGTCCACATTTAACTGGCCTTTTGATAAAAACTAAAAACTTTTGTTCTAGAATGTTCGATAACTCTAGATTTGAGTGTTTTAAGTTCCTACAAATTTCGTAATAATTTTTGTTTAACGCAGGTACAAAATGTATGCACTAAATCGTCAAGCGCATTAGTCCGCCATGTTATATCGCTAATTCCTAGCTAATGGTTCATTAAGGTTCTAATTTACAGCCAGATCCTCCACCACGCTGTCTACTAGTTAATTTATCACGTTTGCCTTTGATTTCAAACTTCAAATATTAATGATACAGCATTAATTTACGCACAGCCTAAAATGTTCAAAATATTACCAAAGTAATTTAAAATGACGGTCCTTCATACATAACAATTATTTCTTGGCTGCCTATACGATTTTGGTTTATATAATGGTCCAGGATTCATTCTTTGTTCAAATAAAAAAAATATGTGTATCAATTTTGTAAATGAAAAAGACAAAAATTCTGAAGCCTCCTATATATCCTATACGGGACGATTCCAGGTTCCAGGACCTTCTCGGTTTTTCTTTTACCAGTACACAGGAGTTCAATGACCTTGGAGCTTTCTCCAGCTGTTGCTCAGACACTAGAGCTTTTTTATTCGAATTCGACAATATGGCGTCGTTGAGTCGATAAGATCCTTACTGAAGCTATAAGGTAATAAAAAAATATTTAATTAAGTCATAACGATGAATTTAATAATTCAAGTATACTAGAAGTTTCGTTAATGAAACTTGGGAAGTTCTAGCAGCCTGTCGGTATAAATTATGTTGAGGTAACAATTACTATACACTATGAAATTCTCTGTCTACATATTCATATGGCATTACTAATATTGTATTATATCTTAATCTTGTTTTAACAAGTGTTGTAAGAGAAAATACATAGCTTTGTCTCAACATAAACTACTAATTTTCTTATATGTCCATAGTTCAAAATGACGCATATTAAAAATCAATTACATATCACTATTAAACACGTTTAAATTATATTTAATATCTTACATCTATAGTTTAAACAACCACAAACCCCCGTGGTAGGTTTCTGGTCTTTGAGGGTATTGTAACTCTCTTCTTGAAAGTACCTCTTGTGGCAGCTGGCTTCACAATGAGCTGCTGCGCGGCAGGAAACAACATTTAAAGTAAATATCATAAACACAGAATCAACTAATAAACGTGGATGCAATCGTGAAGAACACTCGCTCTTAATACAATTAATAACATAAGCTGTATAAAATTCCATGTATAGAAAACCCTGAAATGGTAATCTTACCGGTGTCAATCCGTAGTGTAATTTGTACCTGCACAAAGCAGCTCATTGTGGAGGTGTGAGGAGATTTCCCGCCAAATTGGAGGGCCTAGTAATCGGCTTATGACAGTCTGCACAAAATTGTACCTTTCAGATTGTATGGCTTGAGAATCTAGAGATCAGTTTGAATAACCTTTGATTACATAGGATTCTTAATATTTTATTATTTATTATGTTAAAGGCCGAACGAAAATTAATTAAAAATTAATTTTTGAATGACGTAAATTACACATTATTTCTTCGTTTAAATACAATACATTGTTAAAAATGGCTCACGGTGTCCTCTATTTTCGCGATTGTTTTTCTTTCAGCCATTTTTGCCAAAACCCTCCATCTTTTAGTCGATACCAACTCCGGGGAAATAAATACAGATAATGTAACTTTCTCTACAGCTGTGATACTTTTTGACATTCAACACCTTTTGTCTTCAGTCACCGTGACCACGCACGCTGTAAAGCACGCGAAACGTCGGATAAATTTAAAATTATGTCAAATAATTGTAAATTTATAATATTACATAACTGTAATCCGGTAAAAGCTTTTTTCTTTAAATGTGTAAAGGTTATGTTAATCAAAGACAATATTATATTTGTTCGTTTTCAAAAAATCTGCAAATAATAATAAAACTTAGGCTAACTAATAATTCTAAGAAACACTAAACTAACACTTGACCTTGATAATAGGTCTAAACAAATAAAATATAATGACATATATTACCAGGAGCTGTAGTAACATATATAACAGTTACAAATCTTAATAATAATATAAAGTTCTTTTTTATTTAAATTATTTACGTCTGGATTGTCTAATACTGTTTTTTTAGTATTCTTAAACATGTGGTACAAAGAAACGGATTGATAAGTTATTGTCATAAAAGGCACACACAGCGTACGGCAGTAATTTTCGTTTTGGTCGACTCACTTAAGTCCAATAATAGCAGTAGCAAGATATCTTACGGTAATTGTAAGCCTTATCGAACCAGGGACACATATTCTGCAGTTGGTAACTTGCTTAGCAAAAAGAGGACTTACTTTTAATTATTTTATTATTCTAATTAAACAGCAACTTAAAATCTTCGGACGATGTACCAGAGGAATTTTTAAATACTCTCAATAAATAAATTTTATATCTTCTAAAAAAAAGTATTGTTTCTTCATTGCGTCGTTGTTGGAAGTGCATCACCCAACATCGCGGTATCTTACTTCGTATAAATGAATGATAATATTAAGCTGCAGAACAAAGCATATTTGATCATGAAAGTGCGTGAGTTGCCAGATTTCTTTTTAGTCAAGTCGGGATTTTGGCACTTTTAAAGTGAAAAAAGCGGGATTCATTTGTCGAAAGCGGGACATAGTAAATTTTTTTAAATAATCAGAAGTTTTTAAATATATTTGTATGTTTTTAATTGAGTTCAAATCACGTTTGCGTGACAATAGACAGCGAAAATAGTCACAGAAAATGTATTTAAATCAGATTAAACCTATCGTTAAATAGTTCTTATACATCAAACAAACACAAACAAACAAAAAAATCAAAATAAAAAATACTCTGAAGAATTACTTATTCGTAATATTTCTATTACGATATAACATCTTTAAAAGTTTCATTCTTCTCTTTAAAAAAGAAAGAAGAGAACTCACAGGATAGCTGCAGGTTAAACTTGATGAGTAACTCTGATTACATTAAATTTACGAAGCATTTCAAAAAGAAGGCGTTTTGAAAAGCAGTTTGATGGTTGGATACTTAATATAGAGTTTGAAGATAATCCTGGTATTTATTTTTGGATACTGTTGAAAGAGTTGGTACCATTATTGTGCGGTGGCGGTAGTAGATACACACTTCTTATTGCATCGAGTTATTCCCGAAAAGCGGGACTAAGCCTGTCCCGCGCGGGACATTTCATTTTGATTTAAAAATCGGGACGTCTGGCAATGCTGGTGAGTACACACGTAGTTATTGTGCCCTTCCAAAAGCATTGCCGGTGGAGACAGAGGATAAGTGCGATACCAGCTTAGTTCGTGTTGTGCTGTATTTTTGCTCAAAACAAATATGCTGCACGCTATTTTGATGAAATTTATTAGGAAAATTACAAAAATCGTACGAGTTTCTTATAATTTACCCTTGCTAATATGTCTGTATTAGAATAGAGAATCTAATTTTTGTATAATAACAAACGACAGTTTATGTTTTTAAATAATTTGCGTGTTTTATTACATTAATAGAATTAATCCGCTCTCCATGAAGGTAAGAGGATTAAGCTTAGGCCAAATTGAATGGACCATACCTACCTGTACGAGATTGTCTGGACAGCTAAGAGCATGACCTGATTATATGTTCGATAATTCCTAAATCAAATCATTGAGGATATTATGGGACGAGTAGAGTGACTCTCTTTAACTCTTTCTAATTTCATCAATATGCAGTGGCGCAATGAGCTTTTATTTTATGTTTAAGGATTACTATACTATACGTATAAGCAGATTTACATTAACAAAGCTCAAATCATGCAAAATTTAAGTTCACATTTAGTTTTTTAATATACCAACTGACTTTGCACAACATCGACGCGATTCCGCACTTTTCATTTTTGTAAAAACCCAAAAAAAATAACAAAAACATGTTTCTTGGTAATTTATTTAAGATAAAAAAAGGTTTCATCCGCACTATATTTTGTAGGTCTTAAATATGAAGATACTATACTCCTTTACCGTACGAGCACGTACCTTACACCTTACGAAAATAATGTACATGGAAAGAAAAATCCATTGGTGCAGTCTTGTTGTATATGCACGACGTTTTGGCTTACAATAATGACTGTAGCATTAATGTTGCAGCTATCAAACAACAACAATCCAGTTCTCAAATACTTGCAGTGTGTGTGTCGTGCCGCTCTTGGACACCCATTTAGCGCGTAAAGTCCTGGCTAATTAAGCCAGCCTAGCTCGATCCAGAAGCTCAGAAGATTCTTGGGCACTTCGCAGGCTTCACGGAGCGACCTCAATGCTCCGAAGACTTCCGCTCGTTGCCAAGCCACAGCTAGGCATTCCAGGTCTACGTGGGTGGCTTATTTCTCTGCTGAAAGAGCCTCTGCAAAAGGGACTATCTGGCGCACCAAGAACAAAGCGGTGTTTAGAGGCCCGTAATTATCCCTATAATAATTTTGATGTTACTTCTATTGAATCTTAGAAGTGCACTTATTATGAAAGCAACAAAGACACGTTGGTAAACAAATCTAAATAGGAGACCATTGACCTGTTTTGATTGTATTAAAATAACATGGAAACATGAAGTGGATTGCCATGTGTAGAAAACCTTTGGTTTTTATACATTAATTTTTTAAATTCTTTTTCTACTTTTTGTTTTCTTTTTATTTTGTTAAATAACTCTCGTATCTCTTCTCGTCCTAATATATATATATCGTGGTACCAAAACAAATGTATACTTTAAGATTTTAGATATTTATATTTTATGAAACCCCAAATATATATAGATAATGATAAATGAATTATCATGGTTTAATTATAAAAACCCCACCACGGCTATATTATAAACCCCGGCTAAAGACAGTACTGTTTCTCTACCCGATAATAATAGATTTTAGTGTAAAAAAATGGTAGGTATCATGTCAATCATGGTTTAGAAATAACATTTTAGGACTTTCGTTTTGACTTTCTTTTTGGCCTCGTTTTCAGAAAGTCTATGGTGGCATTAAGTAAGAGGATTTATTATGTGTTCCGTTTGACGTCCGAGGTCCATTATGAGAGTACATCGTTTCCTTTTCCGCCCAAATCGCTAGTATCCGACCTTTTTCCACCACGTGACACCGCCGCCAGCGCCCAGCGTTTGAAACTGGAACTAACTTTTTATCGCGCTAAAGCAAGCCGCCAGAGCTCTTGTTCATTGTTGCGTCGTTTTTCGTCTTGCACAGTCGCTAGTGCACACTTAAAAACGAATCAGTATATTCAAAGTTATATCGACCTAAAATTTATTTTCAAAGTGGAAATAATTATTTCGTTAAATGGTTAACTCGGTTTTCACGTTAAAAATATAAAATGGCTAATGAAAGTGCTAAAATCGGTGTAAATGTGTTGGCCACGCGGTCAAACGTGCCTCACCCGCGCTTTACAAAGCCGTCTCATATCACGGGAGATATTGTCTCTGCAAGTTCTGACAAGCCGAGTTCTTCGCAAAGTTCGAGTACGAGTGAAGAGGATGAAGAACCGCCGCCACAACAAAGAAGAAATAACCACGTGCCCAGTAATTCACGTGATTATTCTCAGGTTTGAGCAATTGTCGCAGTAATTGGTGAGTCACCTTAATAATACTTTTTTACAATTATGCTGCGTCGTCTAGCATGTTACATAAAGTGACCGAATCTAATAATGCAAACCTACACGAGCCTTTTTTGAACCATGCGGCTGTAGTTAATGATATTGCTCAGTTAGACGTGTCGGTTCAAGAACCTCCGAGTTATAAATTATAATATTAATTTCAATGCAGAGGTTTTTACATTTCTGATTTGAACTGTGTACGTTATATTGATATACAAAAGAAATACGTTGCTTTTCCTGCTTTTACCGATTTAAAAATGAGTTTATCAATAAAGCGTTACGTAGCGTTTTAGTGGTCTTCAGTCGAACGCGGTTCTTAATTTAAATTCTATACATAATAAATTGCAAGAATGTTTTGGTCAAACTTTAAAAACATGTTATAGAAAGATAAGAAATGTGAGCCGTCCCGGGACGCCTGGCAGATGTGAAACATCGACATTATTTTGTTAAAATAACGATGACTATTTATTGAAGAAACATTTATTTTCATTTAAATACAAAAATTTACGAATTTATTTCAAAACGTGACTACTTAATTCGTTTAATCAGTGACTTCGAAATACACCGTCCACACTACTGCATATAGACTGTATATATACCATCATATAGCGTGGCATCGCCACGGCACGTGTCGCCACACCAGAAATCAGTTTTACGTGCGGTTATAGATGTTTTACATCAAAAGGGGGACGCAAATATAACAATCCAAATAAATACCAACATAAGTGACTCGATAGGCTTTTCGGGCGGATGTTTAAGGAACTATCACAAAAATTGGGTGAAATTAAAACCTCCTTTTTCCATTCTAAAATTAATATCCTCCGCTCGAATAACTTTCAATCGAAAACCGCTATTAGTACTGTTCTTAATCCTAAAAAAGTTGCAAACACCTGTTTCAACTTCGATTTCCTTTGAAATACATACCATGATTCGAGACCATATACTGGACCATATACTGGAGCCAGCACCGCTGACTCCGTCGTTCATATCTATCCTATCATATCGTTCATATTTCATAATAACGAAGAACGGAAAAATCGAGTCATTTTCAGCCTAAAATCTTTAAATCGGTTCATGAAACCAGAAGCTTTTCATCTGTTTCATCACCACCAAATGTCAAATTTCCTACAAAAAGGCGATTGGATGGTGAAGCTGGATCACAGGCAATCCTACTATCATGTACCGTTTTCCCTCGATCATCGTTGCTTTCTGCGTATCAGTTATGAGGTAAGGCTCCTTCAAATGACTTGTCTACATATTGGGTTGGCCATAGCTCCGAAAATGTTTGCTTCGGTGACAAATTGGACAGCCGAGCTATAACGCCGTCAGGGCTTAAGAGTGATCGTTTTCTTGAACGATTACTTACTGGTCCACCAGGACAGAACAATTCTTAACTCCCAGGTTCTCGTAGCCATGACCTTTTTGAAGAACCTGGGCTGGACCATAAATAGTCGATATGCACTCCAACGAGGTCGATCGATTTTCTGGGTATCACGTGGGACACACTATCAAATGCAAAGTCCTTACCCGTAAAAAGTTATCAAAATTCGTCAGTGCCTAATAACACGCTTGTCAGCCGGCAAATTGGACCCTCAAGCAGGTCCAACGCCTCTTAGGGTATCTCAATTTTGCGACCTTCATCACCCACCGGGGAAGGTTGCGTTGCCGAACGCTGCAGCGACACAGCAATGCATTTAGGAGCGCTCCTCTTTGCTCGAGTTCTCTTGCAGAGGTGAATCAGGACATGGTATGGTGTTTGCACAACCTCAGTCACAAAACACCAATTCACTTCAAAACAAGGCATGTGAATTACATTGTCACCGATGCCTCGGATCTACAATGGGGAGCGCTAATCAACAACAAACCCCTGAATGGTTCTTGGACTCAAAGTCAGATTGAGTGGCATTGCAATTTAAAGAAGATGCACGCTGTGGTAGCAGCAATCTCTTTGACATCCGAAGTCCAAAAGAACTCGATGGTAATCCTGCAAAGCGACAGCAAAACTGTTGTATCGTACATAAAAAACGAAGGAGGAACAAGGTCCCAAATGATGTTAAAATTGACAAAAGATCTTCTGGCACTGACGGACAGTTTGAATATTGTACTTATCCCTCACTTCCTTGCCGGGAATGTACAACGTGGAAGCCGATTACCTCTCGCGCAATCGCAGGGGCACCGAATGGCATCTCTTGAAAGAGGCAACCACGGACATATTCGACGATGGGGAACCCCCGAAATAGATCTTTTCGCGTCACGAGAGGCTCTTGTCGTGGCAAATTATGTGTCGCTAGACTTATTAGACTCCAACACTTGCTTCACCACGCCTTCAGTAAATGCTGGCGATACGATCTAGCGTGGATATTTCCACCGCCAGTGCCTCTACCTCGAGTGCTGCACCATCTCAACTTATCCCAAGGGAAGTTCATAATAATAGCACCCAGGTGGTGGAAGCCTTTTTGGCGCCCGGATTTGAAAGGCCGAGCACTTGCACCCTCGCTACAAATACGGAATCTAAACAAAACCCTGATAAATACCGTAACGGGTCAACCTCCTCCTCAAGGGCAGAAATTACAGTTGGAAGCGTGGCTGATTTTGGCTGGAAAACACGAGACGAAAAACAACTTATTTCGTCGTGTTTGAGAGCTTCAACAAGGAAAACATATGCCCCTATTTGGTATAAATGGGTAAATTAGTGTCAACATAGTAATATAAACTGTCGATTCCCGGCTCCTCCTGATGTAGCTAGATTCTTAGCAAACCTATTTATAAAGGATCATCTGGCATAGATATCTATACGTATATATCTAAATATATTATCTAAATAGATCTATATCTATTTTAGTTCACAAATCTGACATAGCATCAATTTGTGAGGCTCTAAGCGATGTTAAAATTTTATCTAATAAATTAGTAAAACATATCCTTAAAGCGCTAGCTCAATCCTATCTATAGCTAGACCAATCGCGCAGTAATTGCCAGTATGGGAAGCGGGGAAACTTATAAATTATTTGAAAAGCCTAAAACTAGATGAGCAAAATTTATTTCATAGCTCGAAACACACAGCCACAATAATTTTATTGGCTTCTGGGCATAGAGTTCATGATTTGACTCTCTTGCTTTTTCGAGCCTCAGCATTTTATTGATAACGGTGATTCCATCACTTTGCATCCGGGTTGCGGTTTTAAAACAGATACAGGAACGTATAGACAGTTAAGTTGGACGTTTTTATCGTGCCCGGAGAAGCATCTAAATCCCTTATTTTGGCTTAGGACACTCATAACTGTCTCTAATAATAGATGAAGCTCCTTGACAAATTTGTTTATTACAACCAGATATCCTGTAAGACCAGCTACGCCCACAATTTTTGGGGGCTGGGTCAAGAAACCCCTTTTGGAATCAGGTATCGAAGCATCTCGGCCGGGGTACTTGATAAGCTGTTGCTTCGCTAAATTGTTTTAGAAGCATAAATGATATTGAGTACATTAAAGATATATTATTGTCGAAATCTAGATAATAATAGTCAGAATGCTGAGACTCAATCAGAAGTCTCTTTCTCAGTACTTTCGGCCGCTTAATGATTAGCCAAGTATTCTACTTCATTATAAACAATAAAAATTTTGTTATTATGTTTATTAAATGATGCTAAAGCTTAGGCTTTAATTAGCTTGTATTGTTTATTTCATCATGATTCTATCGGATATAAATAATTCAAATCACATTGTTGCGTTTTTTAGTTATTAATATATAACTTTACAAGCCACCAGGAGATAACAAACACGTCTCTCATAATGGACCTCGGACGTCAAACGGAACACATAATATAGAAATTTTACCTAAAAATAAAATTTGTATTATGTTTCCTAAGACGTCCGAGGTCCAAACAAGCTCTTCCTGGTTTCTCTTATTATGAGACAAACAATGAACAAGAACTCTGGCGGCTTGCTTTAGCGCGATAAAAAGTTAGTTCCAGTTTCAAACGCTGGGCGCTGGCGGCGGTGTCACGTTGTGGGAAAAGGTCGGATACTAGCGATTTGGGCGGAAAAGGAAACGATGTACTCTCATAATGGACCTCGGACGTCTTAGGAAACATAATACAAATTTTATTTTTAGGTAAAATTTCTATATTGTCAATTTTAATATAATAATCGCATTTCCTCCTATTGCAAAAAACTTAAGTGGAAATGGGTGGGCCATACCACTCGAATGAATAATGGTAGATGGACAAAAAGGGTAACAAAGTGGAAAGGGCCACCAGGAAAAAGAAAGCGTGGTCGCCCTGCACGGTGGGCCGACGAGCTTAAGAAAGTTGTTGGAGAGGATTGGGAGAAAAATGCTCAAAACAGAGAGAGATGGAGTCAATTGGAGGAGGCCTATACTCAATAAGAGGTCCTTGGAAAAACAATATATATATATGTGTGTATATATATATTGTATATATATATGTATGTATTTTATGTGTGTGTGTATATTTTGTAACTTTTTGTAAATTTTTCAAGGAATAAATGAGGCTTAATTATTATTATTATAATCGCATTTCATTCTTAGTAAATGTAAAAGAGATTAACATAACAAAAGGTTTTCTATCCCTCTTTCAACAATACATGGAGTACTGGTTTTCTCCACGTTATGTGTTTTGATTTCGTATAGAAGGTCTCTCACTTCGATATTGTATTGAAATAAGCTCTACTGCAATTGAATAACAAGTTTCTCTCTGTAACCACTAATTATATTCTTCTCTTTGCAAACGAACACGATTTATGGAATGCGATGAAGCTGACCTTTCGGAAAATAAATTATTTTTGATCAGGTTTAGGCTCTACAGAGATAAGCCGCCGTGGCTAAGTCGTGAATTGTAATTATATTTTTAGATATAGTTGGCGATGAGAATAATTTGAAGCTAGCAAAAGTGATCCTTCAGGAATAATGGAACCAAAATATTTGTCGTTAATTAACTTATTTTTGTATATATATTATATATACTTGTAATACAGAATACTAGACGCGACAGACGCGTACAAGCCAAAATAGAATAAAAACGACAAACGTTTAACGTAGAGATAAATACTCGTATTATGACATATCACGAGCAATATAGAAAATGGGCGCCAAATTTAAAAAAATTGAAAAAAAGTGAACATTGAATAATTAGATCGGTTATTCCTTCGTAGATGTTTGTATTATTAATAAAGTAACTACGATCTTAGTGATGAAATCATAAATTCCACTTGCAACTGTTAAGCAATTCAAAACTGCGAACTATTCCTTCGACTTTCAAACCGATAAGCAAACAAAATTTCAAATGCACCCATTTCATTATGCGGCCGTGCCAGGGACGGATTTTTGTATTCTTTTTGTTGTTATGAATATACTGTAGTTACTGCAGTAAGATTTTACATAAGTGGTCACATTAAAAAACACAAAAAAGGTATAAAAAACATTGTATTCATTGATGCACTGATGTTATTCCTTTTGAGCAATGAAGTTGTTCATACTAATTTTTCTCACTAAACGAGGCTGCCTCTTTTTTTCATGCCTACTAAAACAAAACTAACTTACATTCTTTAAGAATAGAAAATATTCAAAACTATGAATATCGTTTTACCTATTGGTCAACTTTCAGCGTTGGTAGTGCGTTCTACCCCCAAAATGGTTCACATATAATTTCTGTAACAGAATATTATGTTAGCAAAATCATAAGTACCTACACCATATTCGTGCATAATAAAGGTTTATTATTAATGCTATTTGCCTATAAAGACAAGTTTGTCAGAGAAAACCGTCGTGAGATTTGAAATCGCCTCGATCTCCATTTTGATATCCAACAGGACGTGAATTTTATTAAGTATTTCATATATTCTTGATCGCATTTCTCGGGTTACGCAGGTTCTTTTTCTGCAGATATTCCAACAAGAAGTCTCTTATTTTTCTTACGGGTTAAGGTTTTGTTTGATTTTATGTGAAGACCTAGGGCCCCTTGTTGCCTTAAAAACCTAAATCCCACCCCGTGCCAAGTATGTCGGTCGTTCGCTTTCGCGCAGCTGAACGACTTAACGCCAATCACGGCTTTGCGACACCCAATACAGGCTGGCTGGTGGATTAATTGAATAAATTTGCATTTCATCCCGGTAACATTTCCATTTGTTTCGAATTATACACGCCTCTCCTCGTACACACGGCTCATGTGTAATTTTGAGTTAATTAAAAGACAGTTTCAATGATAGAGCGCGCGTAATGGGGCTAGTTGGTCTGAAGTTAACATTTATAATTAACCTTTTCTAATTTTATAGCTGCTATTACAGTGGCAGCTTCATTGGCTTATTGTATGACTGCAAGTCCGGGTTAGGGCCGGTCTCATTATAGCATAACCTGCCTCTTTTGCAGGATGATCTGCCTCTTTTATAGCAAAACTTGCCTCTTTAATATTATAATCTGCACTTTTATGGCATAATGTGCGTCTTCTAAAGCATAACATGCCTCTTTTATAGCAAAATCCGCCGCTTTTATAGCATGGTATGCCTCTTTGCTCCACAGTAAGGACCTGCTTATACCTGCATAGATCGTATATGAACCTCAAATATATGTGAATTGAATTCAGTTATTTTAAACAAGGGCTGTAATTTTTTTCTAACGTATGTTCAAGAAACGCAAACTCGAAAATTATTTTCTTGACATATATAATTTAAGAAAAAATAGCATTAATTCAATTGAACACATTACAAGTTACATTGCATTCTACTCATCAACTCACAATTATTTGGGTTTAATTGTTAAAAAGAAAAAGGGCTCACTGACGCTACATTCTTTTTGTATACAAAATAGGACTTACTGATTATGTTTAGAATGGTTTGTTAGTGAAAGTCTATGTAAAATTCCCTTCTATTGACATTATTACAATAAATATGTAAATGGAATTGAAAACAATTAAGCTATTGTGCAGTGCCAACTTGAAAAAAAAAATTATTTACTTTTAATTAACTATGAAGTTAGAAAGTATGAAGGTAACTTAGAAATATAAAAAGTGAATGTATTCGTCCTGTGTGGTTCTCAATTTAAAATGAACGTTTAAAATTGCATCTAACTTCACGTGAAATATTAAACTCGCTTCAAGCGAAACTCATAACTTAATTCACTGTACATTTTATTATTGGCCTGTTTCTAGACTGCGTTCAAAATGCAAACATTTTTTCCACTTTCTATATACATTTCATATATATTTTGGATGCTATATCTTCGAATTATTCGGTACAAAAGGAAATTTATAAAGATGGAAATTATTTATTAAATAATGTGGGTAAAATAAATGATTTAGTTCAAATATATATTGTCAAAATATATAATTGAATACTTGATAATCCTTTTTTAAGAAACAAGGTCCCTGTATAATTTCACTAATATTTGACCACCATTAACTTGACAAACGAAGAAAAATAAAGTTGAGCTGCATCATGTATTTAAAATATTTAATGAACTTCCAAAATCCACAGCGATACCCCGATGGGAACATTTCTGTACTCTAGTTCGATGAAGTTCTCGTGATATTGCTGGCGATATCGCTATCGGAAGTCACTGAGTAAGTGCCCAGTTCCTGAGATGCATTTGAAGCTAGTTTTTTATTCACTATCGAGGGCTTTATATTATCAACTAATATATTAAAACTAAGTGTAAGTTGAACAATAATTTTTGTACATTTTTGCACTTAGAGACCTGGTGAACTTTGTGGTGACCTATAAATACAATTTTTTATCTACATTATTAAATGCAGTTTCACACAATTTAAGCTTTCTGATATACTATATTTTATGTCTATTTTGCGGTGTGTAAATACAGGATGGCCAAAAAGTCGTGGATCAAACGCAAATAGGGGATAGATGAGGTCATCAGCGGCAAAAAAAATTTCTACGGGAGGTCTCTAAGGTCAACCCCTGCAGAGTCATGATTTATTTTGGTTTTTATATGAAAATTGACTTTTTTACTAATTCTTAAAATTTGAAAATATCTACATCCTGTATCTTTCTCATAATATCCACTAGGTTGGTACTGATGAGTTCTTGCTTAACACATACTATATATATATGTATTACACACACACACACATACTATATATGTATTTTAATATCAAAATTAGCCAAATCAGTCCAGCTATTATATATTTATATCGATACAAACGAACAGCGATTCATTTATTTAGGTATAGATTTCATGTGCAATGTAATTTATATTTTTATGGTTTTATTTTTTTTTCAACTTTAATGATAGAAAACGCCTATAATAAGCTGTTAACCAATTAAATGAGACACTATAACACACATATATATCTAGACAATATATATAGTTCTTGAAGAAGATAATTGTTACATGTAAAAGTTACTTTCAAAAACATTTGTTTAATAAAACCATTGAAAGTTTGTTCATTTCAATTCGGCTGTGATATTTGCATGTAAATTATGTTTCATTGTGCGCTGCGTCAATAGGAGGGTGTTGGGACAATTGCATTGATTCGTAAGCTATTTTTTATGCATTTTGTCGTCGCATAGGTCTTCTGGACTGATAATTAACTGCATGTGATGATGAGGATGGTGTACTGCAGGAACTGGTAGCAGGTGCTTGTAAACATTTTGTTAAAAAGAACTTGGCGATTTCAATGAGTGCCGGAAAGTTTAATGCCACTTGGTTTGAGAACTGGTAGTATATGTAAATTTATAATTAGTTTTTTAATTTTTTACTGATGTTTATAAGTACAGATTCATTGATGAATATATTGATTTGTTATCAATGATAGAAGTTTAGAAATATTCATCTCAGCACAGGTTCAATGTGATATGTTGAGATGATTTTTACAAAAAAATAAAAACTTGTGTTATTATAAACTAACTTTCAAAATACCTTTATAAAATATCTACTTAGTAAACCTGATAAAAATTTTTTAAATGATAGATATTAAGAGAAATAAAATCACTTATAATCTTAGTAAAATAATATGTAAACAATAATGTCTGTGTTTAAATTTAAATACTTATATATCATTAATTATAGTAACTAAAAAATAATAAAAAAATGTTGGGTTTATAGACACCCCTTATCACTTAGGGGGTTGAAAGATAGAAAGTAGCCGATTCTCAGAGTTACTGAATATGTATAAAAAATTTCATCGGTCTAGCTGTTTCGGAGGAGTATGGGAACGAACATTGTGACATGAGAATTTTATATATTAGATATATTCAAACAATCTTGACAGGTTGACAACTGTGTATAAAACCTATGTAGGCATAGTTGAGTTTCAACTTCAAAAGTCAAAAACTCAATAAAATCTTGGAGCCAAGGAAATCCAATAAACGTTACCTGAGCGGTCTCGCTGGCCGGAATGCGAGGCATTCCGTTCATTACTACTCCTCTCAACTTGTTACCTATCCAATTTAAACGGATTTTAGCACTTGGAAATTCCACTTGTTATCTTCTATGAGATGTTTTTAGTTTGTGAAATTGACTATGGAAATATATATGTAGAGAATGCAATTGTCTATTATACTAAATCGATAGTTCAACATAATGTATAGCAATAAAGTATTCCTGGTCTCCAAAAACTCTAGACCGCTAATCTAGGTCTTAGATTTGAGTGCCTAGGAACAATATTTTCAGAAGGCAGAACATACTATTTTTTTTTTTTAATGACAATTCACACCAATTGACCTAGTAGGCTGGTGAAGTTTGTGTTATGGGTACTAGGCAACGAACATACATACTATAGATAGATTAAATATTGAAACACCCAAGATCTAAGCACAACACCAAATGATCGATGTTCGTCTCAGCCGGGGATCGAACGCGGGACCCATGGATTCGCAGTGAGGGGTACTAACCACTAGACTAATGAGTCGTCAATATTATTAATGACAGAGACGTAGAAATGGGATACATTTTCGTTTAATCGTAGATTATTGTAGTAATTTGCATAACTTAAACACACGTTGACATTTACGTGACAATATAACTAGATAAATTAGCTTTACATTGCATTAATTTCGCGAGTATACACACTGTGTCACAATCAATGGCCCTACAACCACGAAACATTCACAGTATTTGAATTCACAGCCATAGGTTTAAAACCCCTCATTGACTACTCAATAACTATTGAAAAAAATTGAATACGGAATTCTGTAAATATTAATTAAAATCAACTTTTATTCATAAAATAATAGTACTTTAAATAACGAGGCACTCAGCCGTCACCTCGATCGAATAGATTTTTCAAAGTTTATTAAACACGAAATTGACTTCGTATATCCAATTAAAATTTATCCTCTTTGCTACGAGCTGACATTTTTACCACTGGCGTAGCGACAGAACTTTTCTAATTATAAATGTCATTAACCCCTTCTGAAGCGCACTTTCAGCTAATTTTCACTTCCTTTTGAAATGCGCGAAAAATTTTACCTTTAGTGGTGCTTTGAAATAAACTATTGGTGCCAACGTAGTCGTAGTTTTGTTTGTTTTACGCACGGAACTTTCAAATGCAGCTAAATGCTCAGTGTAGCTTTGATGAATTAATGATTTCTACAGATGAAATATAGCCAATAAATGCAGGATACATATTACGTAATAATTATAAATTAAAAAATAAATCAGTGGCGCTAAAACCTTTTTTTAGGTCTGGGCCTCAGATTTCTTTATCTGTTTCAAGATCATATGTAAATCTAATGGTTAAGTAGGTGCCTGATGCACTCCATCGACTTTTTGGGTCTAAGGCAAGCCGGTTTCTTCACGATGTTTTCCTTTACGAAGCAAATGTTAAATGCGCACATAGAAAGAAAGTTCATTGGTGCACAGCTGAAGATCGAACCTACGACCTCAGGGATGAGAAGCCACTAGGCTGCACATATTACTGCACAAAATAATTACTATTCATAAATTACCAATAAATAAAAACCAGCCTTTCAGTAACCGGTGTATGAGATTTTAAAAACAGTTGGAGGGCGTATCTCCGATGGAAGTATGATATCCACCGGATAGTAGATTCCACAGTTCGCTAGTTCGCAAACGAATGTTTTGTGAAGCTGAGCGTGGAATACTTCCGGCCATCAAGGTTATGCAAATTTTTTATTTATTGGTGATGAAACGAGGCAGGAGGGAACAACCCAAACAACTCTTCAGAACACTCTCCATTGTACACTTCGTAGAATACGCCTAGAGCCACATTGTCTCTGGGCGTAGGGAGAGTGAATCAAGCCGATCACTAATACGTTGAAGATTGACAATTCCACAGCCAGCTGGTATTTGGGAGCACCCAGAGATGTGAGAAGTATTTCATATGAAGTCATACTTTTTAAATTCCATTTTACTACAAACGTTACACGCTCTTTTAATCCAAGTTGTATTTTAATCTGTGCAATCGATTGAGTAATGACTAATATGTGATACTTTAGCAACAAAACAAACAGTCAAGTAACGTGACTGTAACCAATAATTTAATAACATGTTATCGTAGAAAAACAATATAAATAGAAATATCGTCCGTTAGCATATATATGAGGGGAAAATGAACTCGTCAAAGGGAAATGATTGCGAAACAGCACAAATAATTCGCGCCAAACAACACCGCAATAAAGATTTATTGCAGAGATTTTTTCGCGAAATATTGACATGGTTTAAATTGTAAGATGATAGCGTTAAAAAAAGCTTCTATGTATTTTACTTGGTTACAATGTTTTTCTTTGAATCGTTGAAGAATTACAAAAGTAGTAACAATATAGTTTTGTTTTCTGTAAATTCAAAATAATTGAATTATTTTAGATGTGTACTGTGTTGTTGAAATTTAATTAGGACAATGGCTATGATGGAGATTAATTCAAGCTTCATTAATCTTTTTGATAAAATAAAATAAATTTATAGAAAAACATTAACGGATTTGAAGTTATGTTTAGTTATAAATTTACAATTATTTTACATAATTTTAAATTTAACCGACGTTTCGCGTGCTTTACAGCGTGCGTGGTCACGGTGACTGAATTTATAATAAAACATAACTTCAAATCTGTTACAAAAGTGTTTTTCTATGTCTAAAAGTTATGTCATTAAAAGACAATACTAAAATAAATTTAGTTAATAGCATTATCTACGTATAATATTACTAATAGGTTTGTCTACGTATTTACCTATGTTTTTGTTTTATTTATTTATGTTGGTCCCTGGCACGACTTGTAATCGGGGTATTAAAAAATGTAGACCCGAAAAACTTGGCTTATGACATGTACCATACTTTCAAGCTGTATGCGAAAAACTTAATGAACTGATTCTTGGCGCAGGCGACAACATGGATAATTTGAAGATGAATTTTGAAAATTGTCTTCGCCATTAGAATAATTGTGTCAGAGGTATTAAATAAAAGATCAAATGATATTAATTATTCATTTGTATATTTTTGGTGATATAAATAAAAATGTATCTTATTAACTCGCGATTTTATATTTTTACTTATTTCAATAATATTTCTTGAAATGGACATCGATAGCAGTAGATAGGTAAAGAATAGATATTTAAAGAAATATTAAATAAAATAAAATAATATTAAATATTATATTTATTTGTTTTTTTTTTAAAGAAATTTAGGTATAATAAGTGTATTAGGGCCAAAAATCGATGTATTCCACAGACTGCGGACCATAATAAAAATGCAGTGACTACAGCTTTTGGTGTTGGACTCAGATTTCTGTATCTGTGTCGAGATTATTTAGTTTCTAATAGGCATGTAAGTGATCAGCCTTCTGTGTCCGATTCGGGTCTAGGGTATGTTTACATGCTACGTTCTCCTTCGCCGTCTGACATATTACATATAAAGAAAATTATCTGTATGGGGAAATGTGCTATTCCAGCTAATTTTACGTTTACGAAACTTCACACTAATATCTATGAAAATTTTATAGCTAAAATCCAATTCGCGTTCAATGCACGCAAAACCAAATTGCATTTGAAACGAATTGTTTTGCATAATGTGAACACATTGTAAGCTAAATTAATAAGCTCGATTATTTTAATTAAACGGTTTTTAATGTATTATTTGTCGACAGTAACGTCCAATGATGAGAAAATACACTCAAGTCAAGTTAGAATACAAATACTTGTCTTTGACAACGTCAAAACGATTATTTCAGTTTTTGACAGCCTGTCAGCGTTTGAATGTGTAATTTTGTGGTAGAATTTTTTGTAGTTCAGAGCGCAAACGGAAAGGATCTGCCGTGTGATTCTGTTAATCCGTGAGTTCACCTCGCACTAGCAACACTCCCTTCGTCACTCACGTAATTATTGGAATCTCATGGTATTCTGTTAAGCAATTTCTCTTTACGTCTTGACAAGCGGAGGGAGCTTGTAGGTTATTGTTTATCAGAATGCCAAATCGTAAAAACACTGCTTCACGACTAATTTGAGCGCGACCGCCGCTGCGAAAAGCGCTGTGAGGCTGCTGCCTCGAATTTTGCCGGCAGCGGGGCGGCAGCGGCTGCGGCGCGGGAGCGGGTGATTGCAGTTTGCACCACTCGTTACCCGCCCTCGCACCGCTACCACGCCGCTGTTTTCGAGAAGCGGTCCATTTGGTTTTACGCATAAGATCCTGCCGCTCCCGCGCCACCGCCGCAGCCTAAGAGTTCGAAAAGTGAGTTACAGAATTGCAAGGCTGATGTTAAGTGAGACCGCTGCGCATGGATACTCACACTGCCAGAAGTAACCGTTCTGGCGGTTTTTGGCGGCCTTTTAAGAATTGGTATGCTCTTATATATTGGACGCCCACAGTGTGCTTTTTCCCTTATAAAATCCATGTTATAATACAATACTCGTGTTTTATTTCCTCTTTACAATTAGTTTTCTTTTGCTATGCTCTGTCAAACTTGGTTTAGCGAATTAAGAAGTGTCAGACAATAGCAACAATAAAATATTTTATTAAGCAAAATCCCAACACACGTACGGACTCATTAAGGGACGTGTACACGATTTGGCGCTGGCACTTGGCACCGCGTCGCGTTATTTTGGCACTTAACGCGAAGTCATTGGCGATTTGGCACTCTTGTGCGCCATTAGTGGAACGCTGATACCGACACCATTGTGAATTTTTATGTTAGATTGTGTTGCTGTTTTGTTATTCGTTAGTTAAGGATATATTTGAATATTGTTGGGTGAGCATTAAATAGCTAGCGAGGGTTTTAAATTGCCGCTCACGCAAGTTTTCTTCAATCTCCTAACACTATGGAGTACGGTAACTATTTGAATCTCTTATACCTATATATATATGTGTGAAAAGGTACGATTATGCAATATATTTTTTAAATATTTCATGTTTACTTTGTTGGCACTATCAGTTTATATATCAAAACGTTCTTTTCGAAAATCATTTTGTAAGTTAATACGTAATTAAAATTCATAAGACGGAAGCCAACATCAAAGATGTCACAAGTGTAAGAAACGTGAAAATAAGCTGTTTTTTCCACAAAGAAAACGTCACATTATTCATGTGTCCATAACGTATGTACATATTTTAAAGCGTTAGCAAATCAAGCCTTAAATATATTCACCCTACCGAATTGGTGCTAATAACTGCGTATAAGCTGGGCCAAGCGTAACACGCGCTAGTTGCCAAACATTAACAATGTACAATCACCCTTATTTCCTGCGACCAGAGACTATAATGGAGCTCTGTGCATTCGCTGGAGTGTTTAGATTATCTTTTTACACGCTGTATGTGGCATATATTGAAAAAGACGGCCTTTTCAGAAGGCTCTGCCAGGCTGTGATAAATGATACGTTTTCATAATCTACATAAAACAAGATTAATTTTTCCTAAAATATTATTATTTCAACGTCGTTTTCTATGTATACTGAAACATTTACGGTACTTCAGGATAAATATTAGAGATCTCAATGACACTCCAACAGGGCTACTCTTAAAAGCCAAACATATTTTCATTCAATTGAAATAATCATTTCTAACAAGCTAAAGTTTCCAATAAGTATAATGTAATTAACGAATAAAATCTAATTTCAATGTTAATATGAGTGCTGTCACAAAATTAGTGTTACGCGACTGTGGAATCGATATATTATTAAAATTATAGAGTTAATCTGCGGTACGTCAAAATCCCGTGTTTCAATTTGATTTGACAATTGACTTAAATATTCCTTAGTTATTATTATGTCGTGCATCTTTGTACCAAATACGTTTTAGTTTTAAAAAACTATTCGCCGTAAATCAGTTATCGAAATAACATTGCATAAATCGTGGACAAATTGCTTGAAAAACGGTGAAAAATCTATTTGTTCAAGTCACCCTGCGGCGATAATAATTCCACAATAGCAATAAAAAGTCCACGACAAATCTCAAAATCCCCCGACCGGTCAACTAGGCACGCCTTCAAAATTAAGCCTTCCCGACGTGGAAAGCTTCATTATTCTATTTTAAACCTTATTATAGTTAAATAAGATAGAAATTGTCTTGTTAATGACATCAAAATTAACTCCTTATGATTTTAAGAATGTGTTTAGGATGGCATGGAATTTTACGTTACAGGATTTAAGCGTTTGACATACGAAGGAAAACAATACAAAAAAATATAGTCCGAACAGTCATGTAAAGTGTCAATAGGGGTATATTTATAGCCAAGAATTGTAGTGTAAAAGGAAGGCAAATTCCTTAAGATTTTCACTAGGAATTAAACCATCGGGTTTTACGCAATGTGCGTTGCCCTTGATGGGCTTAACTATAAGTTTATTATAATTGGGCCAAATAGTCGATAGCTGTTATGACTTAATGTCTTTAATATTTAAATATCATTCTCAAATCAAATAACAATAGTATTAGTCCGGTCAATATAGACATTTGAAATTCCCTGAGAATTTTTTGTCAATATTCATTATTTTTTTTAATTTAGGCTAAAAATGTTTCATTAAAACCGTGTATAAATAAGAATAAAATTGTTTGTCTTTAAATTTGTACACTGACTAAAAACTTAAAATATATTTGATAAATTCTTTTAAAACACCGAGTCTAAAATACTTACTGCAAGTTAATAATAGTATTTTCTCTTTGTATTGATTGGCTTTGTATAACTATGAGAAATTAACGGATTAACTAATTGTATACAATTCATATGTTTTATAATTGTATGCAATTAAAACAAAAACCTCTGTCTTGTTCTATCTAGAATTGTGCTATTATTATAAAGATTTTTATATATTAAACCTTACCGGTCTATGCGTCTGGACACATTCTGTATTTTCTGTCCTCATAATCCAATCGCAGACTGGTCGGATTTGTGAGCATTTCGGGAGCTTTTCAAGTCATATCTTACTGCTTAGACCGGCTTAAAGAATATTGGAACGAGACGTTTTAAATTCATTTCAGATTGTAGCAATTTGTGGTAATTTATATTTCTTTTGTAAAATGAAGACATTTTTAAGATTGTATTCTTTTTTGTAATGTATTTTGCCATTGCTTCCGTATGGTATAAATAAAAGAAATATAATTATTTTTAAAGTCTCTTCACGTTTGTGTATTTAGGTAGCAGCTTATGTAAATCAGGATAACATTCGTTAGATTATAGATTAGATTAGATTTCGCTAGATATTCGGATAAATAGCGTTTAAGATACAGGCTAGGCCTAGTTTAAACGCTAGTGCACATATAATTATTTTATGTACGAGGTTGACCAAAATTAATAGTGAGAACACAACGATTCGTTGCATATTGTATGTTTATAACCTTTAGAATGTAAGGACAAAATGTAATTTTTTTTTTGTCAAATAAAGTGATTTTTTATTTTATTCAAAATTGTTTTGTGACAGATAACCTATTACAAGCTAAAATTTCGAGATTAGATCTTATAACTGAATTAAGTAACTTTGTTTTTTTTTCTTATGATATGGACACTCACATTGCCAGAAGCTTCGCATGTGCGTTGCCGGCCTTTAAACGAAAAGTAAATGTATTACGAAGGTAGACCTTACTACGAAATCTAATCATCGTCTGATATACTTTAAAATAAGCAGTTTTCACGTACGCGTGTAATTTTACGAATAATTGCTCTCTGAATACGCATCGAACACTGTTCATAAATTTTTCCTTATTCATAAGATAAAGAAAAATACAACAAGGACCGTCTCTTAGGCCCAAATTACGGATATATTCAAGCTTTGAAAAATTAAAGAAAATCACTGTTATATTTTCGAAAATAGTAATAGCACCTTTGACTTAATCAATTCGCCTGGAGCACGTACATCGGATCTAATTTTCATAGTAAACAATCGCCTTATTTACTTCCTAATACCTCTATCGAATCCTCTGTATAATCCGAGCGTCGGTTGTCTCTCCATGCCGGGATTATCAACAACTAAACGTCACAGACTGCCGCAAGTTATAAGAAGTTAACAAAAACAAATAATATAATAAACATTTGAAATTAAAGCTTAAAGTTAAAGTTTTGTGGAACCAGCTACCAGTAGAGGTGCGGCAGGTATATACAAACCGATACGACTTAGGGTGTTCAAGAGCGTAAAGGTCGGCAACACATCCGCTAGCCTTCGGCTTTACAGGTCCCTGGGCGGCGGTTATCATTTTATTCAAAGTTCATGTTGGTATGACTCCTGACGCGTGAAAAAAAGACACATACAATTTTATTAACACTTCATACAAAAAATATGTTTATTATATTCGACACAAATACTTGAACATTCTAGATTTCTTTGGATATCTTAGATTTGTTTGTAGTTTGACATCTCAAAGATCGGTAGCCGTTTATGGGCGCTTTTAAAGTCGATTTGCAACTTTTAATTCCATAGAACGCAAACAGCAGGCTCGAATGATTTAAAGCAATATCTGTAGGCACCCAGCATTGCTACGCTCGCCTTACGTTTGGTCGGCAATACATACTGACGCAGCTGGTATAGTATTGGTGCATGGAACGTACCCTGATAAATTATGACTACGAATAGAGATGATATGAGTTTCCCATATAACTTTTATTTGAGTACATGTACCCAAATCGGTGCGTGGTGTTCATGGATACTATTACACATGGCTCAATGGTACCGCATTCGTACCAGACTTTTAGACGCTAGTACGTCAGCTTTAGAAATCAGTAGAATGGTTGACGAAAGAGTGCAGCTCCTTGGCGCATAATGTTTGCTAAACTTCGCGTACCATATTACAATTTTAAATTTTATCATAAACGCGAGCTCCATTAACTTATACGGTACAGCTTGATTGATTTATTACTGTTTGTGTCCATCAATTGTGTAAACTGGGAATAACGAGTTTGTCGCATATTATAATGTAGTAATTCATTTTAGATAAGTTTGCTTTTTGTAATTGGTTCGACAGTATCACAATAAAACGATGTAGAAATTTTAAAATCAAATATCTAGTTTACTTAGAAAATTTAATTAAAACATATTTATAGAAAAAGCATCACTTAAACAGAATTTAATAAAAAATAAATTTAATAAAAAATAAATGGACAATATTCTTGAATATATTCAATAAATTAACAATGTTATTATTTTTAATTATTTACTTTTCTTTTGTTTCATTTATTATTGTCTCATGAGTAAAGTTGTAATTCCAAGATTGTAACCGTCCCCTGGAAACAAGTGTTGCTAGTGGTGGCAATAAGCTGAGAACGAGAATAGGTTCAATATTTTTCTTTTAACATGTTATATTAAATGCTTGGTATTCGCTACAACATATCCAGAAATACTTATCAATAATTTACATGTTCTTCCTTCGATTGATATATTGCCGTTTTCAGCCATAATTTTTGCAATGACACCTGATAATAAATAAGAAATGTTCGATAATTAGCAATAAAAACTTTGCATTTAGTTAGCTATAGAGATATCTATTTAATTAAATTCTATAATTTTTTTATAAAATTAATGAAATCTTACTGTTTACTTACTGTTTACTTACTGTTTGTTTACTTACTGAGTGTTTTTTTTTTAATATTTATATCTTGATCTAGCTTTGATTAATTTGTAAATAGGCCTTAAATGATTAAATTACCATAATATGCACGTGTAATGCTATGTAAGTAATAGCCAAAGATAAAAACGCCCTAATTCAGCTTTCCCTTAAATCTCTTATTAAACCAGTTAAATCCATACAAAGCGAATAAAGTTAAACCTCCAAAGCCTTATAATAATTTTTAACGCTTTTTTACTCTCTCAATTGTGGTAATGGTTTTCCCGCACATAATTGCAAAGCTTCGCTAAGAGTTAATTTGGAAGGCTCCCAAATTTTGCTTTACCCGCAAATAAAAGTAGAAATTCCGGCTTGCGATGTAACCTAACGTTATATTCAGTGACGTCACTGCAGATACAGCCTTTTTGTAGGTATATCGTGTTTTGATAGGTAGTTTTTAAAAAGTTGGGTAAAGAGAACAAAAATTGCGCTATACTTATTACAAAAAATGCTTACCTATTTTGACCATATTGCCAGGAGATAACCGCATATTCTCGAGAAGCTGGTAGGGTTAGCAGGTAGCAGTGATGGCAGAAGAAGGCGGGGTCGATCGTCTATCCGTCGGTCTGACCCATTTAAGACAATCATGGGTCTTAGCAGCCCTAATACACCGATACATGCTGAGGATAGAGTGGTGTATACGCAGCAAGGCGACGTATCGGTAAGGGATTTTCAAGACAGACACGACCTTCAGTAATGAAGACAATGAAGAAGAAAAACTACATCTTCCTTGGAGCATGGAGAAGCATGTGTCAATACATGACAGTGTATCTATGTCTTAGAATACTTGCTTCTGAGGTTGGGACTCGGTTGTCTAGTGAGTGGCTGACTTCCATTGCTGAAAAACTACTTGAAATTTTCAGCAATGGAAATTATTATATCTTGAGCACATAGCTCAAGATATTATAATAAAAACACTTTGATTTAGATCACAATAACACAAAACAGAAAAAATACATTAAATGAAGTGAAATCTGGAAGTAAGTCTGAAGAATATGTCTGGAAGGAACTACAGTAGTAGAAAGGGCTGTCCTACTAAATCAAGGCGTAAAAAAATAAACATAAAAAATTAATAAAACAGAAAATACTTAACCTTAAACCACAAATAGAACTATAACTTCACTACTTAATATAAACAAGTTTATCGATACAATACTGTTAATTGTTATTTAAACATAAACACTGTATTATAAATACTGCACAGGCTGTATTTTATTAATCAATAAAAAGACAAAGATTCTTACTCAATCTAAATATTATTAGTGTAGAAATTCTGTAACCACTAGTAAACTAGAGGTCCTAAAGTTTAATTGAATTGTGGATTTAACCTAACGGAAACTAGTAAACTGAATTAAGAAAACTCCTGCTTAAGCTCAACTGAAAGGCTGTTTATTGGAAATCAGTCTTTGAACTAAATTAGTCGACTTCGACGTATTCTTGAGTTACGTTTCAGTCGTTTAAATAATATTAATCTAACTAATAATTAATTATATAGGAATAGTATTATTTTTACAATCTATTAATTTATTGAAGTATCATATAGCATACATTCGCTATTGTATAAGATACAATGTAATTCTAAAACAAATGACAATTACGGTGAACATAACGATTCAAGCCATACCACAAAAAAATGAAAGAATATATTTATTTATGTATTTATTAATAATACATCCCAGCCTATATATGTCCCACTATATATGTCACACAGTGTACTTAGGAGGCATAGGAACGTGGACGCAGCGCGGGATGAACTGATTTACCAATCACGCGACCGACACGTCACTCTCCCGCCGCCCCCTCCCCCTCCCAGTGATACCTAAAAATCGCTTCTGCGCAGGCAAGGAAGTTAATTTTCGTTCAAGATGTTTGCCGGTATCTGTACCTCATAGTAACAATAATCTAATCTACAATGTCTCCAATTATGGCTAGATATCTCGGTTGTAATTTGGTTTGTAAATGGTATATGTAAATGTATGAAGGTAATTGCGTATAAGGGTCATGTTGGTCTAAACCGTATAATTAGAATACGGGTAACGATTTAATTAACACATTTATAGTTAATAAGGGGTAAGCGACAACTTTCAGTACATTAAGCGTTGAATATAATTCGTAATTAATTAGGTATAATATTTTGTGTATTCACCTGAAAACAAACAATAGAAGCATACATATTGTTATCTTTTCAAGGTATTGGTATCGCGGAATATGTTTAAAAAGTATTCTCGGCCAAGCGTTGCTGTGGCTAAGATTTTTGTTATATTACATAGTAGTAAACTATTCAAGAGAAACGGCAGGAGAACACCAATCCATCATGCTTTTTTTGTGTTTATGTCATTAAATTGTAGCTTTTGTGAAACGTTGGTAATTAATTTGATAAGGATCAATACCGAGGTACGAATAAAGAGCCTTTTCTAGCTGTAGTATTTTAATAAAAAAAATTAATAAAAGGACGCTTATTGTGACGTAACTATAAAAGATAGAGACATGTCGCGACGTTTTTTATAGATGTGTCCTGAAAAATTGTAATACATAATTTTGTTCTATCATTAATAGTTTTCGCAGCGCACACGATTGAAGGAAGTTTTTTGTTTATTTTTTTACACCTTGGGGTTAGGTTATTCAAGTTTTAGTAAGCATGCCTAATTTTTTTGAAAATGAAACATAGCCTTTGTCACTCGGGAATAGTGTAGCTTGGCATCGGTGAAAGAATTTTTGAAATCGGTCCAGTCGTTTCGGAGCCTATTCATTTCAAACAAACAAAAAAATCAAACCTTTCCTCTTTATAATATTAGTATAGATAAGGAGTATCAAGAATATCCATAGCGCTAAATCACCTGCATCATGAGCTCACCCCACACAATCTGACTCACATACCATCATACAACACAGCAAAATTAGGTATTACGAATTTAATATTTTTTATTGAACTTTTTGTATAATATTTACAAAAATAGTTCCGTCTTTGGCTTTTATTAGTATAATTGTTTTTTGTTGTATTTAACTTATGTTAGCTGAAGAATTACGTATGAAATCAATATTATATAATACATGAAAATTGTTTACCGAGCCGATGTTTTAATAATAGGGAAACAGTTCCAACATCAAAAACATTTCATATGACCTTTTCAATAGTTAGTTTCTCTGTAACTTTACTCATGAAAATGAGATGTATATAAAAACATCCCCTCATAAAGAAATGTACAATATACATAAATCAGTGGCGCTACAACCTCTTTAGGTCTGGGCCTCAGATTTCTGAATCTGTTTCATGATCATTTTTAAATCTTATAGGCAAGAAGGTGATCAGCCTCCAGTGCCTGACACACGCCGCCGACTTTTTGGGTCTAAGACATGTCGGTTTCCTCACGATGTTTTCCTTCACCGTTCGAGCTAATGTCAAATGCGCACATAGTTAGCACAGCCGGGAATCGAACCTACGACCTCAGGGAAGAGAGTCGCACGCTGAAGCCACTAGGCCAACACTGCTCCAAATCTACAATATAACATAGATAATACCAAACTTTAAAAAAAATCTATTTATCAATTTTTAATTATTATTACAATGTAGGTGAATATTGTTAATACTCTAAATAAAAGTGAAAGCAATAATAAAATAAAGATCGTCGTATTACGTCGTAGGTTGCTTCCGGTACACTTTTCCACTTAAGCTTCATCCCGAAGTGACTGAAAATTAGCCATTTAAACTTCACAGGTAAAACTTAAAGCAAACTTTCAGCACGAACATCACGTAAAAACGTTGTTAAATAATACCTACAGAGCGTGAAAAAAGTCTGAAAACTCGATTTAATTTTTTATCCCGGTCAAGGAAACTCATAAAAGTTAGGCGTGACTTAAAAAGGCCCTAAATTACTTTGTATTTTTAAATTTCTTTATCTCGTATCAATATTCGAATTACTTCTTAACTTACTCACTTTTGTTAAAGCGGCTAACTTCAGATAAGTTGTAGTAAACTTCACTTCCCTTGTATCGTATAAAGTATACAAATTATGAACATTAAGGAGATGTTATAAAATCACTGCTAAAAGGAAATAATTGTCTCAATTACGAAAAGCTAGTGACACTAAGCTTTCATTATATTTTTAGTTGCAATTTCAAAGACATATTCAAGTAAGTTTTGTAAAATTTTATTTTCAACGTCTTACATTACATAATACATATATAACCCAGAATGAGGCAGTAGATTCATAATATTGTATCAAAGCAAGTTTATACGAATATATATTTGTATACGTATATGTCACAGATTCGAAGCGATTAAAAGAAGCCTTCAATATAATAATAATAATAAAATAATTAAAATTCCTCTTTTGAACCCAACAATCCGGAGAATAAATTACGATTAATGTTACTTATTGGAGCTTAATAATAATTATCATACATACCATATCTTTATCCAAAAGTTAAGTAAAATATCAAATTTAAATTGATTCAATGAAAACTGAAACTTAATAAAATTTCATGGAAATGAAATTTATATTGAAAGCCGTCAGTTCAAACAGTTCAGTTTACTTACGTTAAGAAAACAAAAGTTGTGATTTTAGCGCGCATTGCAATTCAGACTTGTGGAAATTAATCGGCTTCCGAGTTGAAATCATAACCATTTTAATCAAAACTATATCACAATATGATAATTGGTATTATACGTACACAGAGCAGTGTAGTAAAATAGTAGTTAATCCCTGAGGTCGTAGGTTCAATGCCCGGCTGTGCACCAATGGACTTTCTTTATATGTGCGCATTTCACATTCGCTCGGTCGGTGAAGGAAAACATCGGGAGGAAACCGGCTTGCCTTAGACCCAAAAAGTCGACATGAGTTAGGCACAGGAGGCTGCTGAATGATCATGAAACTGACACAGAAATCCGAGTTCAATAAAACTAATCCAGTTAAATTTAGCATTATACGCAAGTAAATCTCTTAGATAATCACACCAGCTGAATCTACAATCTAATTACATCGTGGATTTTTGAGTTTATGCTCTAATATTAAATAAAGTAATTCTGTAATATTGTATAGTGACATAATACTTGAAGAGAAATGACCAAAGTCATTTTCAATTATCAATATGAGGACGCTCGAATACTTATGAAAATACATATGTTTTTAAATAAAATACGTGTGAAAATTTACATGAGAAATTAAGCGGGTGCAGAAATATGAAACTTCCTCACCAATCGTGTAGCCCGAAATTTCGCAGTACATAACAGAAGTTGTATGTACAGAAGTTGTATGGGTCCACCAAGCATCCGCGTATATACAATTACATAAATAGCAATCAGGTATAACAACGCAAAACAAATAATATTAATATTAACAATTTAACAAAGCTATGGCGAAAGTATATAATATATTTTAAATATATAACTATTGTGTCCTATTTTTTATGTTCTGCTAAATTCACAAATACCCAGGACTGAGGTTCGCACTTAAGCACTGAGAAATCTATCTCGAAATGGTCGGTTAAAAGGATGTTAATTTATTAAAGTTACTATGAAAATGTACAATTCAACGATTCATAAAGAGGTAATCTTCTTTAATGCAGATTGCACTGCAAATGCTAATCTTGGTTTTTACGATTCATGTTGATTTAGTGGCGGCACAGTTGAAAACAGTGGCAATTAGCAGGAAAACCGGTTGTTGACGATATTGGTCGACAGATTTTGGAGTCTGAAATTCTTTACCTCAAATCAGAATACAGAGTAGAGGAAGCGTCTAGCCCACAATTAAATATAAAATTGAGGAGTGTGATTTAAAAAGGATAATGTTAGGACAAGGACCTTACAGATTCATTAGCTTGGCAGTACTTTAGTTGGCAGCTCGTAATCGCAGTGAGAAAAGAAAGCGTAACAATCGATATACATAATCCTGTTTGGATAACATAGGTTTTGAAAATATAATTAAATAATACTTTAGTATGCATGAATAATATAAAACACAATGTCATTTATTTTATTAGAATCACACCACGCAATCTCAATACCATAGATGTAAGATACAGGTTGTAAATTGTCAATATAGTCATGTCAGTAGTGTGATGGATCGATCGTTGATTTAATTTGCTCTCTGCTTCGCCTACGCCGTAAGTGCATACGACTTATTTTAAAATAGAACAAAAATGTCGGACGAGGGTAGAGATAACTATCTGGCTAAGATTAATCACTTAGAATCTGCGACATGTATTCTTGTAGTACTTCAACTAAGATAATCGACGAAAACTAATATGCCCAAGATTTACAATTACGTTATTATAAGTAATTGAACATACCTTTTATGAGTTACGAAATTTTGTTAAGTCCCTTTCGTCCTTTGTCAAGTGTTAATTAAAAACATTAATGTTAACTGTCGGTACTACAATTATCGATTAAACAAGCTAAATATAAAGCATACATAAGTAGCGTTGTAAAATTTTAATTAAATATCGATCATGCGTTTCTTAGCGAATGCGATCATAATGAGCTTGCTGTTAAACCATTCCACTGTTTCATTTAATCTGTTCCCAGCCGTCTTTATGAGAGTTTCTTCTGTATTATTTTACACTGAAGTGAACTAACGAGTTTCTTAGCGACAGTTTTCGGTATTAGTGTTAAATTTTTATGGAAATGTTTTACCAGACTGTTATTGCTTATGGTGCTTTGAATGAATGACTTTATTAAACGACCTTACAATATCAAAATTATAGGTAGGGTTTTATATAAAATAAATAAATCAGTGACTACATCCTTTTTTAGGTCTGGGCCTCAGATTACTGTAATTGCTTCATGATTATTTGTCAATCTAATAGGAAAGTAGCCGATCCCTTGCCGTCGAGTTTTTGGGTCTACGGCAAGCCGGTTTCCTCACGATGCTTTCCTTCACCGTTCGAGTGAATGTTAAATGCACACATATAAACACACATATAGAAGTTCATTGGTGGACATCCGGGTATCAAACCTACGACCTATGGAATGATAGTCACACGCTGAAGCCAACACTGCACTGGGTTTTTAAATATTATTAAATTATATATTTTATTATATTATATTCGGCTTGAAACATATTTTGTATGTAGATAGTTCGCTTTATTGAATTTATTAATATCTCAGACTATTTACTACAAGTCAGATATCTATATTAATTCGCGTCGCATAAAGAAAAAAATCATGGTTCCAAATGTAACCTACATATTCGAAAAATAATTGTTTCACCAGAAATCTTACCTTAGAAACAAAAAAATTGCCTCATTAAAAACAAAAGAATGCTATTCGCTTTAAAGAATAGATAAACAGCTAAAATAAAATGTTACTACATTTTTATAAAAACTGAGCTTTGAATACATAATCCTCTGCAAAGGGCATTATTTAAACTTTAAACCTCGTTAAGCTCTCTTCAGTTTAATGTCGAACAGAAACCTATTATGTTTCCTAAAGCATTTTAATTTATACCACTAATGAAGACGTTCCGAGCATGTCTAGGCATTGAAGGAAGACAACGCGACGCGACGCAATTTCCGCTTTTTAGTTTCAAAGAGCGCACTGGGCTCTTTATCTACTACTATGTGTTTTCGATTCATAATATCACCAAAAATAAATATTTCTACACTTTAATATTGGTCGTAAATAATTTTACGCTGGTGATGAGATAAACATATAAGAAAAACTATATCTAAAACTTTATTACATTGTTGCATCATTTTACTTGTCGCCACATTAGGGCATTCATGTCACAAGACTCTTGCGAGGTACAAAAAATAACAAAAATCCAGTAAGTACTAAAAATGCAGTAAAAGAAACCAAATACCTGCTGTTGTTTATTTTTCTGTAGAAAACGAATTATGTCTAAAATGTCAAAAATTCCAGCCGTGCGAAGTCGCCAGTTCATAATAGCAATTGTCACTAAGGCTGCTGCCTCGAATTTCGCGGGCAGCGGGGCGGCAGCGGCCGCGGCGCGGGGGCGGGTAACGAGCGGCGCAATCCAGTCAAGCGGTGACCGCCCGCGTTGCGCGTATGCATTGTAGTATAGTGCTGTACATATTTTTTGTGACGTATCAAAATGACCTCGGACGTGCAAGAGCAAATTATTTCAGAAATCTTTGAAAGGAGACCCATATGGAACTATATTTTTGCATATAACATATCTTTGCCCACAATAAATCTAGCGTTAGGAATAAATTTGAATCAAAAAGATGTTGTCGCCGTTTTTTAGACATTTCGTACGCGAATAAAAACAAATATCTCGACTACACAACCACGAACACAACACTACACCGCTATAGTGCCGCGCGATCTGCCCGCTGGTTTGGAGAACAGGTATGCGTTGGCCGCCTCGCTCCCGCGCCGCAGCCGCTGCCGCCCCGCTGCCCGCGAAATTCGAGGCAGCAGCCTTAGAGTAGCCTGGTGTCAAACGCATTAACAAAGCCGGTTGCAAAACGTTACGAACACGGGAGCTTTAAATATAGACTTTACAACTGAACAAATATACTAAAAAACATTTGTTTTATTCTAATCCCATAGGAGAGTATTAAGTATGTGTACTTGGTATGTGCTTCTGGAAGTATGGAAGCACATACTTTATTTAAAATTATATCGATTTTATAAAATGAAATGCCACTCTAATTATAACTCTAAGTATGTGTACTTGGTATGTACTTCTGGAAGTATGGAAGCACATACTTTATTTAAAATTATATCGATTTTAAAAAGTGAAATGCCACTCTAATTATAACTCTAAGTATGTGTACTTGGTATGTACTTCTGGAAGTATGGAAGCACATACTTTATTTAAAATTATATCGATTTTATAAAATGAAATGCCACTCTAATTATAACTCTAAGTATGTGTACTTGGTATGTACTTCTGGAAGTATGGAAGCACATACTTTATTTAAAATTATATCGATTTTAAAAAGTGAAACTCCACTCTAATTGTAAATCTATTGAGAACTCGTAGTAATCCTCAAAGGAACCACTTTGACAAACACGGATGAGCTCAGAATTGGTTCCGCTGTTTAGTTGCCTGATTGTTTCCCATTCGCTTATTTGTAACAACGGGACAAAGCTAATTTGTAACTTAATATCTCGGAGGATATATAAATTTAAAAAAAAAGTCTATTTTCACATGATGATGATTTATATGTAATTGTTAAGGGGGAAGATTGGTATCTAATTAATTGTAGCGACTTCTTCGTTCTACGGCTACAGTATCAGACACCACACCCTGAATCACACTAATAAAGTTATTCCATCTCACGTCATATATACTACTTAACCTTAGGACCGCTGGAGCCTTCGTGCCAGTCAGTTGTTAGACTGGTCGAAGATCCTCCCTTTAGGCTGGGAGGACCAGCCACACTATGGGGTAGTTCAACATAATTGATAAATTACTGAACCGATATTAATTATTATTTCATAATTTAATGATATGTTATCCCTGAGTAACAAAGGCTATATTTATTTGCAAAATATAAAAAAAATATTCAGCCGTGCCAGGAAGAGACATGCTGATAGATAGATACTAGTCACCAATTGTCTCTGCCAATTGACTGAAAATATTATTTCAATTCAATTGGCACGAATTTTCTAAATTAAAACCAAAACAGTTTAAATTTCAAGCATTTAAATTGTAGGCTTCTACTATATGTAGAACAGAAAAATTCTATTAAAAAATGTTATATTATAGCACGTATAAATTAAAATAGTTATTTGGTCGTTCTTACGTCTCATACAGTTTATAGTTTGATATTCGTTGTATTATCTGTGACTACAAAGATAATAATTAAAATCTTGTCGTTATATAGTTTGAAACAATCCTGAATTCCTGGCGAAACTTTCTAAATTAATGTAAGAATACTGTATTATATTTACTCGCTCGATTAAAGAACTTAACATCTTCCAAACATTGTAAAGAATATTAAATAAAGTTACCTCATGTATAATCATCATTTGAAAAAAGAATTGTTAAGTACCACGCCTAGGTCTTGAATAAATGCAGATGAGATACTAAACGGGAACCAATACCCGTACTCAGTAATAATAATGAAACCAACAATGAAGTTATTATTGGCAAAATTCAATGGCAACCTTGTATTGTACGTCGATCCTAAAGTTAGCAAAAGCTAAACATAGATGGTGAATTTTTTTTTTATTTGAAATTCAGCCAATTGTTAAGTAAAAGTTGAATAATTAGAGCAAAACACGCAGGATATTTTTAGTATTTGATTATATTTATGATGAAGAATTACTTCCCAATTCAAAGGTCCAATTAGAAAGCAATCACATATATAATCCGGACAGTATTCCAAGTTTCATATCGTAATCCCCATCTCGAGATGTAACAGGAGTAATGTTGAAATTGCCAATATCATTGTTTTCAATTTCAATCTTGAGCAGAAATCGATAGCCTGGGGGCTCGTCAAGATTACTGGGGTCTGGGGTGCTAGGACATACCCTCGTTTTTAATATACGAAGGCTCCAGGCAACGCCTTTATCAGGAAATAGAGAAATGTGCATTTTTGATGATATTCCAATTTCGATTCGATGAAATTATATCGGCAATTTTAGTTCCATTTTTGAAATCGCTTTGAAACTTATGAGTGTTCTTTAGTCTGTGTAGTGAAACTAAGTTGTACGTAATGTTAACTTAAATTTTCAGTATTTTAATGTAGCATAAGGCATTTATACATTGAATACTAGCGATTATGTACTTACGTTTGGTCTTGGAATGTCATAAAAGTGGATGAAGCAAGTGAGGTATATCAGGATCTTAGCAAGTGTAGATCCGTGGTATCTCCCAAACCCTGGGGTTGGGAAATGTATTATAAACATACATTACAGAGAAGTTTAAAGTATTATAATTCATATGTCCTGTAACAAACTCGTCTTGATTACTGTCAAATGGCGTTATACTTTGTGTAGAAAAAAATATATATATATATTGTGTACGTTTATAGTCTAGCCAGTGATAGTCAAAATTCATATCGTGCGGTTAAGCTGATGTTTTCGAATTTTGAATTCCGATGAAGAACTTATATTCAATGCAATCAAGACCTAGTACGATGAAAGATAATATCGAGAGGCAATCGTCGGAGACATAGCGTCAACGCGTGTCATACTAAGAAGGGTGTTTACTGGCGTCCATAAGGAAAAATTAACAAATAATATTAACAGAAAAAAATCAGTAGTATAACGTTGTACCATAAAATCGCGCTAACAAAGTGTTTCCGATCGCTGTATATGCCACTTCTCTATCTCAACCACTGGTACCTTTAGGTCTGCTTGTCAGTGGTAAGACTGGTTAGATGATGGATCATTCTTCTTGAAGGTTGAGGAACTTTAGCAGCAACATCCTTCCTACACCAATTTATCTTTAACTTTAATTCCTGAGTTACATAAGGGATAATCCTGATATGTGTTCTCGCTGCCTTCCGCCTTCAACTGTTTTACCTCTAACGGGTGTCTCCTTCTTAATTGTATCGGGCAGGACCAAACCCTTACAATTAATTTACCACTGTGTGGATTAAACCTCAATTTGCGACGCAACGTGCATGCACAATAATGAGACGGACTTAGAAACGGTTCCGCCACCAAACCGCCTCACACAGAAACACACATATTTAACATACACTTATGAAGCAACTGCTTGGAAGTCTAGGGTTAGGGGGTTAGGGTAGAAGGACTCCTTTTTCCGCAATTAGACTCGTGGTTGGTCCGTTGTGCGTACGAGTTCTGGCTAATTTAGCCAGCCTAGCTCCTTCCAGAAGCACAGAAGTCTCCTGGGCACTTCACAGGCTTCCCGGAGCGACCTCACCGTTCCGAGGATTTTTCCACGTTGATTAGCCACAGCCTCGCATTCCAGGACTACGTGGGTGACTGTTTCTTCTGCGCTAAAACAGCCTCTGCACAGGGGGCTGTCTGTCGCGCCTAGGATAAAAAGATGTTTATTTAGGAGGCAATGACCCGTTATTGTCCCTATCATTATTTTTGGAAGCTTGGAAGTCTAAATAGGTCAAAATTATAACTGATGTTTGGATAAAAGACCAATAAAAGGTTGTATAGCCACTGGATGTAAAATTGAATGAATGGAAATACAACGTTAAATTAATTTCGTTAGTCAGTAGTGTGTAATGTCGAATTCTTTCCTTAATCAACAGCGCGAAGCAATTCAGAAATTTTAATAATATTTCGAATATACCAGAATAAATTATAATTTATTAATAAATGTTTAATATTCCCGCAGATCCAATAGCTCATTGTACAAACGAACTGTATCGAAAATTTCATTAAACTGAAAAGTAAATGGAATGAACGTGAATTTTACAGTCGAAAAAATTTCAAACGACCCCACTTGTACCCAATATTGCTTTAAAGAGACCGCATAATTTTCTGTTCATCGAAATCGTATTATGAATCTTTATTTGATCCCAATTTTGCAAAATACTTCACCAGATTGTGGTTCTTTAGTTATTTGTTGTATTTCGTACCACTGATTACTTGACGTTTTACACATTCAAAATATGTTCAATCGACGCTTAGTGATTTGAATTCATCGTGATAAGCTCTTTAAAATGCCTTTTCTATTGTTAGTTATAACAAAGGTAGAGGCGAGTATACCAAAGCCAGCGATTTGGTCATAAGATTCTCTTGTTTACAACAGGTTCGCCACAGTTCGTTTTTGATTTCTATTAATTGTTAAACAAGTTTAAAATTAGTATGAATTATATTATGAACATAATATTATAGGTAATACGGGGCAGAAATTTCTGCATCATAATCTTCTTATAATACACGCTTTACAATTCTTTTCATAAGAATATCTAAGCGTATAGGTTGTGACAAGCGACTTTGTTCTATGCTTTATAAAAAAAATGAGTGGCGCTACCTTTATAAGTCTGGATCTCAGATTTCTTTATCTGTTGCGTGCCCATTTGTCTAAGACCTACAACGCACTAGCGGCTGGCCGCAATGCGGTGTGCCGCTGCGGCGGGCCGCACATCGATTATTATATGAAACCGCACGATAACAACGCACTGACTTGCGGTCAACCGTCAACCGCTCCGGTTGATCTGGAGCTCCGGCGAGCCGCACCGGTTGAATGATGCGGCGCGCCGCGTCCCCTCCACGCACTCGGCACAGTTAGCCGTCCTACCTACGTCATCACATATAATTATTTAACAAATGTAAACAAAATATTGTAAACCTATTTTAAAAGAGTAAAAAATAAAAAAATAAAATATGTTTATTATGGAACATAAGATACATGTATCACTTATTCCACGTCATTAAATTTCAATTTGTAATATTTCAAGAAGCACTGACGAGTGACGATTGCGGCAGACCGCAATAGGGCCGCAATAGGGACGGTTAGCCGGAATACGGCAGGCCGCTACGGCGGACCGTATATACCGCGGCCCGCCGCAGCGGCACACCGCATTGCGGCCAGCCGCTAGTGCGTTGTAGGCCTTATAGACAAGTAGGTGATCAGCCTCCTGTGCCTGACATACGCCGTCGACTTTTTGTCTTTTTTTTGTTTCCTCACGATGTTTTCCTTCACCGTTCAAGCGAATGTTAAATGCGCACATAAGCAGAAAGTCCATTGGTGCACGCCCGGGTATCGAACCTGCAACCTCAAGTATGAGAGTCGCACTGCTCATTATGCTCAGTTCTATGCTATAGACGACAATTATTTCTTTAGTAACGGTAGGAGTTTTGGTTTATACTTGTGTTATAAATTGTTAGAATATACATAATATTGTTTACGTAACATATATGTTATTCAGAATATTATGTTAGGGTGCGGTATCAAAAACGAGTTGGAAAGTCCGGAAAGGCTTATCCCGACATTAGTATTCGCAAAGTTGTAAAAGAAAACATTAAAGGCGAGCGCCATGTGAATACTTAGCATACACGTGTCATAATATTTGGTTTTTAAAATTGCAATTTTATATGCTTTTCTATGGCTAAATATGCTATCCTGGTGTTTAATTTTAAATTTGAATCATAATGCATTCCAAGATGTGTGGTAAAAAATAATTTGCGATTGAAAAAAGTTACGCAGAATTACGTCTTATTTCTTCTTGTCTACGCATTTGTAAAAGTAACATAAATAAGTGATATGTTATTTTACGCTATACTTGTTCACCATTTTGTCATATAAAAGCACTAGATGACCTTTGACCTACATATATTTGTGTGGCCAGAAATTAATACAAAAATTTGGTCAACATTAACATTAAAAGCAATATACTTAATAAATTTAATGCTTTACATATTATTTGCCGTTTTTTGCGGTGCGTTATCTCACGAACACTATTCTTTAATTGCCTATGCGCGAAACATGGAAACTTCAAGTTGTTTCCGCAAGCTTGCAACCACTGACCTGGCGATTTATTTATGGTCATGCCAACGCCATACAGGAATTTGTAGTTAAAATCGAATTTTAAATTCGTTGGAATCATCGATATACGTGGAATTAAGATATCCTCAAACATAACAACTATGTAAAATCAAGACGTGTCAAAAAATACTTAGAAATTAAAAGGAGGTGCGCTCTCTCTTCTCGTCCGTTCTACGCTCTTGACTTAAGAATCAACAGTTAAGGTAAAGTTAGACATTTAATCTTTATTTTTACGTTCTTAAGTGTACAAAAGTAACATGAATAAGAGATATGTGAAGTTCGGTTAAGTTTTAAGTAGACTTTTTTATCTCAATGCTCCGTATACTGATTATGCATTCAGAGAGCACTATCACGAACTTCTTTTTAATAAAGACACTAAACTAACATTTCCCTTCCCTAACAATGTTACAAACAAGCTACCCAAGCTAGACACCGGTACACGTTTTTGACAACCTGCTCGCTGCAAACTCGTATGTTAATAATTCTACTCCTAGAATTCTAGGGTAGGGATAATTTTGAAATGGGACTATAAAAACATATATACTTTATCCTACCTCCGCTTAGATGTCTATATATGTGTGTAGGTCCGTATAATTGAAGTGGCTTTTGCATAGTTAATGTTATGTGTGGTTTCTCATCCCTGAGGTCGTAGATTCGAGCCCTGGCTGTGCACCAATGGACTTGGCTATGTGCGCATTTAACACTCATCGTACGATGAAGGAAAACAAAGTAAGGAAATCGGCATGCTAAAAGCAGAAATTCGACGGCGTGTCATAGAAAGCTGATCATCTACTTGCATTTTAGAAAACCAATTATTGTAGCGCACATGATTTTTTATTTCTTGCGTCCCAACATTGTCGTATTAAAATATGTATCTGAGTCTGTTCCTCATAATACTTTTATTATTTATATTATATTGATTTATACATATATTTATTTTTAGCATCTTAATATATATGAAGCATTACTTTAAAGACTACGTGGCACCCTCGAGTAAGGTGGGTTTAAGTAAAAGAAGAAAAAGATAGGGATATAGGGACAGAGAAAGCGACTTTGTTTTATACTATGTAGTGATAACAAAAACTTAAACACATTGTTAAGCTGAACGACGCAAGACGTCATTGTTGCGCTGTCGTTGTTATCAAAGAGAACAAAACATAATGTCTCACCTTACTTTATAAAGACTAGAATAGATTTGTATTGAATCTGTCTCACCCTATGTAGTACATACATTATGGCATGTATCAGATGTCTGCAAACATCCCACGCCGCGGTTAAGGGTGTCTACGGTGATTCATCAATTGCCACCCTTAATGACGTCATTATTGACTTGAGAGCCCATCCTATGTTCGGTTTGTTATTCGGTAGAGATTGCGCCGTTTAACACATAATTTTAACTTTAACCAAAGTTTATCGCTTAACACTGACAACGCACCGATGCTGATGATGCATAGATCCAAAATATGCTTCCATTAACGATGGTAGTAACGATGGTAGCTTCTATCGAATAAATTACCTTATATATAACCTATATCATGAATCATATACACACCCCGTTTCTACATAATTACCATTATAGCGATGTAAATTAATAATATTCTAGAATTAAAAACAGGTCACGTTTTTATTTGCCGATAATTATATTTTTCTGTCATTATCATATCTTACTAAGATAATTTATTAAAATATGTGATTTACTAATTACTAACTGTGAATTTTAACGCTGAATTTCTCCATCCTAAGTTTTAAACGAATGCATTCCGCTGTGTAGGCGCAAAAAATTCTTCGTATATAGGCAAACGTCGTGAATGGAACACCGGCCCGTACAGTAATAACAATTACATCCAAAAATAATTCCAATACAGAAAGCTGATCATTAGTCACGTATTGTAATTGAAACATAAGAAATGTTAGGCCCAAAGTGTCACTGAATATTCCCCATTTATTACTAGCAATTGAAGCTATTTGAAATTTTAAAATTGAAAAGCATTCCACAGTAACCGGTGATTTAACAATAACAATAAACCTCTATAGCATTTAATTAACAGCACAAACAACATAAAATATTTACATATACTGTATTTGTTTGTCTGTGCCATGCGATAATTTTGTCGCATGACGCTAATGTGTTTGATTACTAGAATCCACAGAATAAATGTGATTTACGAAACATTATATTTTATTGACGATATCAATACTGCGGTGTTCTATAACTTTCAATTCGATCCGCAATTTCAATACGTTTCTTTCAATAACTTTAGCGCTCATATTCGAAATAATTTTAACCAAAGATTAATCTACAGCAAAAATACTCATCACGAACTATCAGAAACTGTTTGATATACAGTGCTGAAATTTCGTTTGGTAGTTTGTAGTTTTGACAGTTTTTTTGCTACAAAACTGAAATTTGGAAAACTGATCCATAGTAAACGTAAATACTGACAGAAAATAAAACTAAGAATATGGTTAATTTAAACAAAAACAAAATAAATTGTTTAAAATTTTCTTTAAAAAAATTGTTTTGTGCGAGAAGCTACTTATAAGACACTATCCTTAAAGCGACAGCTAGCGTCGGAATACTGGGAGATAACATATCAAACGAAGTTCAGTTTCGCAGTAATTTGGAGGGAAAGGCTAAGCCTCCAAGAAGCTTGGTGTCTTCAGCAAGGCAAGACGGTCCTCAACTCCATCGCTTGCAACTTTATAAAGAGCAAATTCGGTCCAGCATGGACCCAGTGTTCTCACCTCCCAGTCGGGAGGTTCCCTCTTCCAGCTCCTTGCACTTGACCGTATTCAACGAAGAGGGGGAGAGCAAACCGTTTCCGAGCGGCTGGATTCCTTGACGTTGCATAGAGATGTGGTGTCTGCATTTTCTACCGAAGAGTTGTTCGGATACCTGCAGCTGAGTTTCATTATTGGACGTCGAGGCAGAATACGAAACTTTACCCGTATCATCTCGACGTGGTTATTCCATAACTGCCCTGCGATTCTGTAACTCACTTTTTGAACTCACGCAGCGGTTTTCGCATCGGCGGTCGCTCTAAAATCAGTCAGAATTGCAGGGCAGAGCGTTATATAAAACCGATCATGGGCATTATCATTTAACATCATAAAATATTAATCATGGTTTTTATTTAAGATACGAGAGAGAGAGACTGATAGAGTAGTAACTGTTAATCTTCATTACTATATGGACAAAGCTAACTACAAATACCAGCTGTTATAAAGCAATATTAATGAATATTTGAACGTTTCTTCATAACTTAAAAATTAAATTCGCAATTAGGTCGCGTTCAATTTAAACAACTTCATAAGTTAAGCCATTAGTGCGGGCTTAGGAAATATTTTAACGATAAAACTTCAAAGGCTTTTTATTTGAATTTCCACACGAAACACTATTTGACCTGATATACTTACCATTCACTGTATGACCGAGAAAATGGCGCATTTAATAGATTTTAAAGGATTGAATTATGTTGGAGGCTTTTCAAAGGTTTGTGAGCTTTTTAAATTAAAGCTTACATAATATAAGTTTAAGGTTTAAGCAACGACGTAACAATGAATTTCTATGTGCCCTATATTAACATCTGCTTGTACTGTGAATGTGATGTGTGTCATCCTCATGCAAAAAAAGTGCTTGCGTACAAAGTACACATGTCAGAAGTGAAACTTTTTTGGCAAACTAATTTTGTAAGTCTTGTTCATAATTATAAAAATCTAAAACTTTAGATTTCCAAGACTTAGAGGGAGGGAAAAAGGAAGATATGTTAGGAATTTAATGAATTTAATTGTCATTAAAATATTAAAAGTGTCGAAAATTAATAATATAATTTTAATTGTTTTTATTTATTTTTGCGATCGTCAGAAAACGTGGCATTATAATTTACAATTCGTCATTTGAGATTTCAATAAATTATATTGCATAAAATATAAAATACTAATATTTCATAAATTCTTTTTACGAAATTTTAATTTAAAAATAGAATTTCTATAAGGTAATTCGCCCTTCTCACTCTCTTTCAATCGGTCTCAATCGCTCTCTCCCTTTTCTTCGACAAAAACGCTGCACATCTTCGTGACGCTAATATTAGTATTATAGCGTTTCATCCGTAAATAATTACCCTTATGCGCCTAAAGAAGTTTCACTTCAAAAATCAATGTTACGGACGCAGAAATGTAACAGCTATTGAAATATAACACACACACAAAAATAACGTACACTAACGAGATCTTCAAAAAACTCATAAAATTTTGACAATCATCCCCTTAAAATATTCCAAATTCAAAAACGACCATTACAGGTCATTGACCCGGAAGTGAATTTCTCCCAAACGGCCACCCCTTATAATTAGTGATAATCAAAAAGAATTTTGCAGCTTTTTTCACAATTTTAACGAGACAAAGTTTCTGAACGTTTTCTAGGTGCCGACACGATTATGAGTCTCGTTTGATTCATTAAAACGTACAATTTAAAATCTTCTAACCCAGTTCCTTTGTTATCGAGGTGAGAAATGATAGTCGCAAAACAAAACGTTGCGATTGTCATTGAACAAACGGACGAAATATATCCGTTTATATTTCGTCCGTGTAACGTATCGCGTCACGTGTAATTACATATTAGACTGATAGTGATACTGATACTGACCGCGACATTCTTTTGTTTTTCGTTTGAAAATCTTAACGTGGCTTTTTCTTGCAAAATTTATTAAATTTATAACAGAAAGTTTCCAGCTTCATACGCTTATACAGTATAACTATAATGTTCATGAATAGAAAAGTAGTAAAATAATACGATATCTTACAGAAACGAAAGAGCGATTTTGTTTAAACTAGATTTATTTAATTAAATAATAACTAAGTATTTAAATTAAATAAACGTTAAAATACTAACAAATTTTATTACTTAAATAAAATACTGAAATAAAAACCATTTATTCTCTCATCTCTCAGCCTTCCTAAACCTGTCACAAATATCTCCAGTTCTGGTGCTTAGGAAACGATTAAGTAGTGAAATCATATGTGGAATTGGTGACTGCTGGCGTGAGCTTCACTGAGACAGCTGGGATGATTTAAGAGGTAGTGACGGTCTAGAATAGGTCCCAGTTTCATTTAACAATAGTTTATTAATTAATAGATCGATTACAATCATGTTGTTGAATATAATCGAGTGAACTGAATAATTGAATTTATAACTAAAAATATGCCTATGGGATGCCAAAAAAATGGCCGTCATCGCAGCTCATGTACATCAATTTTAGTGGGTGAGTTTATACTCCTATCTCAAATGCCGTTGTTTTTTGTTGTTTTCTTACTAAGCAAAAATAATGTTACAACTGTAAAACATATTTCCCAAACGATGAGCAGTAAAAAGGTGATTCAGATGCTAAATGATTCACATTTAACTGAATAATGAATAATCATTTATGTACACTGAATCCTTGATAAAGAATCTAAACGAAGGGTGGACGGATATTGACGCATAATATGAAACAAATAAAATATAGAAGTGACAGTTCCCAGTAGACCACGATCAAAAGCACTAGTAATATCGAAGTATGTTAATATAATAAATGTATAGTGCTTGCAATGTTAACTTAAAATCTAAATAAATAAAGCTCTATATAATAAAGCTCACCTGTACACAAACGTGAAGTACCCTAAGCTTAGTAAAGCTGGGTACCGGGCATTAAATTGTCATTAAGTAAAAGCTTACGGAACGTAGGAATTATTTAATTACCTCCCAAAGGCTGACTTAGATTGAGATGTATCGTGTTTATATTCTTTTAAATCACGGTAGGTAATTGTTTAGTACGGTAATAGCTTTTTAAATGAAATGATTAAACTCTAAGAATGTATTATAATAAGATATTTTTAAATTAAGTTTCATTTGTTTCTTTTCTTTTTATGTTTATGAGGCAAACTGGCAGGAGGCTCACCTGATGTTAAGTGATACCGCCGCCCATGGACACTCACATTGCCAGAAGGCTCGCAAGTGTGTTGCTAGCCTTTTAAGAATTGGTACGCTCTTTTCTTGTAGGACCCTAAGTCGAATTGGTTCGGAAATACTTCAGTGGGCAGCTGTATATGTAGATAAGATATATTATACACATAGTAATCATATAATTAGTCTGCAAACAGGGTACACTTCAATATAATTCCGAAAGTCGGTTCAGTTTCAGAGATTTATTTTTAAAACTACACAATAGTTATATGTATGTGTTTGATATAGAAGTACGTGTATATATATCCTGTGTTGCATAATCTACGTGTATGTCATCTGGTTAAGCTTTCTTGATTATTGTTTTTTTTAAATTTATTTATAAACACTGCGATACCTTAGACAAAAACATACATATAAAAAGCAGGTTACATAAGTCAAACCTAGGTCTGAGAGTAAAGTTCAAGAAGTGCGTGAATAATTAACAAAAAAGAACATAGAATAACATGTAACACTAGCTATAACTAAAATAAAGTCATATCTAAAAAAATAATTATATGTATAAACAAAAATGTTAAAGCTAATCTGAGGGATATTATTGTTTCCCTAGGAATTGAACATTACACCTCTTCTTATTGTACCTTACAGTGTTACGAACCAAGCTTAAATAGATACAATAACTATATATCTCACTACTTTCTAAACCAATAATTCGAGAAAAAACTTATACATGTAAATTTCGAAAGAATCTCCGGTAAAATATTTACTGGAAAAATGACGTATTGACAAATAAAACATTTCAGTCAAATTCAATTTCCTTTGAACTTCATTCACACCACTTCACATGAACATAATCAGATATTCAAATATTAGGAGCTCGTCAATCGATGTTTAATTAACTCATTGCTCAAGTCGACATCAAACGCTCGAAGGTGAAATTCGGGGTAAGACAGTTTTCCAGATGTAACGTCATTTAAAGCGCAAAAATTATATAGGACTTTTTTGCATTAGAATTTGAAATTATTAAATCTAGTCAAAATATTAAAATCAATCATGTAAAGTTTTTACATATTATATTATTTCTCACAATTAAAATTACATCAGTAGTGTTAGTGCACGTTAGTCTTAAGTGCTAAACAGTGGTAAGTGTAAAAATAGAACAAAAGAACAGAGTGTCTTAATAGAGACTGTAAGTAGTGTTTTTGAACACTTTTTTATGTTAAATATAGGCTAGATCGTATTGTTCAATGATGTCTTAATGATGAGACAATTTATAAAAAACAGCAATATTATATAATAGTAATATTTCCGTAGCTTAAAATTGTTTAGAAGGTAACGAAACAAATAGCTTCATTTCTGTAATAACAGACGATAAAGTATGAAAATGACTTGTAAAATAGGTAATTTAAATTGACATTAATCCTTTATGGTGTGAGATTTTCAGGTGAAATTCCTTCAGCATCACACCCTCACACACAGGGCATTAACAAATCATCAAAAAAAATTTAGTAATAGTGATTGCCCAGTAGTTTTAACGTGATACTCTCATCCCTACGGTCGCTATCGGTTCAATCCCCGGCTGTGTACCAGATGATTTTTGTCTATGTGCGCATTTAACACTAGCTCATACGGTGAAGGAAGACAACGTGAGGAAACCGGCATGTCTTAGACCCAAAAAATCAAGAGTGTGTCAGTCAGAGGGTGATCACTTTGCCTATTAGATATGAACAAAACAAAAGAAAGCATATTTCTCTCATTCCTTTATTATCATTAATTAATGTGACAAGATAAAACATTGAACATTAAAAAGTTATTCGAAGCTTCGCAAATAATGTTCAATTAAACGAAACATTAATGAGTCATTAGATTTAATGTGTTCGTATTAATTACTCTATCCCCAATCCAAGTGATTGTTTTGTTTTGCTTTGAAGATAAATAGTTACAGGCCGATTCCGCGTGCTTGGTTATAGTATACGCTAATTCAACAGATGAAAACAATGTTTAAGTTCTATAGTAAGTATAGTAAATAATATTTATATTTCTTAAGGAATATATAGGCAAACTATTTTTGCTTAAGTTGACTATGAAAGCCTGGAAACTTCTTTTTTTATTCTAAGTGGCGTTTGTGTTTGGATGAGCTCATAAGCTAAACAATAATATGGTTATTGATGTTGAAATTGATATATGAATTACACAGAAGGATACAGACACAAGCAAGAAGTGGCTATTTGATACTTTCTTCGTTCTTTGCATCTTTGAAGCTTGTTACATGGACGAAAGTTTATAACTTTAAATTGTTACAATACAAGTTTTTCAATTGTTATAAATTAATATATAATAAATACAGAGCAAGTGATGATATTAATTTAACAAATATTTGACGTTTAAGAACTGCAAGGTTTAGTCATCAAGGAAACTTTGATGAAGGCCAGAAAGACGTTATAAGAATTACAGATCAGGCATAATTCAAGTCGGTTCTGATGATTCTGTAGCTTAATTCATTCATTCAATCATTCTGTTATAAAATGCTATAGCAGTCTTACTAACAAAAAAAAGTGGTAAAGGAAGAAATCCTATTGAGTTTCATTCGATTATAGGACATGCATTATACTTACACGCTTTCAGCGTAAAACTCAAACCCAAAATAACTTCATTCATATATAGGTAACTAAGTACACTTATGAACGTCAACAGTCAATTTCGCAAGTCAAAGGCGTAGAGCGGGCAAGAACTGGCAAGAAACTCTCCGCCCCTCTTTTTAAACGCTCAGTTTTGAGTCATATAAACTGTTCGAACTGGAGCAAATCAATCCCAAGGATCATTTAATCGTCAATTTTATTAAAAACAAACAAACAATGATTTGGCCTTTATTGTACTTTTACGTGCTAAGGAAGTATGTTTAGAATATCTATGGTATTCTACGAAAGCTTCGAAGCGTGGGTAAAAATTTTGAAACTGATATTTCAGTACAATTTTATTGTTTTTAAATTAATTTATAGTTTCATTTATAAACTTGTAGCTCTTCAAGTGTTATTTGAACTCAATAAAGGAATTTATTGCAACATAAAATTCATGTGAGTATTTTCTTGTATGTGCGTACATAAAACTTCAGACTATTGTCGCCTGCTGGGGACACAAACAGCGTGATTAAGACACACTGGCGTCGCTTCATTAAACTCAATTTGAGCAACGTAATAAAGTAGACATTTTTACTATGCGTACATAAGAGCCAGAGTTGTATAGGCATGGATAATTTAATTGCGGAATTATTAGTAATATGTACTGTCCTGATTGTAGAATTCATTGTTTCAAATATTTAACTGCTACCAGAGTCAACTTTGACGAAAGATTTACTGAAATTAATAAATAAGCAAACCAAGTCTCGCAACGCGGTTCTACCGTAAGATGTTGTAAGATTCATGTAAGACCAGGTCGATAACTTTCTTCAGGTCCTTATAGAGACCTGAAGACCTAGAATATCTTAAGTTATTACGTAATTAGCCTAAAAACATATTTTAGTGAGCATCAATATTACAAATTTAGATTTTAAATAAATACATTAACATTCCTTGATTTATACACTAAATACTAATTATTCAACATTTTATGCTTCTATGTCTGCTCCAAGTGCCTTTGAGTTTTGATAAGTTTGCCTAAGAAATTTGACTAGTTATAATTCTTAAAAAACAGGCATCCAGTTTTAGCTTCAACAATGTTACAGGGGATCGAAAATGGCCTGAACTGCTTCGAGAACAGGATGGTAAGGCAGTGCCGCTTTTTTGCTCGATTCATTTGGTCCGGGGGCGCACTGCCATGCACCCAGGACAAAATGTGTGTGTAGACCTGGGTATCCGAAAGCTATATCAAAGGTAGTATTCCCTTCCCTCGGTAAAATACTATGCGCTGGTTCAGCTGTCGCGTGTCAGTATAAAAAAAGGAATCCAGTAATCGATCAGACTAAGCCTAGCAGTTACCATCAACGGTGGTGTGTCCCACTGAAAGCACTGGATCGCATAGTTATAGTTAGTGCGCACGCGACGGCGGTTAAAATTGATGACATACTCCTTTTTTTCTTACGCTTCGAACCTAGCTGCCGCACAAGACACAACGCACAATGAATATCTGTTTACGGCGTTACAGCGGAATCCAGGAATTTAAGTTAAAAGTAAAAGTTACGTTTTATAATGTTTATCCTTATACTATACCAATAAAGACTAAGCATAGCCGACAGTCATTATTTCGCCAACAGATGGAAGCACAATCGATCGGTGGCGGTGCAATTTGCGATGCGATCGTTTGTGAAATTTACTCAAATGAATAAAACTAGAGAATTGAGCACTTGAGTGGTTCGGATTCACGTCAAACTATGCGGTTGAATAATTTTCACTCAATTTTTGTCTATTTTTCTTTGAGAACTTAAGTGAATTCTCGCTCTTGAACGAACTTGTTAGAAATGTATGTATGAAGAAAAATGTATATCATAGTCGAATAAGTAAACTTGTCATTTTACACCCGAAATTTATCATCAAAAGTGTGAATAAAACGATAGATGTAATTTAAAATTTGAAAAAATTGTTATCTTCATTAATTCCTTACTTCCCAAAAACTTATATCACCAATAAGACGTTATCACGTAAACATCTCGATCGTAAACCTACTTTACAAACAACCAATATTTTTTTGATAAAAAATATAAGATTAAATCATAACTAACATATATATAGCAATATCTAACTATATGAGAGCATTAAAACTAATAAGAAAATAACTCTTTTCTGAGAAAAGTAATTTACCCCATACACCTATGTGTTCCACAAAAAATGTACGGCATGCTGGAAAATGTTATCTATTTGTGAAGTACTCTCAAGATCATTTAATTTTATGTTGTTTCATATCATCATCACCTATATGCTAATCAGACATATGTTGCGACCCTTGGCTTTCGACCGCTCCGCTGGGAATATGTACGGCGTTTACGGTTAAAGTATCTGTATATGTGTCCAAAAGGAATCACACAAATGCCGTACAGTAATAAATGACCTATATTGCTTCTGCAACTGTCGTCGAATAAAAAATTTGCACCGACTTCCGGCACCATCACTTTTGTACGGCACTAGGTTTTTCGACATTTATTTTTAATCATCTATACACTTATAACAAAGCCGTACATTAATAATTAGTCGAAATTCCCCCATTGTACCTGAGAAAGTCCATTCACTCACGTACTCACATGTACCGCTCAGAAATGACGGCATAGTGCTCAGAACTATTTTCAGATATAGTAACAGCCTTCTAAGCGTAATTCACGTTGGGTCATTTCACAGGTATTTTTTGTTCATGGGATAGACCACAAGGGTCTATAAGAATAGTGTTCATGGTCTCACATGAACAAACTCATTTTTATGCATTCTTTTTCTATCTCATGTATTGAGGCATGATCAATATTATTTGTCTCTACCGACTCAAACGTAATTGCGAATAAGACACGAGGTGAGTCCTCGTAAATAGGGTTTTTATGATGCTGATTTTGTATTCTTTAAGAAACTTTTTTTGATGTCATAAATATAGTATAGTAATTAATTATTTATGCACTTTTTGTACTTTGCGTTTTGAAGATGTTTATTATTTATTTTCCTACAAGGGTTACCTGAAAGAAATCACTTGTTAACAATAAGGCCGCCCGTTGCCTTATAACTTATGTAACCTGCTTTTTTTATATGTATGTTTTTGAATAGGGTACCGAAGTGTTAATATATAAATAGTAGTTAAAAACTTTCCCGGTTTTATGGCTTATGCATATATCATGTATGATAAGCAAAAAAAAAAGAATTTCTCGGGTTTAATCATCGTTTAGCTGTGGTCGGTAGCTAGCTATAAAAATATCAATGGAACAGACAACAATGCACCAGTGAGGATCATGTGAATAGATAATAAATAATTAAAAATCAATCACGTACACATTTCAAAAAGCCTCCAACTAATACAGGCATTATTCCCTTGATCAGGTTCCATTAAAGGTGTTGTCTTAATGAAAGCGTATTTGAAAAAAGATATGTTAGGAATTTATTGGATTTAATTGTCATTAAAATATTTAAAGTGTCGAAAATTAATACAAATTATAAATTTTTTAAATTTATTTCTTCGATAATAAAAACACGTGGCATTTTAATTTACAATTCGTCATTTGAGATTAAATAAATTATTTTGCATAAAATATAAAATACTATTTCATAAATTCTCTTAACGAAATTTTAATTTTAAAAATTGAATTTCTATAAGGTAATTCGGCCTTCCACTCTCTCAATCGGTCTCAATCGCTATCTCCCTTTTCTTCGACAAAAACGCTGCACAACTTCGTGACGTTTCATCCGTTAAATTTTTTGCCCTTATAAAAAAAGTTACGTTACGATTAAAACATTACAACGAACTTTATGACCAAGCGTCCTGAGTCAAACAAAATTGTATATATTTACTAAATATAAATAAAATTGTCTTTTCCCGTCGCTTGTATTTATTAAACTAAACAACATTTTAATGCAATTTTCATTTTGTTTCAGCCGTGCGCTGCGCTTCTACCTATGTGAATTCGGGCATAGCGTGGATGTCATCTAGACGTTAACATCTTTTTAACTTTTCTGTACAAACAATATGTGTCACGTTATAGTTTTTATTTTATGGCATTAAAACGTAATAATAATCTTCATACTAAATCTTCTTTTTCAAGTTGACTTATTCCACGACCTAAGAGAATGTCACGATACTGATACTGATTAGCACTCGAATCATAGACCTGTGTGTGTTTGTATTTGTCAAAAAAATTATAATAAAATACAGTATACAAGAGATAAAATTTCGATTTGACGCTTTCACTAGGCCCACAATGTTAATCCTAATTGGATAGGAAGGACTGTAGAGGCGTGGCGGGCACACGTAATTGAAACACCAGTATCGTTTAGTATTTTGCGGGAAAAAATAAATAATTGGTAAACAGATTGCCTGTGTACCCAAATAAGAAATTTAATAGAAGTTGGGACTTCATTATTATTTCGTCTTGAAAAAATAAACTCCCGGAAGTTATATCTTAATATATATAAATTACGTGTCACGTTGTTTGTCCGCTATGGACTCCTAAACTACAGAACCGATATCAATTAAATTTGCACACCGTTTGTAGTTTGATCCAACATAAAATATAGAATAGCTTAAATCTCAATTTATACCCGCAATATTATTTTATTGCGAAATATTTGTTTATTATTTGATAGTCACAATTCTAGCAGATGGCGCTGTGTTGAAAGTACCAACGTCTCACATAAGCTACAATTTAATTGCATAACCACCAAAAAAGCATGGTGGTCCGCAAGACTGGTGTTCTCCTACCGTTTCCCTTGAATAGTTTGCTACTATGTAATATAACAAAAAGCTTGGTCATAGCAACGCTTGGCCGGTCTGCTAGTAAATATATATATATGTAACCTAACATTAGTTAAGTTACACACATATATATATAATATATTGAAATACTTGAAGCCAAAATGAGCCCTTTAGATTTTCCCACAGTCGTAAATTGTAATATCACATTCTCGTATTCGATAATGTCCAATAGGTCAAATATGTCGACACTTATGTTGAAGTGACACTGATTTTAGTCTATTGTTTATTACTCTTAAATAAACAAGTTTTTTGTTGTCCAGCGTTTCAGCCTCACTACCCCTTAGTTTATGTTAGTTATAAGCTCATGTATTAAACAATTAAAGCCAGTTGACACCCAGCTTCAAACAAAGTGTTCCATTTGACATATATTTGAACATATCTACAACAACCGCCACGGAACTTAACACAAGTAAGATTAAAATAACATCACTTTTATGCTTTCATAAATTTATATTCCCATCTACGGAACTACGAGCATGCAGAAGAGACTTAGCCAAAGACTTCAGAAATTGAATTCGTAAAAAACGTTTTAGTCATAAGGAACTAGGCCTATCACAATCTTTATGAATAGTTTTCACTTTAAATTAATATAACAGGCAAGAGAAATACGGTTGGCCGTCCTATTTTCACGTTTCGTTTCACGTTTCACGAATCTAGATAATAAAGCTTTAGAGCTCACGATTAAGTACGCTAAAGTTTCAACTTTCCCAAATAGTTAAAACCGACTTACCCTTGTCGCACCAACATCCTATTACAAGCAACATGATAATTCAACAGCCTACGTTATCAAACGAAATTCCCTTCGGATTTAATTTGTCGCATATTTACATAATAAATGAACGGCGCCGCTCCGGTGCGGTGTTATCCGGTCTAAACCGGCTTAATCCAGTTTTATCCGTCATTGAGAGACTTGATTCTCGATCGGGAACAATTTGCATGATCTAAGGCGTTAATAGTTCACGATTGCGAAACGATTTAAATAAAACATCGTTAACAAATATGACTCGAATATTTATATAGAATAAATTCCTACAGATCAAAGTACCAATTCTTAAAAACCGGCAACGCTTGTAAGTCTTCTGGCAATGAGTGCAGCAGTGGTCATATTTTAGTATCGACGATAAAGTAGTATGAATTAAAAACATAATCTTGGGATATAATGGCGAATATTTTATTCGTTCAGTATATTACTCCTGATACCTTACAACATTAACACAGTATTTTTAACGAACATGATATGTAATTTGTAATATTAGTTACTGTCCTACATATTCCACTCGTTTCACCTAGACGTCCGCCGTTCCACAACTGAGAGTTTTTCAAGGCAGTTTTCGTCGCGCACCACCACTATGTGGAACCAGCTGCCCACTGATGTATTTCCGAACCAATTTGACTTAAGATCCTTCAAGAAAAGAGCGTACCAATTCATAAAAGGCCGGCAACGCACTCGCGGGCCCTCTGGCATTGAGAGTGTCCATCAAATATCATCAGGCGAGCCTCCTGCCCGTTTGCCCCCTGTTCTATAAAAAAAACATTAAAAAAAATATTGCACCGTATTATTATCACATTAGTTAATAGTCTCTGATACTTTTAATGTGTCGCTTACCTAACATCAAATAAGGCTTCCTGTACGTCTACTCACAGATTTATAATACTACATATAAATTACGCTATTAGCGCTCTTAATGCTTGATCACATATCATAATCAAAGTTTTATCATACTTGATTCATGTCTTGCTGATCTATACATGAAGAATTATCAAGCAAGCAGACATCAGAGACATATCTTTTATAGGTACATAATAATTGCTGTGAATATATATCTATTTATGAACTACAACTGTTAATATTGGATTGTTTATTAATATTAAACATAAAAACTTTACATGAATATTTGTAAGCCGGGTCTCCCGTTTTCCTGAATATTGGTGTAGCCAATGGCTTAATACAGCTTTGTATTGAACAGGAGATTAAGTCCTTCATGTTTGGAATATATTATGTTAACATATCAAAGTAATGATAATATATTTAATTTTAGTCAAAATTATATTTCAGTAAAGGCATTTTAAATTCTAGCCACAATTTTAATTACTGGCTCAAATATATTTCTGATTTAAAGGAGAAACTCAATAGTAACTAGTAATTAAAAATTTACAGAGGCATATAGAGTACATTGAAAATTATTGGAACAAGTAATTCATAGTGAAGACAACGTCTTAACAAGTTAATCCCTCCCCTGAGATAAGTGGGAAAGTGATAATCGTTTTGCGACCCCGTTGTCATGGTCTTCCCGGTTTCTTCACCTAGTTTAATATTGCTATAACATTTAGGGACAGTGACAATAACTTTGGAATTTACAGTACAACAATCCATAGACAATTGTCTACAAGGGACCGATCAAGAATTAAGTAAGCACTATAGAGGGTGGGGGTAAATAGGGGTAAAAAGTAAATAATTACGTCAATAGTAATTATTAACTTTTTTACACATATTACCCACACATTGTCTATGCTTGAAAACGAAATGCATTTTCGAGGATTCCTACAAAAAATTTATACGTTTATGTACTATTATTTTTGAGAGATTCGCTGAGGGGATAAATTGCAGTAAATCTGACTATTGGATATTTATGCAACCCATGACTTTCCAATAGTCAAGTACATATTATATATCTCGCCGCATATCATGATTCACATACGGCAATTGAGACACAAGTGTTCTTTTTTTTATTAATAGGGGGGCAAACGAGCTTGCGGGACGACCAAAAAGGGCAGTCTTCGCATTTTTAGTAGGTGCGTTGCCGGCCTTTGAGGGAGGAGTATACTCTATTTTTAAACATTTGGAGGTCGTATCTCTGAGGGAAGACCCCCACCGGGGGTCCATTCCACAGTTCGCTAGTTCGCAAAAGAAAATGCCTTGTGAAACGGACTGACCTCCAACCATCAAGATGATGCTGGTGAAATTTAGAGGACGTTCTTTGGTTTAGCTTTTAGTTAGGTTGGAAGTTAGCTCGGAGTATGACTCTCTTATTTCATAAACTACTGACTTACGGAAGTCGATGAAACAAATATGTCTCGGTTTTTTTTCTTCTTCTATAAAACACCAACTAGTAAACTGGTTACCCTGATAGACCCTTTTTATTGTTTATAATAAGAGCATTGTTGGCCTAGTGGCTTCAGCGCGCGACTCTCATCCCTGAGGTCATAGATTCGATCCGCGGCTGTGTATCAATGGACTTTCTTTCTATGTGCGCGTTTAACATTCGCTCGTACGGTGAAGGAAAACATCGTGAGGAAACCAACATGTTTTAGACCCAAAAAGTCGACGGCGTGTGTCAGGCACTGGCGGCTGATAGCCTACTTGCCTATTAGATTGTAAAATGATCATGAAACAGATTCGGAAATCTAGGGCCCAGACCTAATGAGGTTGTAGCGCCACTGATCTTTTTAATATTATTTAACTAGTATATTATATAGGTATATATGTAATAAATAGGTATAATTTTATACATAATGTTTAATTCCTCAAACATATTAAATAAGATCATATATTTACCATACTATATCATATATGTTTTATATTTTGGTATAATCGTTTTTTTTATGCGTAATTAAAAATGAAATATTATTAAGTATTTTTGATAACCCTAGTGACACCCTTAGCTCCAAGTTCGATCTCACTTCCCAGCCCATCACCCGTTTCAATTAAACTTTAGCCAAGTACTTGTAAACAAAACTATTGTCCCGGACACAAACTAATTTACAACTTACCGTTTAGTGATAAAGTTCAAAATACAATTACACTTGAGAAATTATTGAGTGATCTTGTATTGTCTATCAAAGTATAACTTACAATAATAACCTTGTTATGTCTCAAAGAGCAGTATGAGCGAATGTTTTGATTTTGAATGGAATATTGTTGGAGATTGCCGAACCAAATTGCTAGATAATTTAAAATATAAAGGGTAAAGAGTGTACTGTATTTCAAAGCATTTGTTAGCATTCCTGATGAGTAATTATAATGAAATATACTTCAAAATAGGCAGTTTGTATTATACTTTTTTCATTTAAATCTAAAATGAGTTTGACGTAACGCAGTAAATCTATCAGGTCAGCCCTGCGATTCTGTAACTCACTTCACGAACTCACACAGCGGTTTTCGCATCGGTGGTCGCTCTCAAATCAGTCGTGAAGCAGTCATTTTATGATTTGGCATTCTGATAAACAATAAACTACAAGCTCCCACCTTTTCATAATGCCAAATCATAAAATGACTGCTTCACGACTGATTTGAGAGCGACCGCCGATGCGAAAACCGCTGTGTGAGTTCGTGAAGTGAGTTACAGAATCGCAGGGCTGTCCTGTTTCCTTTGCAGAGATCCGACTTTTTCAATTCCTCCTTCACCGACACAGTTATTTGTAGAATTGTGGAATGCCTCCCGTGCCGTGCAGACCTCGCAGACTAAATTTACATTAAAAAAAGCTAATAATATTGTACCAACAAAACTTTGTTATTTTGACCTCTTGTACTATTCGAGTAGTTTAGTCTAGTATGTTCTGTATTTGTTGAAGTTGTACTTCTTTAGGCGCGTTATGAAAAATTGATGAGAGTGAAATTTTACGAAGCGCGCGCACCGTGACACAAAATTATTAGTATGACCTTTGTAGTACGTTTTAAACAAATAAAGGAGTTTTAATTATTTTTTCAAAGAAATTTAGCAATGCTTTTTCACAAAGACCTATTGTTACTTAGTTAAAAGGTTATGAAACATACCTAGTTATTCAATTGAATGAATAATATGATAAAATAATAAATAATAATAATTATTAATATTAATTCAATTATTATTAAATTATGTATTAACGTTAAATATTTATTATTAATTATTTAATATTTAAAAAAAATAAAGAAAGCCAAAGAAGTATAACTTCTTACGCGCGTACATAAGTAGGTACACGCACCTTTTTTTATTTTTAATGTTTTATTATTTACGTTTAGGTTGCCTGGAATAAAAGGGATTCTGCTTTTCACAGTAAGACCACTGACTGTTTTTTGTTATTGTGATGTCAATAAAGCGTTATTATTATTTTTGCATTATTGACAAGGATCTACAGTAAAAACACAACAGTAGTTTAAGTAAAAACTATTAACAACTATACAATATGATACGTCAATTGTCTCAAAAGCTTCATATCTTCAAAAAGACAAAATCAAAATACGAGCATCCAATAAATTAATATTGTCGGGGACATTAGGAAATGGGAGAAGTTTGAGAGGCTGTTGAAACGTTGTCTTAGCAACGTTTGATCTTGCTAAAAACGCGGGCCGCTATGCGATACCCGCTACAAACTGATATCGTGACATCGTCTGATGATTAAATGTACAAAATATCATATTCTAAACAAAATAGTGCGTGCGTACAAAGTACACATGTCAGAAGTGAAATTTCTTTGGCAAACTAATTTTTAACTGTCGTTCATATTTATACAAATATAAAACTTTAGATTTCCGAGTGTTAAAGTGAGGGAAAATGGAAGATATGTTAGGAATTTAATGAATTTATTTCTCATTCAAATATTAAGAGTCCAAAATTAATACAAATTATATATATATATTTTTTATTTATTTATTCGAGAACAAAACACGTGGCATTTTAATTTACAATTCGCCATTTCAGATTTCAATAAATTATTTTACATAAAATATTATATTTTATTATTAAACATATATTAAATATATTTCATACATTCTCTCCACGAAATTTTTATTTTATAAATAGAATTTCTATAAGGTAATTCGCCCTTCTCACTCTCTTAAATCAGTCTCAATCGCTCTCTCCCCTTTTTTCGACAAAAACGCTGCACATCTTCGTGACGCTAATATTATTATTATTGCGTTTCATCCGTAAAAATTTTACCCTCAAGAAGTTTCACCTTAAAAAATATAGTTGTTAGTAAGTTCATGGTGTTTGAGTACCCCGTGCCTTAGATAAACGCGTGAATCTGTATGTACCTTACAAGGAAGGTATATATAAGATTCATAGAAGAGACTTCACGCTCCGGGCGTCAAAAAGTGAAGGATTTGACATACAGGATACGAAATTCCACCTTCTCAGTCTCACCTTCCAAGTGTTCAGAAGAGTTGTTCGGATTAATACTTCCAGCTGAGTTTCATTATAGGACGTCGAGGCAGAAAAAGCAAAGAAATTCCACCCGTATCACCTCGACGTTTGCGTTCCACAACTGAGCGGTTTTTAAGGCAAGTTTTGCCCACCGATTTATTTTCGAACGAATTCTTACTTAGGGTCCTTCAAAAAAAGCGTGTACCAATTCTTAAAAGGCCGGCAACGCACTAGCGAGGTCTCTGGCAATGTCAGTGGCGGCGGTTTTACTTACTGTTAAAAGCAAACATAATTGTGCACTTACATGACATGCGTTCATGACAAGGCTTTTAATTATTGGTTTTCGTGAGAAAACACAATCTACTATACGTATTACTCTCTAATAAAGATAGGATACAAACTTTCTTAATTAATTAATGAATAATGTATTACAAAACGTATTATATCACATTGTACATGGCTTTCCATATTAAGGTAGAAGCGTCAATGCCTAGCAAAACAATAGTGAATAAGCCCTAAGCTACACACAGATCCAGTGTTATTTACGATCAAGTGCAACGTGCATTTTACGATACCAGCCCGCAGTACGGATACCTGAATTTATGATACCAATGAACCAGCAGAAAAAACAATTGTTCGTAAACAACGCGTGTGCAGCAGCCTTTATCGCACTGACTTTGTTTAAGACTGGGTCTTTCAGCATTAAGTTAATATAATAGTCAATAGAAAAACAAATGAGTTGCGGTTTTCAGAATGTTAATTTCAACTGTTTAACTAACTTAGACACCACGAAGGAGAATCTATTCCTAAAAATATGTCCTTTTTTATCAAAATTACAACATGTTTAGGTTTTAGTAGTAAAATTATATAATTATTTCTGTATTATTAATAATTAAAAACGGGGAGCACTATGCACATGCTTGCCAAAAGAACTAGCTATTAAATTAATTTATTTAAAAAAATATAACCAACTGAAAAATTCACTGAAATATAGATATTTAATACCCATAATTTTTATTTGTACTAATTGATATAAGAGAAAGGTTCTATTAGGCTCATAATTGGTAAGATATACCTAGATTTTTAACGTTCAAAAAAAAAAAAAAAAAACTAAAACTTAAGTTTTAGATAACGATGACTAAGTCTTGGAAATCAAAACCTTTAGATTTCCGAGACTTAGAGGGAGGGAAAAAGCAACATAATATGTTAGAAATTTAATTGTAATTAAAATATTAAAAGTGTCGAAAATTAATAGAAGTTATAAATTATTTTTTTTAATTTATTTCTTCGATAATAAAAACACATGGCATTTTAATTTACAATTCGTCCTTTGAGATTTTAATAAATTATTTTGCATAACATATAAAATACTAATATTTCATAAATTCTCTTTACGAAATATTAATTTTAAAAATAGAATTTCTACTAGGTAATTCACCCTTCTCACTCTCTCTCAATCGCTCTCTCCCTTTTCTTCAACAAAAACGCTGCACATCTTCGTGACGTTTCCATAAAAACTTACCCTCATGCGCTAAAGAAGTTTCACTTCAAAACATTTTTGAAGAAAAAAAAATTGCGTTAGAAGATTCGACGAAGATTGAGTATACAACTCAGGCAGTCTTTGTAATACCAATGACAAATGTAGATAGCGCTATTAGGCGGTAAGAGGGATAGATGGCGTTACGGAGGACACTCATAAATTTCACTATTTGCACCCCCTGTGACCCCTCCCCTGCCTTTGCAAGACAAGTACGTTTGGTGCCATACCAATTAATTAACAGTGTGATGCCAACTATTTTGCGTGATTGTATAATATTCACACATATTATTTAATTTCATACAAGACAGACTACGACCATTATTTTCAATAAAAAGCAAAACAAAATAAGTTTTTTTTTAAAACAGGCAAGAAAACGGGCTCACCTGATATTAAGTGATATTTTTCTGATGTTATCACTTAACATCAGGTGATCCGCCTGCCCGTTTGCCCCCTGTTCTATAAAAAAAAGTAATATGATGCCTGTGAATCCAACATTATGCTGTTCACAGACAACAAATTTTAAATTATCCCCTTAAAGCTTTTTGCTAAGATGGTCAAAGCATAGTTTTCCTAAAAACAAAGTATATATATTGAGTTATGTCTTGGTGGTTCCCAAATAATTAAATAACTAGTGATTAGTACTCGAGTTTGATTTAACCGTAACCCTCAACCCTTGGAATCAGAGCACCATTAGAATGTTACTCACACTAATGGCATACATCGTGAGGAAACCGGCATGAATCAAATCTAAAAATATACCTGTGTCAGTCACCGAAGTCTGATCACTTACTTGTGTAAAAAAGGGTCAAAGTAGCGGAGGCAACCTAAGAACAAGACCCATATAGGTAGCGCCACTAGATTATAATTCATGTTAAAATGAACAAGGAATACACATTAAGCGTCCGTTTTCTAACGTAAATACGTTTCGTAAAATCAAATACGATGTTTCAAAGTACAACGTACGTCGTTTTCAAGGTAAAACACTCAACCGGAAGTTGTTACATCTTTCCACAGTGGTTAAACTGGGCAGTAATAAATAGTACATCAAAATAATTTACAATATTATTTTATTACTCATTAGTAATATCTTAATTCATATAATATAATATTCTTCCGGTGTCTTTATATTTAAGCAATAAAAATCGCTAATAGTATGCTCAAATAAATAGAAAATACTTGTTCAAACTGTCAAGCACTGACTACCTACTTGCATATAAAGAACGGCATTGTTCTGTAGTTAAAGACATTAATTATAAAGAATTGTATTTCTATATGAATTGTTTTCCTCTATATATCTCAAAGTTTGAATGCCAGTAGCAGACAAACTTATACTGTGCTCCCTACTCTTCCATTTCCGGTTGCTTTCAACTTGAAAAAGATTTTATTAATATTTTAGTATGTATGTTTACAAAATATTTAAACCAAGTCAGTTAGAAGTTTTTTCTTCATATTATATAAAATTATATAAGTAAATAAAAAAAAAAGGGTGCGTGTACGCGCGTAAGAAGTTATACTCTTTTGACATTATTAAAAATAGTTTTTGATTGCATGCAAATAATTAATTACAATTAAATAATCAAAGACTGGAAAAGGAGTCAATAAAGTCAATAAAGTTCAGTTTACATTTGAAAAATTAAATAAATAAATATTTATTATTATTCTCTTACATTAAACAAATAAAACCCTATTTATCTTTAAAACATTTTTATTTCATTATACTATTTATTTTTAAGTGACTCTAATGTCTTCATCAGGATTTCGGTTTGTAATTTTAAATTAATCATTACTTGGTTTTGCATCTACGAGGCTTCTCCAAAACTAAAACTACTACTTGCTTTCTGCAACAAATAAGAGAATATTAATTTAAGCTCTGTCCATGCAAAACTTAAAAAATTGTATAATTCATATTATAAAATTTTTAACACATTTATATTAATATAATTATATAAATGTGTTAATAATATAATTTGTAGCTCATGCTACAGACCTGGATAGCAACTTTCTTTTATTCTATTTAGAGATAGAGATAATTTAAATATAATACCGGTGTCTTCCTTGTAGGTTTCTTTTGAGTTGTTTGGGGATTCTTGTTGTTCAGTTCGACATGATTTTCTTTAACCTTTCTTTAATTAATCCTACAAAATAATGAAATTGTTAAGTTATGTTGTCACTGTTGTGCACACCTTTGTTTGGCATTTTTAGTATTCAAGTTATGTTAAAACTGATTTATTACCTTGTCATTGTTGGCTTTATTTGCTTTTGGGATAGCAATTGTTTCCAAAATGATTTTATTTGTAATATCCTGAAATATATAAATAACATCTATTAATTTAAGTATCATGGTGAGTGGTTCGCACTCAGGTATTAAGGTGTATTATACCCACTGTCCATTATAAGTGGGAATGGGCTCACATCTGGCTGGACAGAGTTTCGGTACTACAAGAGCAACATGGATGTTTTGAGGTATTACAATATCTCTAACTACCCTGTAGGGGAATAAAGTATGTGCCTATGCTTGAGAGGTTGAACCTTGAACATCACCATCATATTTATAATTAACATTCCTACCTCGACACCATCACAATCAAATTCATTGAAATCTACTTCAAACCGTTGCGGTATAATCTCTGCCATATCCATTGTGTCTGGAGAAGGTGATGGTGGCTTTGTTCCACCTCTAGTTTTTGATGTTTCACGGCGATAAGATGACAACTCTTTTTTTGTATTCAATTTAGTGCACTTCCACTGATTCATCAATTGTTTTTTGTCTCTTGTCCTTATATTTGCTAGATTAAATCTGAAAAATTACATGTTTTGATTAAATAATGTAATCATTTTTTTGAGATACAGGTACTTATTAAAATGTTTACTTCTCTGTAATATCGCTCCAAGCCTTCATTTTCTCCTTATTAGTATTCGTGCTTAAATCTTTGTTCTCAATTATTGATATATAGGGTCGTAGAATATTTCTAAAAAGTTGCTGTAACAAACGCAATAAACAAAAGCAATGAATAATGGTTCATGTTTCAGTTTTAATCAACAATAATACTCGATAATACATACGGATAGTTAACCTCAATTGTATTAAAGCACTCAGGCACAGTTTTTTCACAAATATTTTATCATATTAATTAGTATTGATTTAGATATTCAATTTAAATCACTTCTGATTATAATTCAGACGCACATATAAAATTCGCACTTGTATAATGAAAATTGAAAACAACTAGGTACTTATATAATCTTTTATTTTAAACAATAATTCAAACTCCTATATTTGTTTAAAAGGTTAATGTCATTGTCAGATGTCAATTGTCATGGTCATTCAAAATTCTTGTTAAGCTGCTAAGCTAAGAAATAGAATATGCGTGAAGTTAGCTTCACGCATATTCTATTTCTTTTTACTTGTAGATTGCGCACGCTATAATCACACTCCCAATTTTGTGTCATAGGTGCGCGCGCATCGTAAAATTTCACTCTCATCAATTTTTCATAACGCGCCTAAAGAAGTATAACTTCAAAAAAAAATAATAATAATAAATTTAACTTATTTAACCGGGAAACGAAACCCCCAGCGTTACTTAGCCACGAAGGCGACAAGCCACGAAGGTAACAAACATCTGTATACATATTACATAGTAATATATTTTATAAAAGAATTTGATTAGGTAAACTCGTATCAGTCAGCAAATATAGTTTCCGTACAATATAACAAAAACTTCCAACACAGTCCCAAAATTACATAAGTTAGGATTTTTTGAATATGAACTTTATAACTATGTAATAGAGTTCATTTTAATTATTAACGAACTTTGTAGGGACATTCACTGGCATTAAGAGCACCCGGTGCAAAGGTGAGACAATATCGTAGCTGGTCAAGTGATATGAATTGTCTAATATGAGAGAAATTACAACTGAAAAAGTGAAGTAAAAAGTCACTAACTTGAGTAGCGTAAAAAATTTAAAACTTCATAGAACATTTGACAAGTGGTTTGACAGATGAATGAAAAAATTATCGTTTATTTGAAATGCACATTTGGTAGTATGCAGATACTTTTATCGCTTCTAGTATTAAAAGTAGATAAAATATGTATTTACATAGACATAACATTTATTATAACAAAAACACAAACACACAAAATAAAAATAATCAAAGAAAAATAAAATAATTTCCCATTCGGTTCGTTTTAAGTGTGTAATGCGTGTGTGCTGTGGTTGTAATTTGCCCTGGCTCAGCATTATGCTGAGGTGTAAAATGTTTCACAGCTACATCATTTGCACATATATTATTTTAATCCTGCGCAGGCGACCAGCTAGTGAGTTATACTTCCGCTAATTCTCGACTAAAAAATCAATCTCTCCAATTACAAAAAACTTTTTCTGTGGAATCAGCTAGCTACAAACCCCTATTAGCCACCTCCATCATCCATCGTCCATCCATCCAACAATGATCTCTAGCAAGCATTCCGAATTATGCTTAAATATGTTGTAAAACTATAAATATATTGTATGTATATTGTATAACGAAGAAATAAACTAACAAAAGACGTTGAAAGATATTAAAAATATTCTTTTGTAAAAGGAATACTTTTAAATATTAAATAATATTTTATTTTGATAATAGAAATTTTATTTAATGGAAATTGTTAATACAATGTAGGTTAGGTATTCCGAAGTCCTTACTTGATCATAAAGGCTGTACTCGAGTCATAAACACTATTTTATGACAGAGCAATTCCGTCGCGGAACTTGGTTTGTCCAGTTTATGGTTTCTGTAAAATGGAGGTTTTATAGTATTAAGAAAAGTCATTCTCAATGGTTTACTGAATTCAAGTTGAATTTACAGGTTTAAATAATATAATATTGTGTTGTCATTTTGTTATTTTAACAGACGTAATTGCGGGTTTTTTATATATATAAGCTATGTTACTTGATATATTTAATTGTCACTTATCAACACTTGTTCTGCGACCCAAAATATGTCTTGGCCTCCTAAACGAAAAAGTTCCTGTGCTACTTTCCTCAAATAATTATCTTATTAAATGGAATCATTGAAGAAAGCAAATTTTATATGTTTTAGAATATTTTCAATGCATTAAATAAATAGGACCACATTGGCAATACAAGATAATCAAAATTATTTTATTATTATTTTAAGAAAATTTGTGTCTGAACAGTTGAGAGTTTGTTAAAATATCAATCACGAAATACTAAAATTAGATTCGAAAGATTATTTAAATGTAATACATCTTAAGTCAAGCGGCATTATTGAGGCATGCTTTTGGTTGTCGATCCCAATTTACCTAAAAAGAAGTTACTTAAAGAACTTTATCTCAAGATAGAAGAAGTCTGTGAAACTTGTGAAACTTTACCCATACCAATAAAAATTATATAAAATTAATAGCATTCAAAAAGTAAAACTCACATTTTTTTCTTCTTATATTATATATTTAATAATCATAGTCTCTTTTGTTATAAATACTATCTATCTTTATAGAAAAAAATATAAATCCGTTTTAGCCGTTTCAAAAAAAAACAAAATATATATTCGTATAAAATTGTAAAATTCTCCTACAAGTAAAATCCAAATATTCATTTTCACAGCATTTCACTAGTCACAAAATCCAGTACGATCCAATTAAACAAATGCCAACTGTAAAGAGATCCACAAAAATTAAGCTTCGACCAATAAAAATAATCAGATTACGCGCGCAGCACAAATAAGCCTTTGTCTATATCAATTTAATTAAATTACGATCCGGATCGGAGGACCAAAGGGTGACGAATGAATTTTGCTCTATTCGACCAGTTATGTGACTAAATCCTTTTTTCGGTTGAAAGCTTTTAATTAGTTGTACTGGACAAAGCTTTGTATGCCAACATCAAAACAAGAACTTAGTAACGGCTTAGCTTGCCTATAATCTCCAGAGAATATATAATATGTAGATAATTAGAGGGTTTCGTTTTAGTTTCGGTCTTTTTGATTAGATATATGTATTTACTTATATTTTGAATTGGAATCAGGTTTTCCTTTTAAATAACCAACTTACATAGCTACGATGACGCTCGTGGTGTCATTTAATTACAGGCATAGCCCAGAGTATCTAGGTTTGATTCCCAGCATACATAATTTAAGTTTCTAAATTCATCTTATTTCATTTTTATTGAATGTAAGAAACGTAAGCCTCTTGAATAGGAGACTGAGTACTTACTCAACTTACAGATTAAAACTTGAATTTGTGCCAAAAGTTATAGGATTCACTTCAGAGGCTATTACTTTGGGCAAGTTTCAAAATTTCCAATCGATATTCTCTGTCTAGAAAAATTGCAATCCCTCAATATACAAACAGCCGGCGGGTGGCGGCGCGACAAAGTGGCAATATTTCCTCTCAACGGGGCTTCCAAACAAGGGGACTCGATAGAGATAGAAATATAAAAACCCCTTTAATGAAAAAGGGACAGCGTCAAGTTATTAATTGGAGGGAATTGACGGAAGTTCGCACGAAGTCGTGTTTTTGACAAATTTCGCTTTGATACAGCGATTAATTTCACCTCAGATTCTTGAGACGAGATAAAAACTATGTAATTTGAGTATTTTCTTTGAACGCAAATTGAGTTGATCGCCTTAAACAGTCTAATTCTTCTTTTAATGATTCGAGGTTCAAAGTTCAATATTGCTTTTTATCTAGAAAAACTGTTTGATGTTTTAATAAAGAAATATTCGATCTATACAAATAAAAAAACGTTTTAAGTCTAATATAACAAATTTACGTTTATCTCTGATAATATCATATTTAAAAGCTGCCTTGCGATTCTGTAACTCACTTTGCGAAAACCGCCGCGCCGTGTGAGTTCGAAAAGTGAGTTACAGAATCGCAGGGCTGATAAGAAAACTAGAAGCCTCGCATTTTATTCGATCGTGGCGTGATATTATGGTTCTTGACAAATGGACTTTACAAAATAAAAAGACTTCCAATTCGAACTAAGATTAGCGAGTACTACTTAACTAATTCAGATGTATAATTGGTATAAATTATAGCGAATTATTGTAACAAAATTTATAATACTTAGGTATATTTAAAATAAAGTACGTATTGCCAAATTCCGACTCATTCATAATGTGATAGTGGTCACTTATTCCGAGTGAAGACAAAAAGTTATCCAGTGATATGTGGGTGTAAAAATACACTTAAATTACGATTCAAATACAACGGATTTAGCTTTAAAATTCCAAAACAATTGCTCCCACTAAAAGTACTGACTATACCCGAAAGTTTTCAGTGGTTTTTATGTGAACCACAAAATTAACAGTGTGTGAATATTACGATGTTTCCTCTACTTTAAATATCTCTCGTGATTTTGAAAACTGCAATTGTTTATGAAAATTACTTTTAATTGTGTTGTGGCAAGCTTACAGAAGCAGCTTTAAGAAAAATGGTGTATAATAACTTAATGAAATAGCTGTCATTAAAATTTAATCACATATTGACTAATAATAATATAAACATTAATAAAAATTAATTCAGCAGCAGAGCAGTGTTGGCCTAATGGCTTCAGCATGCGACTCTCATTCCTGATGTTGTAGGTTCGATCCCCAACTGTGCACCAATGAACTTTCTTTCTATGTGCGCAAATAACACCCGCTCGTACGGCGAAAGAAAATATCCTGAAGATATCAGCATGTTTTAGACCTACAAAGACGACGGCGTGTGTATGGCACAGGAGGCTGATCAAAAGATTATGAAAAGGATACTGAAATTTGAAGCCCAGATCTAAAAAGGTTGTAGCGCCACTGATTTATTTTATTTTTCAATAAAAAATAATTCTAAAGATTTCACTTTTATTTTGTATATGTAACTACAAAATAAGGGATAATCGTTCCATACCTATAATAATAGTATACAATAACTATTACGAGGTAAATGAACCTGGCAACATTTTTCTATAAGTGAAAAAACCCTTCGTAATTGATTCAATATCAGGTGTCGTCTGCGGTTAGCCGGTATAGTAATCTCCAATACACTTTATAAAATGTTAAAAGTACGGAAAGAAATCAATTAACTGTATAATGTTTATCTCTTTTCGGGGTAATAGACAAATTTGTAAGTAAATACTCATAGACCAATGAGTATATATTCCATCCCTCAACGCATACAAAAATAATAAACAGGAGCTGCTGCTATACTGCAAGACCAAAATAGTAGCTTAGAACTCTGCATCCATATGAGAGACTTAAACGCAAAGCTGTTCTGATAGTTAAGGAGTATAAATAAAACAACATATTATTGTAAAATAACATCTTTTAATCCTCAAGTTTTTGGATGAGATACACAATTAAACACATTATCTAATACATTTAACATACAATCACATTCATCTGGCACTCAATTTTCCATCCATAAATACATTTTCACTTACACTAAACATGGGTAACTTTATAAACTACTTACATATATGTATTTATTTTAATGTTTCTCTTACGATAATGTATGACACTAATAAATTAAATATTTTTGAAGTCATACTTCTTTAGGCGCGTTATGAAAAATTGATGAGAGTGAAATTGATGCGCGCGCACCGTGACACGAAATTAACAGAATGAAGTTGCCCACGGAAGATGCTACGGCATTGGACATAATTTAAAAACAACATTCGAATACTAATATAATTTATGTTACACTTAATGTAAGAGAATAATAATAAATATTTATTCATTAAATTTTTCAAATGTAAACTGAACTTTATTGACTACAATGACTCCTTTTCCAGTCTTTCATTATTTAATTGTAATTAATTATTTGCATGCAATCAAACACTATTTTTAATTATGACAAAGAAGTATAACTTCTTACGCGCGTACATAAGTACACGCACCCTTTTTTATATTATTGAAATCGTATCTATGTACAGTGTACACTTGTAAACGTCAATTTTAAAAAAGGTTCTAAATTGTGTAGGTGTAGAGTGGGCGAAAAGTCTGGCAAAAACTCTCCAGTACTCTTTTTCATAAGCAAATTTATAATATTTAAGAGATTTTTATGCATTTTAGTGAGATCTGTCATTCTTATTATTATGAAAATCTCCGTACGCTAATGTCGTTTTACTAAAACATAATCTTTATTCTTATTTCTTCGACACACTCATTCAATAGTTTGTATAAAGTTACCCAAACATCTTACAATTCATGGACAAAAATATACAAATTGTAGACATTTCACATTGATTAACCTATTGTTATATGAAGTGATAAAATACATGAGAAAATAGTATTAGATTGTTAATAGTTGAAAAAGGAGTAGTTTTTGTGAAAAATATTATCATATTTTAATTATTTTATAGAATATTTATATGGAGGTTAGAAAAGATATAGTCATAGATTAAGTGCAATAATTTTGGAACTATTCGTCATTAATTAAAGATGTTCTATTTCTAAGCAACACGGCAAAATAAAATTGTCTTTAGTTTTTGATAATTTGCTGCAAAAATGAAAAAAGTGTTTTAGAATTAATAAAACCGGTATCGTCAGTAGGATATTTTTTATATTAAACATGGTGCAAACGGCTAGAAGGCTCAGCTGATGTTAAATGATACCTCCCCTCCGCCCATGGACACTCTGGGCACTGCCAGAAGGCTCACAAGCTCGTTTGTTACTGCAAAAATGTAACAATTATATAACCTCTTCACAAAATCAGTTTCGATTAAGTGAAAACAACAGAACTGCAAAACCCATATTGATTTCCAATTACTCAATAATTGGATGTAAGCACTTTCTAGAAGATTCGGAACCCATCTTCGATGCATTCTTGTAACATCCGAAGCGCTGATAACACTAGATTACACAAACACGTAGAAATCTCATTCAATTTGGCATTACCATTCAAGTATCAGAGAAAGTTATCTATCTCGTCTTCACTGACTTTAGTGTTTATTAAACGACTTCAAAAAAGGAGGGTTTCACTTTAATCTGTGTACAATATACTTGGATATAATTTGACATTGATAACCCTTTTAGGTTATATTTATTTACAATTTTTTCGGAAAGTAAAAGTAATATCGTGACGTTATTCATTTTGGAGTCTGATATACATTTATTAAACATAAATTAATTATCAATTAATGCTTGTCACTCTAAGCGAATTAAACGGGAAATCTAGTGTTCAAGCGTCTGTAATTTTATCTAGTCAAAGAGATGTAAGGGTTGATCAATAGAGCCTCTTGAGATACGAAATAGTTCTTAGAAGGCTTTGAAGGAATTGAGACGATTGAATCGGTTTCTCGGTTTAAATAGATCTAACAGAAATTGATGGCAATATAAATATAAAAGATTTAAGGACGAAAGTCCACTCGAAAAGCCTGAAATTTTGGCTAGATTAGTATAAGGTTTACGAGGATAAATTGTTTAAGTGCCCATTTTTTAAATGTAATTTTTCCATTTTTAAAACATGATAATGAATATATTAGTGTTAATTTACTTGTTGTATGCAACATCATATATTTTTACTGATTGTGCTTGTCTTTATAACTATAATCTTAAGTTACACCCATTTAGACACCGATTCACGATTTATACTAACATGCAAACAATGAGATATTAGAGCGACCATTTCCAATATTTGTACTAATTAAAATAGCCTACGGATTTTCTCAGAGACAGAACAGCCTGGTAATAATCGCCCATACAAACTTCAGCCAGCGTTGCCGGCCTATAAATATCTGGACACATATATATTAAAATGTTTTTATTTGTGTATGATTACTTACTATTGCCAATGTATTAGTGGCTATAAGTGCACCAATGCAAAAGAGAAATATGAATAAAAATAAATAAACGTTTGCAGTTTGTAGCAGAGTAGGTACTGCTCGCATTTCGTCGCTGTATGTAATACTTTTTCGTTGAGCGAAAAAAGCGGTACATAGTTACATTTATTAAATTTTAATAAGTACGAATATTGTTAATGGTACGACTTATCATATAAGCATCTCAAATGAGATATACGCATAATGCCTAAGAGTTGAAACACCCTGTATATTCCATAACGCGTTATACAAATCGTTATATTAAAGTAAAGCTAATTAAAAATAAAATATTGAGGTATAAAGTAGGAAATTCACATACAAATTATAACCTATCGCTAATATAAAACAGCAATACATTTATACCCTTAACAGACATTTATCGGATTAAACACGACAGTTACAATTTAACTTACGCGAAAAACTTAATACACAATATTAATTCAACTGTGATAACTGAATGTAAGTTATTTGAAAGAGATATAAACTATACTGATCTATTAACAAAGCTACTAAAGCTTAAACTGTAAGTCAAATCAGCGTCGGTACTCTGTAATTTCCAAAGCGTTGCTCTGCAAATTCGTTGTAGTTCCCTCAATATCCATAGTGCTTTCGCATCTTTGGATAGTGCGGTACAAAAATTAGACATCCAATTATAAACTTACTTAGGAATGTTTGAAATCGACATCGCGGTCGCAATCGCTATTGGATGTTACAGTTACTATATCAAGCTTAAATTCAACGCAGCAGAAACATAATAGTGTTAAAACAAGTGACGTATTTACAGTATTCCACTACACGGTATAAATATATTAAAAATGTATATATTTTCCTATATTAACATATAATAGACAAATATTCTCACGATACGACTTTGACAGATTATTTTTACAAGGTGTGATATTAAGGTAATGTGGATACGGATTTATCAATTTTTTTTTTAATTCAAATCTTTGTTCGAAACGACGGGGCAATTTTATACTTATTAATTAACTGTACAATTGTAATTAAAGTTATAATCTGGTATAAGTTTTTTTGATTTAATAATCTACACAATATGAGATGCATGCCACGACAAATATAAAATATAAATTATTATTCAAAATTTTGTTTAGTCTTACAAATAACAACCTCCATAGATTATTTGTTCAGTATTTACAAACAAATACCGACTTATAATCTGTATAAATTCAAGAAATTATTGTAAATGTCAAATTAGATTAGACACTTGTAATTTATGTCAAGTCAAATGTCAACTGTCAGTTTTACTTTTCTCGACTAGATTTTTTTTAACTTGTCTGAATTAGTTAACGGTAAAAATAGATATTTTGTGAAGGTTCGAACTTGTTCGTGGTTCTGTCAAACTATAATGACGTAATAGCGATCATAACAAAAAACGTAATTTAGCACTACAGCGACCTGAAAACGATCAGGTTGTGTTCCCGAATCTACACGAGATTTATATCCCCGTATAATCTTAACTTTTTTATTCATTCAAACCTACAAATAAGCCCCGTCGCTTCGCATTCAAATGATATAGATTTTAGTTTAGTATAAAATACTGGTTATAAAAGACTATGTACAATTATATATGTATAAATAATCGTTCAAATGCTATATTCGTGACTAACTACAGTTTTGGTGTTAATCCTTACGGCGCCTGGACGGACCTGATGTCCTCAGGAACTCTTAAACTATCTTATAATAAAATTCGTTTTGTTTCATGTAATTGACAATCTTCATACATTTTAGTTCAAGACTGTGTGATTGTATACAAATTTGGGTGAACGCAATTTATTAACAGTTTTATTTAGATTATTTTGCATAGAATGGACTCATGAGTGGCAATCATTGCATCATATTTTTATAAAATAACCGACTTCGAAATGCATTGTAAATTCTTGAAATATTTACAAATAAGAATAATTTTTGGTAATCAACTTACGAAGTGACTGTTTTTTTGGTTTACACTTCATCAGTATGCAATATATATATAAATCCTCTTTAAAAAAAAACAGATCATAGAAAATTACTAGTCAATTATCAAAGGCTGTCCATAGTAAGGGATATTATAAATAATACAAATTAAATGTCTTATGAAATCACTTATGCCAAACATTGAATTATCATTCATTGGAAAACACTACTATGTATATATCAATTACACGAAACAAAACGCCATAGCCTAACGATCATCAAAAATTAAATTCCATTTTGCATTGACTTCTCTTTATGTACAATTTAATATCTACATTATAAAATAGACACTTAGATTTGATTAAAGTATTCTACAATTGTATATACATCTTAAAGTGCAATTAGACATTAATTTGAATTCCACGAATTCACTTATGGCTTATACACTTTACACTTCACTATATTTAGTGAATTTTCCAGTCTCACTTGTTAACTAGTCTTAAAAGAAAGCTAGCCACTGTATAGTATTACCATGAAATCGACATAGAAATTTGTATGAAAAATCTTACACGCGATTATTTCATTTGTTTAATACCATTCAAATTCATGGTATACTGCAAATAATTTTTGGATATTCTTTGGCGTTGTTGTTTGAGTAGTACTAATGTTTATTACCTAAGTTCTGACTTATTACTTCCTAACGGAGTCCATTCAATATTCAGTTCAACCTTTCAGGCCTACCTACCAAATTATTATTTCCCTGGGAACCAACCACCGCTATGAATATTACTTTGACCAATTAGCTACAATTAATATTAGTTCTTTGGTAAGGTGTTATACTTTGCCGATAAATCAATTAAAATAATTAAAATTGTCTGTGACCTTTCGATATTGGTCCCTCACAGCACGTAAATAAAAACAATGGAACTGAGCACACAGGCACTTTGGTATTATATTATTGTGAATAGAAGAGAATGAAATATAAAATCCACATTAATCAAAATTATATCTAACGTCCGAGGTCTATATTTTAATTAAAATGAAAGCAACTAGCCAATGTTTCGTAGCAAAATGTACGTATATATATAATAATAATTATATCTTGAACACTACGACTATACAAAAAACATCTTCCTGACTAGATATTACAATATTTTCATTTCAGAACAAAAAGTCGCTCTAAACGCTATACTAATTTATAATGGACTGATTAATTTGTATAGAACCCGGGCATAAGACATGAAAGTATAGAACAAATAAAGGACCTTTAAATAATGAAGAAACGACCTTGAAGGAAGGACCTTGGTTGAATAGTGGTTATAGTTAAAACTAATAAGAGTGAAAAATTAGATATAAGTGCTAAGAGCTTGCCGAAAGTCGTGTAGGGCGGCGAGTAATTGCGGCGCCGAAGGGCGGGCGGCGGCAGATGTCGTCCAACACCAACACATTAGACCGTACCTTCAAATAAAGATTGTGTTTGTATTCATTATAGACTGGAGGGATAGTTTTATTATAGAAAGGTGTTACGTAAACTTGTCTTATTCATGATCGAATATTAGGAATCTTTGATTAAAGTAAGATAATTGTTTTAGATTTGATTATTTTCTACTTAAAATTGTAGGTTTTTATTATTTTTAATGATTAAAGTTATTATATTTGGGGCCTCATAGCCTAGCGGTCTTATTAAGTGGCAGCTAGGTGAGGGGTACCGGATTCGATTCCCGGTTCGAGGGCAAGTTTTAATTTAATTTAAATTTGTTCTCGGCCTTTGGGAGGGTTGTGCGGTACCGGGCGAGTGCTTAAACCGTACATGGAGGATACGGTCGAATTTCTAAAGACAAAGCACGAATTATAAAAAAATTCTATACTTGACGCTGGCTAATGCACAAATCGTGCCAGAGCCATTAATAAAAAAAATAAATAAAGTTATTATAATAAAACAAAACGCAAATTATTTGAAGTATGCAATCATTAGCTAACTTACAATTCGTCAGGACAGTTATGCGGTTGCGCTGGTCGGTACCCGCCAGTAAGAAACGCTCCAACATCAGCTGGATCCAACTCGGCCAGAGGTGATGACCCCAAGGTCGCTAACTCCCATAGCGTTACTCCTAATGACCACTGTTAAACAAAATGACAATACATTTCAGATTTGTGAAACATACTATGGGCTGATATATCATATGATAAATCAGTCAAAGTCAAAAATCATTTATTCATATAGGTAACACAATGTACACTTATGAACGTCAAAAAATAAATACACATTAAATGCTTCTAATTTTACAATTATTGCCAGTTCTCAAATCAATTGCGTAGAACGGAAGAGAAGAACTGACAATAAATTCTCCGCCACTCTTTTTAATCGCCAAGTTTGTCAATTACACATGACATCTTAAGTAATAAATAATAATAAAATAAATTAAAAACAAAGATTTGTCCTCTATCAGCAGGAGGCATGGTGAAATAGGAGCACGCACTTACATTCTCGTAAGAAAAACATAGTCGAAAAAAGTAACATCACCGCATACACGAATTCAAGTACGACCAGTCACCACAAGTAGCACCCGTTCACGAGTATGACGCATGGCCGACGCATATCACGACGATAAAATAAAGAACTTACCACATCAGCAGCTGTAGTGTACTGGTTGTGAAGAAGTGCTTCGGGTGCCATCCATTTCACTGGTCGGTTCTCGTTGTCACCCAGACAGTGGTAGTCATCAGGGAAGAGATCACGTGACAGACCAGTGTCCGTCAACTTCAGTCTTAACTTCTCATCCACTCTGCATTGAAAATTAATATTGTAATAAATTTGGGGATCATTTAGCAGTAGTAGATAGTAAATAGATGGCAATTTTTTCTTGTATTTCTATTTAAATGTATTTTGGTATTACTAATAAACTAGTCAAAAGAAATAATGCACTGATTTACGATTAGCGCATTTAGTCAAACAAATGAACTCTGTATAATATCAAAAGTATGTACACGTATACGGTACGTTGAATATTTATACTATTACAAAAAAAATGTTTTTTTGTCAATTCTCTAAAGTTACATACATTTCTGTAGAATTTTGTTTGAATAAATATAATCTATTTGTCATCATAACTGTCTTTAAATGATATCTATTAAAACATTTCTTCAAAGAAACAATTTAATACGCTCTTTAGTTATTGTCAGGAATAATGACAATGTCTTTATTCCTGACAATGGTGATGGTAATGTTATTTACTGTAGTATCAAAAGAAAGAATCCTCTAAGACTTATAAAAACTCACATGCAGTTCCTGGATGCAACATCAGCATGGACAACTCTTTGCACGTGTAAGAATGAGAGACCACACGCAAGCTGAGCTCCTAGGTCCACCAATTCTCGAGTTGCCGGAGACGTTTGCTGTCCCAGCCGACATGACGTTAGATACCTAGCACAAAAAACAATTAACTGTATAACCTTATTAATCACTTGATGTAAAAGGATTAAATTTTAAGACATTATATACAGTAGATACACTTCTCGCTAAGCGCTGCCGAGCAACTCCATCATCAGATCAGTCAGCAGATCATGCGACGCCATTGGAAATGGATAGGCATATACACTGCGAAGGGATCCCAATCATATTCCCAAGCAGGCGCTTGATTGGAAACAGCAAGAAAATCCGGTAGCATAGTACAGTTGCAGATGAGGCTAAGAGAGCCGGAAAGACTTGGAGCGAGGTGAAATATGAGGCTCAAGACCCAACGCGATGGAGTCTCACTATGGAAGCATCTGGCCCATCTAAGGGTTATAGGAGATTAAGTTAAGAAAGTCAAGATACACTTCATACCAATAGATACTCTCACAAAAAAGCAATTGACAAATTACAACAAACAGAGAAACTAAACAAAAGAAATTCAACATATGACAGCTGACAACATGTATTCAAAGACAACACGATCAAAAGCAGTAACTACATAGTATAGTTATGATGAACATAATTTAATTAATTTTAAAACTAGGTCGCTTATTAGCTCATTTATCATTATACAATTTATCAACACATATTATATTATATAAAATATAATTAGCATGCACTGTTATAATGTTAATACATACAAAGCTATACAGTATATTAATCAGAAAATTTTAGGATTGACTTTTTTGTGTCGGTCTAAAAAAAGGAAATAGCTAAGACTCACCTCTTAAGATTAGAAGAGTGTGATACGCAACAATATACTAAGAGTGGTTTTCTAGCTTCTTCTGCGCAGGCTGCCATTGGAGATAGGACATTTGCATGCACCAGACCGAAGAACCGTAGACCTTCAGCTACTAATAAAGCCGCTTGCATGGCTGATGCAGCATCTACAAGCGTCAATGATAAATACTCTATAAAGTCTAAATCCTAGTCGATTCGTAATGATTTAAAAAAAAACTATAATAAATTTAACAAAAATCTAAAATAGGTTTCATCATTTCACCAATTACGCAATATTTTGATGGGCGTAGTGAAAATCTACCGTATTATTACGCGCAATAAAATAATTAAAATTTTATGCTACATATATCATTGGTCTTATATAAGTTTTAAGTTGGTTCGATATCAAACTATTGAATTATAAGTTATGTATACAATAAATAAATTAAATAACATTTATTGTTGGGTACAAAGTATTTATTCTGCCATTTTCCGGTTTGCCTTTAAGTTATAAATATAAGTAAAACAAAGATATATTCAAAGTTAAATGCGTCTGGGTAAAACAAATAGGGTAGTTCGTGAGGCCGTCGAAGATATAATATAAAGAAAAAGCGTTTCAAAGGTTATATTAAAACAATGCCTTAAATAATTACTATTTAACGAGGTCAACTTTCTATAAGTTATGTAAATATCGCATTTATATAAAAGATTGAAGAAATTTTAGCTTTTTTTGAAGAACAGGAAAACGGGCTTGATTGATGACTGATGTTCAGTGATACCCGCTGCTCCTTAACACTTACAAATCTAGAAGGCTAGCGAGTGTGTTGCCGGTCTTTCAAGAATAAAACTGGCAGTAAGATAAGTTACTTAACGTATGATAAGTAAGTTTTAAAAAATCCTTCGCTTCGATTACAATTTTTTGTTACTAAACGGCCTTCACGCACTAATTACTAGCAAACTATAAAGTTGTAACAACTTGATGTTCAAGAATTAATCAAGGGAGACTGATTTTGTACCCACCTGACACTGTTTTCACCAGCACCTCTTCATAAGTATCTCCTCTCTTGAACACGCCCTTATAAATTCGCCCAAAAGTACCTTCTTGGACCAGAATCTCGAGCCGAATGTTCGATCGAGGCGTGGTTAGTAATCGAAGCTGTTCCGCCGGATCCGTAACACGATCTTTCGTTATTGTTTGCTGTGTACAAATACCAATAAGCAGTTAAAAAAAGGTTGCGTGTACTTATGTACGCGCGTAAGAAGTTATACTTCTTTGGCTTTCTTCATTTTTTTAAAATATTAAATAATTAATAATAAATTTTTAACGTTAATAATTTACTAATATTCAATATGTAGTATATTATTCAGTTATTAATAATAATTATTATTTATTATTTTCTTATATTACTCATTCAATTTAATAACTAGGTATGTTTCATAACCTATTAACTAAGTAACAACAGGTCTCTGTGAAAAAGCATTGCTAAATTTCTTTGAAAAAATAATTAAAACTCCTTAATTTGTTTAAAAGGTAAATGTCATTATGGTCATTCAAAATTCTTGGCATTCAAAATTCTGCTAACTTCACACATATTCTATTTCTTTTTACTTGTAGATTGTCTTATTCCCATCTCGCTGGCGCACGCTATAATCACACTGACAACTTTGTGTCTCAGGTGCGCACGCATCGTAAAATTTCACTCTCATCAATTTTTCATAACGCGCCTAAAGAAGTGTAACTTCAAAAACTGATTTATTATTAAATATTTAAAATTCAATAAACCTAATGCAATTCTTAAGGGAACGATTTCATAAAAGATACTGATTAGGGCTTAGATGTATATAATTTTCAATCCGTTAAAATCGCACCGTAATCATTTTTACCGCAAAAACCTGAAGGAGGAAGTTATCAATTCGATGTTCAATTTTGTTTTTGAAGTGAAACTTCTTTATCGGGGTTGGAAAAAATTTAAACACTTTAATTTTTTGTTTTTGTTTGTTTCGTTACGCGTCACATTTTTCCGTTACGCTCTATCTTTTGAAGTGAAACTTCTTTATCGACGTATGGGAGAAATTTTGTAGCAGGTTACGCGCCATGTTCGTTTTTGAAGTCAAACTTCTTTATCGGCGTTGGAAAAAAATTACACACATTTGTCACATTTTTCGGTTACGCGCCATCTTTTTCTTGTCCCTACCATGGTTGATCCGAAGAGATTCGAAGCCATTAGTAACAAAAATATATAATAACGATAACAATGATATAATTCATACTAATAATTCTATTACAATTAATGAAATTCTGTAATAATCTTAGTACTACATAGTAGTACAGTAATAAGTTAAAATGAAATAATTGTATTTGTATTCATGTCTATGATAATAAAAGCCTTTTGTTAAACTTTATCTATTTTAACTTTATTTAACCAATTTCTATAAAGTTGCATATAGTAGATCATAAGGTCATAAAGAAGTTTCACTTCTTACGTGTGTACACCTAGTACACGCACACATTTTTATTTAATATTTATGTGACTGACGATTACAGAATTAATATTCAATGATTTAAACGATATGTTAAGAAATCTTCTCTTAGTAATAGAATCAGAAATCTTTACTGGTAAGCAATTTTAACGCTATTTTCAGTTTCAAATCAACGCGTGTAGATCTCAATTTTCAAAAGATTAGATTTCAGACGTTCTACCAAATCGCTGTGGTTGCCGCGCTGACATTTCAATTACATTGCAATATTAATGATTGTCTTCAGAAATTGCTCTGGACTGGCAGTTTTTTGATTAACCAAGATAGTACTAGAAGGCAAAAATACCTTTTAATCAGAACGTATCTTTTATTACAGAATAGTTTTTATACTTACAGCTCATGTTACTTAAAGATAACATTCTAATGGTATAACATAAGACCAGTAGAATTTGATTTAATTTGTTACAAACTAACAAAAAAATCCTCTTTATAATATTAGTACAGATTTCGCATGGTCAGTTTAACGCACCTGCATGGACAGAGGACAGACCATTATTTTTTATTTTAATATTATATCACGATTTACATATCAGCTTTTAGAATTATTAACGGCAAACGTTTGTGTATTATAGTAATTTAAATATGCTCTTAACGATTGTGCTTTATAATTATTGTTTTCTTGTACGTTAAGAAATGTTAATAAATAAAAGTGTAACCATAATTACAATTTCGGCTTACTATAAATGGAACCAAAAAAACAATAATTAAATCTGTCTCCGTAATGTTGGCGTATTCATAAAGACAAAGTCGGTCGCGGGATAGAACAAAAGAATAGAGGGTAATCAAAATACATAGAAATTTACATCGAAACATTAATTGCTATTCCTTTGTATCATTAAATATTTGTGGAAGTTCAGGAAAGGCCTTTACGGTGGAAAACGTAAATAATGAGGAAATAAAAATACTAAAAACGACAATTCACATTTCTACAAAAAACTGTTCCTAGCAGGGAAATAAATTTTTATGTCTTTAAAGAAATTTAAAAAATGTCACTTGGTTGTCAAATATTTATCTCTTTGGTCTGTTTTAAAAACAAACTTCAGATATTTAAACAAATATCTCTAGCTGTGATGTCGTGCTTAGCAAGTGGTGTGACCACAATAGTGTATCATTTAATGCAGATAAAAATGTTGTATTAAGTTTTGACCACATTTTACTGAAATATATGTAGGTGCTTCGAATCACCGGGTCAAATTAACCGGTGGTGACTGGTTCAAGTTCGGAATTCAATCTAAGCATACTCCGTGTTATTTCAAAATATAAAATGGTAATGAAAATAGGATACGGAAAGGTTTACGCCAAAGCCTAGCATGTCTATGCAATATCCCATGTGACATCATGCAATCGCCTCGAAGATGCGCCCGTAAATCTTCTAAGCTTTAGATATACCGCCCAATTCAATTTCTGTTTACTGACACTGATCGATTCACACTAACCCTTTCCAATGTAAAGAAATTCAATTTGCATATATGAAATAATTCAAATCAATCTATTTTTATCACAAATTACATATTTAAAACTTTTTTTTTAATTCATTTATTCAAAGTCACCTTATTACATCAAGGTCTTTGACGACCACCAAAATGCCAATTACATATTAGATATAACACAAAACAAGATATAACAGATATATTTCTAAAATAAATATGAACTATAAGTTATACAATGCTATTAGGTGTAACATTTAATAAAAAAAAATAAAAAATAATAATAATTAACTATCCGATCTCCTTTAACTAAACCAACTTATACGTGTCTACAGCCTTGAGAAATTGAATTGGTTTGTACATAGCTATTTTCATTAAGACAATCCATTTCATTTATCATTTTTCTGAAGTACAGAAAAAATTGTATGTTTTAACTAATTATTTTTAATTATTATTTAACAATCATCACGTTACCAGTCCATAATTCAATAGTCACGTGTGGTTTTATAATTTGTAAACAGTTTCCATTAAATTTCAACAATCCTACGACACAGATCAATTCTCTGCTTGTAAAATTAAACATATTTATATCCTTATAAGCGTGGATAACTTCTTATCACCATTGCACAGTCCGATACTTTGTTAACATGTCAACTACATTACCGACATTTTCGACTATTAAAATAACTTTTTGGTGAACAAATCTTGACAATAATGTGATAATTTATACGTCGAATGAATTTTTCTGTTTATCAATATTATTTAAGTTTCTTATTCTTTTGTTACATGTATATAAAACGACATTAAATAGCTTAGTTTAAGAAATAGAAGTGATTTTACACTATATATTTTATGTAAGTAAGCATAAGAAATACGTAAAATTGTAAAAAGAACGAACCAACACAAGCAAGATAACATCTTTAGAAATCAACCCTTAAGCAAACAACCCGCTAATTTCCTTTCCCTTATTTTTCCTGTGTCGTATAAATCATCATCTAAATCTTCTAGCACTTGGTTTTAAAAACACGCCAGTTTCTTACTCTTATTATGGTCTCCACTGGGCACTAATTCATATTTCCTTTCAAGAATTTCAACCTAGCGTTAAATTTACGAACAAAGAGGGTTGCAAATTAAAAATCTTGTTTCGTGCCAAGCGTGATAATAAACATAGATTACTGGATATGATCAAGTTTATTACTTGAATTTACACACTTTGGGAGAGAACAATATAGTTTATTGTCGGCTAAATTCATTTTAAAATGATATTTGTCATCTTCAAGTTATACACGTTTACAGACAATACGTGTTATTTTAACATTTAGTTAAATAAATTTCGATAAAAAATAAAAATGTGTGCGTGTACTAGGTGTACACACGTAAGAAGTGAAACTTCTTTATGACCTTATTTTTCGAAAATTACTATATGCAACTTTACAGAAATTGGTTAAATAAAGTTTAACAAAAGGCTTTTACTATCATACAAAATAATACTTGTTATCACTTAAAATAATACATGAATACAAATACAATGATTTCATTTTAACTTATTACTGTACTACCTACTATGTAGTACTAAGATTATTACAGAATTTCATTAATTGTAATAGAATTATTAGTATTACTATAATTGTTATCGTTATTATATATTTTTGTTACTAATGGCTTCGAATCTCTTCGGATCAACCGTGGTAGGGACAAGAAAAAGATGGCGCGTAACCGAAAAATGTGACAAATGTGTGTAAATTTTTTTCCAATGCCGATAAAGAAGTTTGACTTCAAAAAACAACATGGCGCGTAACCTGCTACAAAATTTCTCCCATACGTCGATAAAGAAGTTTCACTTCAAAAGATGGCGCGTAACAGAAAAATGAGACGCGTAACGAAAAAATGTTACACTAATTTTTTTTCCAACCCCGTAAAGAAAGAAAAATAAAGAAGTTTCACTTCAACAATTTGAATTCGCGTGAAAAATTTGTATGAGAAATCTACGCGTTCAAATGGGCAGAAACATCATTGTATTGACGTATATGATTAACAACAGTAAGTAAGAAGTCAGAATTACGAGCATTTTCTTAGTATTTCGTCTTATTTCATTATTAAAATCAGCACCATTACTGGAAATTGAATTGACTTGTAAGTCGAAGTGAATATTGGCGCAAAAATGAAACAGAATTTTTTAAAAGTTCCTCCAGGCCGCTTCTAGATAGTTTGTGAGATCTTCAACGAAGAATATTGCTAATTATATTACGTTTGTATCACCTGAAGGGGTGTTGCAGCTCAAATTGGATCTCTAATGAGGTAAAGGGCTCATTTCACGCGCATTCGACGTCTGCCTTGGAATTTTTAAAATGTCTTTTATATATTATAGACAAGAATATTGTGTTTCAAAGCTGTTTTTTGTCATGGAGCCTTTTTTGATATGACGGGTCGTTTTTTCTTAATTTTTTTTCATGTTTATATTTGCATATTACTTTATTTATCGCTAACGCAGTATAGCGTCTGAGCCGTAAAGTCAGTTCGTAGATTTTTCTATAGATAATTTTACAGTGTTTTGTTTATACAAGAAAATCTGAATAACAGTTATGTTAGACATAGAGAGAAGGTAGATTTAATCAGAAATAAAATTAAAGATTAGTTAGTGTTAATAATAGGTAGGTAGGGAAATTGGGTATTCTCTTTTCTTAATTTTCAATTGGTGTACCATATATTACAGCACGGCAAGACGTCTATATAAGAAAATTGTTTTTATTAATAATTATTGTAAAACATTTAGTTTGCTGCTAAACATAAATCATTAGGCTACGTGGCCTTACAACGGCGTCTTTTTTATAAGAGAAGTATAAATTATAAACTTCTAGAATAAAACAAAATTTTAGTCTTAATTTACTTAACGATTTATTAATTGACTAAACTCTTTGAGTTACTTAAAAGTTTACGGATGATACTTTAAAGTTTAAAGTCAAAATTAATTAAGAAAGATTTATTAATTATTCTCAAAGTTTATTCATAAATGAATTATTGACATTTTAATGAGTATTTATGGCTTAAGGGCGTAATGAAGTTAGTTTTATTCAATACTCAGTTTGATTTTAAATACGGATTGTCTTGCTTTTATCTAATTTCATTATACTTTAAGTGACTTTTGAACAAAGGTATAATATATTATATATAGGTGTGTTTTGATTCGGAAAAATTGATTAGGCACGGAGGTCCTGCCTTTGGTTGTCAAGGAAAAGATAGAATCGAGATTCTGAATGGATATTATGGAGAACTTATTTAATCTAAGCTTAAGTGTATAGTAATTGTTTTCTCTTAATACATACACATACACACACATATGTAAAGAACTAGACCGCATTATTCGTCTAAAACTAATTGCATCTTTCTAAACAACGTACTTATATTTTCACCCAAACACAATTTGACAATAAAAACTATAGCTGTATAACATAGTATTTTAAAAGAACCTAATATTAAGTATATTGTTACTATAAATTGAGCTCAAAATACCTGTGATACATGTGTTAAGTTAGAGGCAGCGTAGTAGGACACACGTGACTCCGGCTTCGCGTACACGTGATCACTGATGTGTGTGGTTGCGTATGGAGATGGTGATCTTCGACTCCCTGTGAAAAAATAAATGGTTATACAAATCACTTTATATATTATACTAGCAGACCGGGCCACGCGTTGCTGAGGCTAAGGTTTTTGTTATATTAAATAGTAGTAAACTATTCAAGGGAACCGGTAGGAGAACACCAGTCATGGGGACCACCATGCTTCTTTGGTGGTTATGCCATTAAATTGTAGCTTATGTGAAACGTTGGTACTTTCAACACAGTGCCATGTGTTAGAATTATGACTATTAAATAATAAACAAATATTTTGCAATAAAATAATATTTCGGGTATAAATTGAGATGTAAGCTATCCTATCTTTTAAGTTGGATCAAACTACGCACGGTGTGCAAATTTCATTGATATCGGTTCGGTAGTTTAGGAGTCCATAGCGGACAAACAACGTGACACGTAATTTATATATATTAAGATTAGGTATTATATTAAGGTAGCCTTTAGATCCTAATCATTGCCCATCTTTATCATATTGGTAATCCGGTGGCGATGTATAACATAATGATACAGAGTTTAATACTTTTTTAAGTGTATGTGGATTGTATATGTTTCGGAGGTTTTCAAGTAGAACTATGACTGAACAGGTCGGTGTTATCTCTGGTTAAGAGATAACACGGCCCGGAAGGAATAGGCTCAATTTAAAAAAAAATTAAAGTTTTAATCTATTAAATGTTACAATTTTTATTTATAGTAGAAAACTTGAATGAAAAGACACGAAAGAGTAGGTAGAAAGAGAGGCGTGTGTTACAATAATGCAATTAGATTGAGTTTGGTATGGGTGAGGAGGATTAATAAACGAAATATGAACTTGCCACCGAATACCGTACGGTAGATAATTAAAAATTAAAACGAAAATTTGCCCTTAAAATATTTTTATGATAATACTTATGTTATCAGATACTCGTATTAAATTACATTACCGCAGGCGTGAAACACCGCAATACATGAAATTTGCTTCAAAAACTTTCAGATTTAAATGCAAAATTATTAACAACTTCGTTTTATGTACGAGTTAAATCGCTTTTGCGATTGCTTTAATAACTACGAAATTTGTTAAATAAAGCGCGGAAATGTTTAATTGCATTTTCGTTAATTTCGGCAAATGCGTAATACAATCAGATATAAAGCGTTTTATGACATTGTAAAGTTTTTTGTGTGTAATTCGAATTGGAAGCTTTTTATAACACAGGGGTAAAGGAGCTGGCTTTTAGATTTAAATGCTAACTGTTATCCATGGACAAAAACTGTAAGGACAAAATCTTTAATATCGATCATAAGGTAATTACCAAACACAACAAAAATTATGTTTTTTAAATACAAATTTTAATAATTATAATTTAATTATTCTAATTAATCTTATATTGGTTGGAAACTCAATATTATCTCATCAATGGAGGAAACTTTTCATTATCATTGTTGAATAGTGTAAATTTAATGTACCAAACTTTATATTACATTCCATTTCTGATAAAAGGAGTTTCTTTAATAGAAATTATAAAACTTAAATAATTTAGCTTAAAAATTCTGGCACAAGAGTAATTCAAATAATAGTAACACATTAATAGAGAAAACAATGAACAACAATACATATCGTCCTTATAAATAATTTCCATAAGATTAAAACTGAATAATTTCGAAGAAAATCCGCTTTAAAATGTAACCACGGCGCATGAAACTAAAATTTTAATAATTACGTGTTTTACGGTCAGTGCAATATTTATTGGACACACAAGGTCTGCAGGGGCGGTATTTCATTTTTAACTGCTATTACAGTGAATTATTTCCACAAAATATAGCGTAGTATAACATATTTGTATACTTACATATACATAAATATCACTACTATGTTTTTCCAACACCAATGTATTTTTTAACATTAAACGCAATCTATGTCCTTGATCCGCTCAGGAAATTTACATCCAACTTCCAAATTTCAAGAATACCGGGAAAACTCTCCCTGACCTACCTTTTCGAGCCAAATAATTTTATTTATTAAATAACCCTTAATTTTGTACATCCAAAAAAAAATTATATAGACAAAACGGACTTTATTCTTGGATATAAAAACTCACAGTCATTTATAATGATATATTCCCTGAAAAGTAAATGCTATGGTGATCACGATCCTGTACTGCTTAATTCTTAAGCGTGTTGGTTTCGTCACAGTATTTTCCTTAGGATTAAGAACCAACCACTAGTAACGTTGGGGGAGTGCTGCGGTATAGTAGGCTTCCACAAAATAAAAAAATTGCAGACAGCCTGGCAATATTTAAATTAAGACTAAAAGACCATCTCTTGAGTGATTCCAGTTCTCTACGTAAATTAAAGTCCACATGTTCTACTTCGCTAAATCATCCTTGAAGCTCTTCAATGACCCACGACGTTATAAATTGTATAGTATATAAGTTCTCATGTAAGTGATTATTGTCTGTTATGAGAATAAATGTCTTTAAACCTAACATGGGTCTATGAATCCATTTATACAGCTTTATAAATACTAATTGCATCAGATTGTTGCAAACAACAGAGAAGTCTTAAAGTTTCTTAGTGCTTTTGATTAAGCGCACTTAGCGAAAACTATTCATCGTGTGGCTTCGAAACAGCTAATATTATTACCTAAATACTACCTACTATTGTTCTAAAACCTACTATATTTTTTTAATGTCGAGGCTATTCAACTTCTTGACACCACGGGCCTGGAGAGAAGTTTGAAAAAAAATACGTTTTTTTAACTGGTGTTAGTGCATGTTAGTGTTAAGTGCTAAACAGTGTTGTATTGGACACTTTATTATATGGTCTAGCTTTATTAGTAAATTAGGTTATACTTAAATTACTTATTACTCTAAACTTAGGCTAGATAATGTCCAATTATGTCGGTGAAGAGACATTATTATTTAAAAATATATCTTTTGAAGTTTCAAAAGCATTATAATATTTAAATAAGCCCGATCGTTTGACAGTTTAATCATAAAGGTTGCTCCCTCACCTTGATGTACTAATCCTAGATTTGTGACTCACGGGACATGTTATTCATAAGAAAATGCGTATTTTATTTTTGTTCCCATAAAAATGACGTCTTAAGCGGACGATATATTGTGTTTTTTAAGTCTTTCATTATAGATATACGTTTTAAGGCTTTATAAACTAATAAGCGATAAAACAAATGAAAATCATTTGACGTATTCTTTCATTCTACGCAACAGCCGACGTATGTTACACATACTAAACAATTGGCAATCGATCAGTGTATCCAATAAAGACAAGTTTGTATTGTATTATCGTAATATTTTATTATAAAGTTTTGTCCAAATAAAATATCCTTAAATTCCTTCTATTAGAGTTTAAATTTAATTACCGTTATTAAAGTATCAGTAGAAGTGATATTGCCATGTATTTTTATAAATAATGGGTTATAAATGCGCCAGACAACCTCAGTCGTAAAAAATCACCGCACGGGTAATCGTGACAACGGGACAAGATTGCCCGAGAAACCTTGAAAAAATATATACCATCCTCATGAATCATTCTAGTTATTGGTGAAAACCGCAAAAAAACCATGCGACTTTATCGCAAACAGACAAAAGGATGCGGCGGACTTCTTTTTAAAGTTAGCCAGCATATGCTTAACTTTAAAAAGAAGTCGAAAGAAGTCAGTGTCTTTTTCTCTAGAACTCAATCATACATCTCTCATAGTTAAGGCCTCGATTCTCCGACTTACTTTGCAAATCAATAACCTCACAAACTTATAATATTGGTATAGATATAAACTGCTACTTCTTCAAACTGGTGTATTAAATTTTGCTTACCGAATGGAAACTTATGTAGACTCGCTATAGTCGCGTAAGATCCCGTAGAACTCGGCGGACGGCCGAGTGTGTCCAATCGAAGAAGAACGTTTTGATGGCTGCCATACTGATATGCCGCCGTCGTGTATGATGTGCTGTTAAAATAATATATACGTATCAAACATTTTCTTGACAACTGGAGATTTAAAAAAACATATTAAACCTATAATTTACAATTATTTCTTTAAGAGACATAGTAAAATTGTTATACTGGTAATATAACAATTTAAAGATGTAAAAATGGACGCCCATTTTCAGTAAGTGCGTTTGAGGGAGGAATACACTCTAACTTTAAATAGTGGGAGGTCGTATCTCTCAGGGACTAGGAGTCGATTCCAAAGTTCGTTAGTTCGCAAAAGAAAATGCTTTGTGAAACGAACTGTGGTAGACTTCCAGCCATCAAGGTGATGTTGATGAGATGTTCAGAAAATGTAAGTTATCAAAACAATCAAGAGAAAATCGACTGGCTGACCAGTGACCAACTTGCCTAAATTTTAAAATATATTACGTTTTAATAACTAAGACTTAAAATATAATAGGTACATAAAGGTTACAATAATTAGTAAATAAAAATCTCTCAGACAAAACTGTCCAAATTTTTATATAAAGTCATCAATGTGGATAACTAAATATCGCTTTGTAAAATATTTTTTGAAGCCATATTTGATATTCTACAAAATAATGACTACGCTCTTTCAAACAAAAGCGTTTGTCTAAACCAAACGTTGTGGGGCAATTTTTCATTGTGGGGCATAAAGCGAGTCGCAATTAAACGTCGCTGGGTTATTTATTATGTATCGATAAAGCCTCCGCTATCATCCATCAAGCCAGAGACAAGGGTAGCTTCTACCGAACTATACAAATAATAACATTTCATGAGCGATAGCGATTAGATTATATTGCTTGTAAATGTTCAAATACGATAGTTTTTATATGGAAATATTTCACGATTGAGCAGTGTTGGCCTAGTGGCTTCAGCGTGTGACTGTCATCCCTGAGGTCGTAGGTTCGATCCCCGGCTTTGCACCAATGGAATTTCTTTCTATGGGCGCAATCAACATCCGCTCCAACGGTGAAGGAAAACATCGTGAGGAAACCGTCTTAGACCTTGCTTATTAGATTGAAACATGATTATGAAAAAGATTCAGAAACCTGAGGTCTAGACCTAAAGAGGTTGTAGCGCCACTGATTTATTTATTTTTTTAATTTCAAGATTGACTTGAAAATGTTTTACAAGATAAAACTCTTTGATGTCTGTATATTACCGTGCCTGATATACGCATGGCAAAACTGGTCACTCACTGATAAACAAGAAAACAAACTAAGTATATGACAAAATAGTATCGAATGGAGTGTTCTAGGTCTGAAATTGTAAGATAGAGTAAAGCTAGAAGAAATAAAAGACATGACAAAGTTTCGAAATGCTTCTTCTAGTAAAAGACTGAAATTGAAATGGACACATTATTAGAAAATATAAAGAGAGAAATGGATGAAAAAAGACAAAAGAAAACGAGGAATAGAAATAAAAAGGTGAGAAGATGATATAAGTAGAGCAACAGGCTCTATGTGACGTAAAGCTGGACGCCGAGAAGAGTGGAAGCTCTTAGACGAGGCATATATTCAAGGACAATTTAAAATAGAAATTAACCGGCTTGCCGATTAATTATTAGTGTTTATTGTACTAACATTACTTACTTCACATTTTTATGTACTAGGATAAGTATTTATTACTATTATATTTACATAGAATTTTTAAATACATGCGCTAGATTCACTTTATCTTGTTAAATTGTTACTAAAAGGCTATACTATACACAGAATATAATATAGTTATATTATACATAGAGTTATGCATAGAATTTAAAGTACTAAAACAGTGTTCTTTCAAAAAGATAATCTATGAGAGCAATTTTCAAAAAATTTGCAGCGTTTGTTTTCAATAATTTTGTTGGCTTTAAGAAAATATCAGTTAATGTTGAAATAACAAAGTGTTGTGTTGTAATCACATAAAGAATTTCCGCTTATTCTTTTTAACTTAGACCTCAACTTCCGGGTCAATCTAAACCTATATTGTGTACAAAATAAAATAGGTTATGGTCTCGACTACTCTTTGTCATATAAATATCCACTATACATTTTATTATGAACGAAGATTGTTAAAATTTGATTTCAATGACAAATGAACTACACAAACAATGATTATTATTTATCCTCGCTTCTGATAATGAATTATAATATTTGGAAATCACCAGACGCATATCAGGTATTTAGCAACGGTCAAATTTTGGTTCAGCCGTGCGGTCATGGTACGAATTTTCACTTATAATACCACAAGAGCTTCAAAATTATCGGGTATTTGACGGTAACTTGACGACTTTATTTGTTTGCAGGGAACCTTGAGGGAAATGCCAGATAATTTTGAAGCTCGTGTGGTATTCGGGGGATTATTTTTCCGACCCAAATGTCGGCCAATAGAATTGCACCATGAGACGAAATGTACAGTTAACAAATAAGAATTTCATAATGAATAAAACAACTACTTAATACTTTTCTTGAAGCAACTACCAGAGAAAATTTTCAAAAAATTATCAGTATAATACCATGTAGGTTGTACCACGTGACGTCGAATGGTGCAATTCTATTGGTCGACATTTGGGTCGGAAAAATAATCATACAAATGAACTAAATCTGATTATCGCTAAGGTCACGTGGGAACATAAACTATCTCGTTTTTTCGATGTCATACGTATGAGCAATGCATCTCAGTTGTAGGTTGTCAATAGGCTCGCAAAAACAGCTGGCATTCTAACTATCTACAGTCAATCAAGATAGCTCAACTGTCAAAAACAATATATTCCAAAACACAATATCAAATAATTTGTAGTGCAATTTATATACACAAATTGAAAGTATACAGTGTCACCGTAAAAACACGTATTTGAACTATTAATACGACAGAGATAGCTATAAGAATACCAACTGTTTTTAAAACCCAAATAATTCTAACGATTTGTCGACTTGCAGCACTTACAAAACGTGGTTAAGCGTTACGTATACAAATAAAGTCTTTATTAAGGAATATGTCATGACCATGAGTACAAAATGAGGCTGACATTCTGGACAAGTGACTTTGAATATCTTAACGGCAACACTTACTGTATGGAATCATGATGTCTTGCTTTGTTCCCGCGCTTATATAACGTCCCCGCGGCGGCTACTCCGGCGAGTAACAGCAATGCTGCTGCGGCACAACCTCCAGCAGCGAATAGCACTCCACCTGAATTACGTCCCGCGTCCCCCGCTAATCTTGCAGTTTCGTTTTGAGTGACTATTGTTGATACACCTGTTGAAAAAAAATCAAAACTTCAAGCGCCTTTCACTCGGTCTTACCGAAGAAAATATGGTTCTAGAGTATTTTTTATAAAATAGTCTTTTAATTGTCTAGTATTTATATGTATACTAGAGATCTTTCCCGGTTCCCACGGCAAGTACATGGTAAAATAATACAAATAACGGACGGCTTAGACTGGGAATCGAACCCAGATCGTTTGGGTTCGCGCCAAGAGCTCTTCCAGTTAAGCTATCCGAGACTCGTACCTGAAAAACCAGCTGTTTAGTTGCAGTATAGTTACATAACCTAGGTAGCAGCGATATCTGCCGGGCTGATTTGTGCATCTAAACATTGCAAGGCGCCACCAAAATGCATACAAAAAAGTCATTCAAATCGGTCCAGCCGTTTAAGAGGAGTTCAGTGACATACACACCGTTTAAGAGGAGTACAGTAGGATTAAGTATCTAAAGATATCTAAGATGTGTAAATAATTCTTAAGTAATTAAAAATTAATTAAGGAACGCATAATACAGCAAATCGTGTAGACTGACAGAAATAGTAACAGACAAAAACGGTAGAATCCTTTTTGTCCTCGTGCTTTACGCAATATATATTTGACATCGATCGATTACCGAAGACTCTTTGTCTTTGTCGAAAACAAGAACTTCAAAATGCCAATTACTCACACAGCTTTACACCGTATCATGTTACGAAAACAAATTATATTCACTTTAAAAGCACTTTCGCCGCCATAATGGTATTACTGTGAAGCCGACTAAATGAAATATTAGGGATAATAGAAAAACTTTGGAGCGAATAGGGAGGTTTTATAAAACCAGGTATGGAAATTATTAAATCCGTCCCTCACTTTGCGATCACTTCACGTGGAAGACGCCGATATTTAGGATTTAATTAAATTTTCATATTGCAATGAATTCAATAATTGTTGCCAGGAAAGAGCTGTACAGCCGTGGTACATTTAATCTTCCAAAGATTCGAACAAAAATTTAAGAATTTTATTAGGTACAATAACTGTACTGTATTCTTAATTCGAATTTTGTACAAACAAAATAATAAATATTCACTTTTTGTTTTTATTGCATACCTTATGGATTTTATATCCAGTAACTACACAGAAATACGTAGGAAGTGGGTCGCTATAGTTTAAAACTTATCTCTAACAAAACAGTTGTTCCGACATTTTAACTTTGGAACAAATTATCGATGGATTTGTCCGGATTAAGTAGTTGAGTCGAGCGTCGTTAATCTCGAGGATTTGATTTGCTTTTTACGTTCAATGCACACTTTTGTTTTGCTATATATATTTTTAATAGGACAATATTTTTATTTGTAGATAATGGATTCAACCCTACGTTCAAATCACGGCTGTTGTACCCCAACAGATTTTTCTTTTTGAATGCACATTTAACATTCGCATGAACAGTGATGGAAAACATCGTGAGGAAACCGACTTGCCTTAGACCCAAAAGCTGACCGCGTGAGTCAGACACAAACGGTCACCTGCTTGCCTATTAAAAAAAATAAAACGATCACGAAATACCTAAAAGATATGTGTAATGTGTGTCGTCCGGTCAAAGATGCTTATTAGTTTCTCTATTCTTTCTCGCATCTCCTTCTAATCTACCATTTATCAGTTCAGGCACGTGAGAATTTTTAGTTTGCTGGCTTAATATATCAGAGCTTAGGTTCTGTACTTAAGTATAATTACCGTGTAAATATTTGACGATTGAAACACATTTTGACAATTTCGTTTTCACGGTCATATTACTCTTTCAAGAAAAAAACATATTACTTATTAAAAGTATGTGTCGTTCTTCTTTTGTTTTATTCACATGTTACTTTTGCTAATATCAATTTTATCAGACTGTATCTCATAACAGTAAAATGTGTTTATAAATATTCATGCTTGAACGAATATATAAGCATAGATCGAATGCAGGACTTTCTGAAGATTTAAAAATCGATTAATTTATTCAAAAATCGTTCAATCAACATACAATGTTTATATTTAAACATGCAAAACGATGTTAAGACGCGCAAACAGTTTTGTGTCGCAATCGTAAAAGTTTGAGCACAATACGCGGTTCGGGGGTAAAAAATTTACAAGTCAAATAACCGTACAATAGAACAATCGATACTTCCTTGTAAACACATTAAAATGGGGATGCGAGGGCCCTTCATAACGTCTTCATCCCCCAAAATATCCTGTTGCGTCTACATGCTAATAAAGGGAGTGATTTGTGGAAAGTAAACTTGTATCAGTTGAGCGAAAAATATTAGCGAGGGATAAAAATACAAAATTTGAATTTGGAATTGATAATATTTCTTTATATCATTTTGGTAACAATAATAAATGGTATTACATTTAATAGAATTCTTGAGTTAAACTTATTTAAGACATTTATATCACGCCTACATATAGTGTATGTATATTAATACATACACTATATGTAGGAGCCAGTAGGGTGGATTTATATAAGTGCAATTGAAATCATCAGTTTAAGCGAGTGACTAATCTTTAGGCAATTGTAGGCTAATATTAGATTTTTCGCAATAAATGTTATTATATCTCTAACAGTTTAAAATTTTTAGTGTTTTAGTATTATAAGTGTGTTTGGCGTAATTATTTAACTGTAATTGGCGCACCAAGTAAAATACATCTTAACTTATATTATAAAGAAGAAATGTTTGTATGTTTGTTACTATTAGTATGCTACAACTACTAACATAAGTTATTTATTACCATAATAGTTTTAGCAGCAGCAGCAGTTATTCTTAAAACAAGTATTTTCAAAATTGATTTTTCATTCCCTTAAAACTAAAAAACAAAACAAAATCAAATTTCATAGTGTTGAATATTACGCTGGAGAAAATGAGAATGGCTACATTTTGCATGAAATTATTATAAACTTGCCACGAAATAGCGCCTTTGTTGCTGCGACACTGTAATCAAGATCTGAACGAACAAAACTGTTGAAGCAATGGTTTGACATCGACAAAATGTTATCAGATAATTCACAAAGACAGTTTTGTCTGCAGTATTATAAAGTACCCTATTTATGTATGCTATTATTATAAAACTGATGACTTTGTTAGATCATATAAACTACTGGATTGAATTGAAAAAATATCATTGTGTTTATGCTAAATCAAAAAAAACCTAATTAATGTTTAATTCTACTGATAATTAAGTTCAACCTTGTTTTAACACATCTCTGTCCATGAATTTATTTAAAAATCGACATTTATAATACATTTCCGTCGTTTCACAACTGAGCGTTACTTATCACAGTTATTGCCGCGCACCGCCACTATGTGGATCCAACTACCCACGTCAATATTTGCGAACCAATTCTTCAAATATCGGCAACGCACTTGGGAGCCTTCTGACAATGTGAGTGTCCCAGGCCGGTAGTATTAGGTGAGACTTTTTTTATAGTATAGGGGGCAAACGGGCAGGAGGCTCAACTGATGTTAAGTGATAACATAATATAGTGCCAATGGCACTCTTAATGCCAGAGGGCTCGCGAGTGCGTTGTCGCCCTTTTAAGAATTGGTACACACTTTTCTTGAACCTTAAAAGTCAAATTGGTCGGATATACTTCAGTGGGCAGCTGATATCACATAGTGGTAGTGCGCGGCAAGAACTGCCTTAAAAAACACTCAGTTGTGGAACGACGGACGTCGAGGTGATAAGGGTGGAATTTTGTATTCTGCCTCGACGTTTGCACCCTGTTATATATTAAAAAAAAGAAGCTTTATTTTTATAGAGTGCAATTTTTGATAAATTCCGAGCTATAGAAAAGTCTAGAATCTAATCATAATACCACAAACAACCATAAATAAGCCATATAAAACCCTTATTCAAAATAGTCTTTATTGACAAAGTGTTCGAGAAAAGTTTAGTTTTATTGCTTTATGTGTTTTTAGTATAGCAGTCGGTTGTTAAAGTGATTTATTGGAGGGGAATGAAGTATTTCAATGTGAAAGCATTGGTTTTCATTATGTGATTAGTTTTATTATGGAAATGTAGTTACAAAGTTTTGTTGTTCCATGAATGCCTACATTAAACAATAATATTTCAGCTATTTTTTTATTATTTTTATAGTGTTTTTCAGCTACTTTTTTATTATTATTATAGCGTTTTTCATCTACTTTTTTATTATTATTATAGCGTTTTTCGTCTTCTTTTTTATTATATTTATAGCGTATATTGTATCCAAAATTGTGTTAACTAGTTCTCGCTATGTTGAAAGACGTACTATAATAGTGAGTATATACACATTGTGTAATAATGACTACTAAGGCTTTCGGGCTAGTATTTCTTTAAATATAGGCTTAAATCAAACCCTTAGGTTTTCAGCGCTAAAGTATATAAATGATATTAACAATACGAAGATCCTTCCATACATAAAATATGTAAGCTATACATTTGTAAGCTTTTTAACACCTCCGACGACTATATAGTCGGGGAATAATCTGGTTTTAATAGTTCATAAAAAAAAAAAAAAAAAAAAAACATAAAATATAGATGTAGAAGATAAATAAAAGAAAATAAGCAAAACTCACCAGCTAAACAAATTTTGTTCCTCTTGAAGAGTAGTCGCACATCCTTATTTGATCGATCAGCTGACGATATATTTAACTGTATCAATACTAAAATCTCTTGATTCACAGCTCCCGTGCATGGCAGGCGAATTCTATAAAACATTTTTTTTTTAAATATACATAAATAAATAAACGTTTCCAGCGCCGCCGTGACGACAGCTTTTCCACGATAGTAATATAAAATCGATTAACTAGTTAATCCGTGGGCATTTGCAGTGACATATGTAAAATGTAGTATAGTTTTGATGAACTTAGTTTATAGTCGAGTAAATAATTGATATATATCTACGTTTTATTATAATTTTCATGTGAAATAAATAAAATGTTGTTTTATATTAATCACACATTCAATAATAAGTGTTAGGTACTTAATAACAACGTCATCAGCAATTACGAGTATTCATTTTTACGACCTAATAGATTTTGACCGAATTAACTAAATATTGATTTAATCTTTATAGAATAATATTATATCATAGAAACATACCGAAATGTTTGCTGAGTTGTAGGCACGAATCCTCTCTCGGATATATTAACTTGTGGCGGCAGCATGGCGGTTCTTGCTGCTCTGACGTCATAGTCTATACCCATCACATACGGCAGCTGTTAAACCAACACACATTAGCATATTTTCCATTAGTCCTTTTCGAAGTATCGTGTCAAGGAATTTATACACAGATTCATATAACCTATATTAATTTATATCTAAAATTTCTCTTTATAATTTATTCTTGCCAATTACTACTACGTTCTTGGATGAAAAATATTAAATTCAAATTTTTTGAAATCCTTTTTAAACTAATACGAATATTTTGAGGAGGTGATTAAGGCTTATAATGCAGGAATAAAAAGTTAAATGATAGTTTGTACTGTTGCGGGTGGGTATGTAATACTTAACATATCCTCCAATACATATGGATAATCATAACAATGAGACTTTCGAAACAATTTTTGCCAACTTATTTTAAATTAATTGTGTGTGCTTTTATTGGTAAATTCAAGCTGAATTATTAAAAGAAAAGTATAAGAGTATAAAATAGGTGTCGTCTGAGAATTCCTTTGAAAAACGACAGCTAAACGCGCGCCTTTGTTTCGGAAAATTAAATCTCTTAAAAGCTAAATTGAAAAGCGCGGGAACAACGTAGACAATTTAAACTGTGTTTTGAAACTGTTTTTCCTCGAATCTGTGAGATTTATGGAGTCCCACGGAGTGCTTTAGTAATTAAGTTTTCATAATAGGTTAAATAAACTTGAATAGATTATATGAATTTATATTTAACAGTCATGATCCCTACTTAGTAAGTCTTCAATGAAGGTACTTCACGCAGGCAGACAACATATCGTCTTTAGTTTTTGAGGAGTGTCAAACACAATACATTTTTAAACACTAATTAACTCCCGTGTGTCAAAAATGTACATATATGTCTAGGTCGAGCCGAAAACCCGATACCGAGTAATATAGAAGTAACCTTATTTAAAAAAAATCTTTAACAAATGGATATCTCTAGACTACATAGCATTAGCAGAGCATCATAGGATCAAGTAGATATTATGTAGTAATCTTAATATATTTGCTACCTTCGCCGCTATCGTTTTGTATGCCCGACAACGATATTTTAGAGACAAATACTTAATATTTTGATATTAGTATAGTTACTTTTAAAATTTGATAAAATAAAACAAATAATAAAATTTATAAACAAAAGCTAATTTTAAAAAGATATTTGTATAACTTATAATTTTGTAACATTGCTACGAAGCACGTAGCTTGGTCTACGACGTAGGGATCCCAATCTTTCGACGACAATATTTATTATTAATAAAAGAGGAAAACAAAATTAATAAACGTATTATAAGCAGAATTAAAATTCTTATAGTAATAGATTAGCTTTAAATTAAAATAAAAGTCAAACACGTATTTAGTTTAGTTTTAATCGTAAAAAAATATAGTCTCTTTCTTTTCCCGAACTAGCCCAATCATCAATAATTTATAATTAAATAACGAACTATTAAAACACTAGAACTGAAGTTCACAGGCTGAAGTTACCTTATATAAAGCTTATAGTAAATCGGTAATTACCGGTTTTCTTCCCAATCCCTGCCACATAAACTCGAGGTCTGCAATATGTGCTGGTACAGGCACAACGAACCCAGTAGCATAGTTGTTCACGACACCATCCCTTACGTAATATAGTTCTGCATCCAGACCTAAAAGGAAAAAATTAACTATATTAATCTCCAATTCATATACGGATTAACTACCATGTGGGACGTGTCGACCCCATTTTCCGTTAGGATTCAGTTCATTATGACATTAAGCTACTACTACTACGTTTTTTAAGTAATTTCCTAGTACGCACTAGCATTTTATGATGCAACAATTTATAGAGCTTTCAAAGGAAAGTAAGCACAGTCTTTGCGTCACACGTACAAGCTCTGAAGTTGCAGGTTATATAAGCAGCGGTTAGCACTTAATTCTAAGTGATCTCGTTCGCTTTTGGAAAATTTCCAATTGAATTTTTATAGTTTTTTAATAATGATTTAGATGCTTTGCTTAACTAATTGTGATTATTTGTGTTAATCTCATTGCATTGGCAATCAATTCAAATATATTTTGAAACTACATTGTAAATAGATTTTTTTTTAATAAATAAAAGGAAGTAGTTCCATCATTTAAAATTCAAACTCCCGCTGTTTTATAAATGCATTAACTCCATCAATATTTCAAATGCATTCGAACAAAAAATCTCATTATTCTAATTTTAAAATGTCGTTGGGACCTCGTCCTCTAAATGTAACTTTATAGATCGATCGATAAGTTTCAAAATTGCATGTCTTTCGGGTTTGGTACACAGAAATGCAATGGGCAAATGTGTGTCCCCAGAGTTAGTTCGATTCCCGCGGGGGTGAGTGCGTCAAATTATCCAACTAACTCTATTTGCTTTTACGAAGGTGCAATTCGCCCGAACGGTTTTGATGCTTTTTCTCAAATGGTTCAAATGGAGATGAAATTTTCCAATTCCATTTTCAATCGGAATAGAAAGTTCCATTTTTGTAGTACTCGTTCTAGTATGTATATATACGTTTGTTCAAGATATAAAATTTTACAAGGTATAATAATAATGTAACTTATCTAAAGTATTTTTTTAATTCAAATAGTTCTTATGGTTTTGTAAACTTACCTTAACGTTAAGATATACAAAACTTGTGCTAAAATAAAAAGTTCCAACATTAGTTTTAATATTCATATCTTGTTTTGTTGTAAGAATATATACTTAAAAATATTTATTTGTTTCTTTTTGAGTAATTTTAGACATTATACAAAGCTAAAATAGATAACATAGATAAATAATATATATGAAACAGAAAACATAAGATAGAACATTAATAGGCAAAAAGAGAAAAAAAAACTGAAATTTAATATAATGTAAAGCTATAGATTAATATTATCATTAAACAATAATATAATATTACAGAATTTGTTTCTTTTTTAACAGGAATTGTGTAAGTATGCAAATGCTAGGGGTTATTATCCCTTTTTTTCTCCATAAGTATTGACTTAAGAGTTATGTAAATTGTTACTCTAAAAACTAAGTTTATTACTATTTCCGTTTTAAATAGAATCGAATTCCTTTTTTAAATAATTTGAAAATAACACATTTCACTTCCACTATGATTTAGCAGATTGCATAACTACAGTGTAAGGTAAACATAGAGCACTTGAAGTGACAACAGTAACAGAAAAGGGCGTCTGACGAGTCCGAGGGGATCGTAGGGGTGATTCGTCAATTGTAAAGTGGTACTTCATATTCAGGCAAACTGTCGCTCGCTTCGACACCTTATTTAGTATTTTTAGTTCGTCTATGTAGAGGAGGATTAAATGCGTACAAATTTTGTGTCTATTAAACCGTTCGATTTTCAATTTCTACATTCCAGTATGGTAATGTAAAATACAACAATTTTCCATAAAACTTATGTAATAGAAATTTAAATTGTAAATTTTCAAGTTCCTAATATTCTGTAGTCTTGGAGTTTTGACTATTCTTAGTAAAATTAATATAATATTAATTGTTATGAATTCAAATTGTTCGTTTTACATTTAAAATTTTGGTGGATATTACGATAGTAACGCCTGATCAATAAAATAAAAAAATCTTGCCATATTTTCTTTCTTTTCCCCATTTCTTGGCCTGCACGGTTTGTGCGTCAGCCATAAACACGTCTTAATAGTCCAGCCATTTTCTTCGAAAAAAGAACTTGTCATATTGTGGATAATTATTGGGACTAATTTCTTCAAATGGCAGCTATATTTAAGATGTCATAATTGAATTTTCATCTGTACAAGTGTGGTGTGAATTGTGCGTGATCAAGTCTTGGATACTTAGAATTATGTTAAAATTCGAATAACTATTAAAAGCCTATTAAGTTAAAAGTTATTTACGAAATACTTGTCAGAAAAAAAGTCTGACAGAATGGACTAAGAATAATGTGTTCGTTGTTCAATAGTTGCTATATCATTAATTAAGCGCTCCAAAAGGGTTTTAATTTGAAATGACTGCGAATCCATGGGTCCCGGGTTCGATCACCGGCTGAGACAATCATCGATGTGATGAGCATTTGGTGTTGTGCTTAGGTCTTGGGTGTTTATATATGTATTTATACGTCTATCTATCAATAATATGTATGTATATCCGTTGCCTAGTACCCATAACACAAGCTTCACCAGCTTAGCATGGGACTTGACTTGACTTTTTTTTTAAGACAATTGGTGTGAATTGTCTTAAAAAAAAATTGATCGGGCAAGCAAAATGGCAAGACAAAATTGTATGACGTTGCAAAAGAAACAATAAACAACCTCCTGAAACATCGTCAGAGGTAACATATCCTACTTAATGTAGGCTTCGAATACAATTTGTCTCTTGTAACAATGCTTCTCATTATTAAAACTTACTAATGACAGGGGAAGGTACGTGACGCCCGCAGCTATCCTTTGTGTTCAGAGGCGCTAATATGAACCCGTCTTGTTACACATTTCCTTTAGTGTTGGTATTAACTAGCTGTTAATGAGCTGACGAGTTATTGTTGGGTATATAATATATTTCAGATCCATATACGGCTGTTTTGAACTGTTTATTATGAACTTTACCAAGTAATTATAACGATAATGTTGGATTTTCAGTTCGAACCTATCTAACATAGATATATATATATATATACTCTCTACAATTATACGAGACATCGCACATGCGTTCCATACAAAATATATCTTCACTATTCTGTTACGTTGACAATTCGCTTTTACATATATATAAGTAACTAGGGAACTTATTAGTTTAGTTTCAATAATCCACAGCTTCATCAGCAGTGTTAGCCTAGTGGCTTCAGCGTGCGACTCTCATCCCTGAGGTGGTAGGTTCGATCCCCGGCTGTGCACCTATAGAATTCTTATTTCCATTATTATTGGTTATTACTACTATTTAGCAACAACCAGACTAGTATATCACCTTATAACCTGACAGTGTACCAATATAAAAATCATTAAATTCCTTAAATAATAAATATAATTGTAAAGGTTTTGGTTTTATTGAACACTAATGTTTTTTTTTTTACATGTGGTAAAGTGTTGCGCTTTTTCCACTCTACCTAATCTCCATATTTTCCTCACTAACGTGGCCCGGAAGAGATCACTTATTGGCAATAGCCCGCGCTTCCAATGTTGTAACAGTTATTGCATTATATTAAATTAGAACGAATAGGATATCTCAGTTCAATTTGATAATAAATCATGTAACTTTTGTAATGTTTAAACAGTGTTTTCCCTGGTTATATTATCAGAACGCAATAACAATGCAAGCTGGTACCTAGTTCGTTTAGTGGCCATCAAAAGTAATTCGCCAGTAGTCTAGAATCAAGTAAATGACGGGCATAATGCGGTATCATTTTGTAATTACACTGAAATGGGCCATTATGGAAACTGGAGCGTGTAACGTTACCTGGGTTATATACTGTTATACGTTCGTTTGGGTAAGTTTTATAAAATTAGTGGACACTGGCTTTTAAGTGGGTTTAAATAAAATAGCCGCAAACTTTCATTTGGAGTCTAGTTTTAGATTTACTTTATCAGTCGGTAAATTTAAATATATTATATAAATTATACATTACAAGAAATAACGTAGACCAGGCTTATAGTAACATTAAGAGGACCCCCGTATGCCGCATACTTAGAGCGAGGTCTCGACTCTGAATATATCCTTAAGTACAGTGAATTGATGAAGATGATAACAAATAAAATAAATCAGTGGCGCTTTTACTCAGATTTCTGTATCTGTTTCACGATTACTTGTCAATCTAATAGGCAAGTAAGTGATCAGCCTCTTGTGCCTGACACACGCTGTCAACATAGGTCTAAGGCACGCCAGTTTCCTCCAGATGTCATCCTTTACCATTCGAGCGAATGATAAAGGCACACATGCCGAGGATCGAACCTACGACCTCAGGGATTAGAGTCGCACGTTGAAGCCACTGAACTGCTGATGAAACTAATACTTTAAATTGTCTTTACAAATCCCGCATTACCAACTTTTATAGGTATACTAAATTGCGCTTATAAAGTTATTAGAATTTTACACTTGAAAACTGCTAAGCAAGTTCATTCCAGCCAACTCAGGCCATCTATTAAAATTGCGATAAAGGTGTATTTATTGTCTCTTTGTTTGCACGCGAATGCCTACTGGTTTTGAATGTCTATTGCGCTTATCTTTGGGTTATATATGACTCGAGATTTATTGGTGTAATGTACGATTCAGATTAGAGCCGAAAATGCATTTATTTTTTATCTTCAGGAGTTGAAGTATATGCAAGTATATAGGTACAAGTTCAAGTATTAAATTAAAGTAAACACACTTCTGATTCTGGAATAATAAAAAAACACAGTGTAAGTTTAGAAACATCCTATCAAATCCTCATTTTCTTTCATTGTTAGTGGAAGAATTACTAATAAAAATAGTGATTTTTGTAATTTCTTTATGAAACGAAAGTACTCGAAAACAATCAGCTCGGGTGGTCTTTCGGTGCCTTTTTTCATATTTTACAGACGATATTTAAAATTATATAAAATACAATAAATCAGTGGCGCTACAACCTTTTTACATCTGGGCCTCAGATCTCTTAAGCTGTCTCATGCTCATTTGTCAATCGAACAGGCAAGTAGGTAATCAGCCTCCTGTGCCTGACCCACGCCGTCCACTTTTCGAGGGCAAGCCGGTTTCCTCACGATAGAATGATAGTCCACAGCCGGGGATCGAACCTACGAACTCAGGGATGAGAGCCGCAAGATGACGCCACTAGCCCAACACTGCTCATTTAAAAATTATATATTCTTTTAGAATATATATTTTTAAATTATTCTTATTTTATACAAATAATAATATATAATTAAAGCATTTACCTTAAACGTAAGCCTCAGCTGCTATAAATTTTCGGATATGTTAACAAAAACATAGAAGTCTAGAGATCGCGAAATAATAAATCTAAACAAATTTCGTTACGTGTAAAATACACCATCTCCAAAGTTCTGTTATGATTGCAATAAATATTAATTTTCATTTGACCTCATTTCTCAAAGCCTCGTTTTGTTATGCCTCATGGTAATTGAAAATTACAAGTTTCTCTTGCAAGTATTATTTATTTTCATATTACAAAGACAACGGGTTTTTATGAATCTTGAAAAAATACACAAAACCTTACGATACATGTGACAAATTGAAAATTATTAATAATTATCAGAATTCCAGCTAAATTTCACACTGACTGATATTTAACATTAATTTCGATAAATGTATTAAATTAAAAAAAAAAACCTTCTTTGAGCGCTTTTCTCTTCGATTGAGTAACAGAAGATAGCTTCATTCCCGATTTAATTGTTTATTTTATTTATTAAACTTCGTTGCATTACAATATAAAAATTAAACATAATTGAAAGAAAAGGTGGGCAACTAGGGGCCTTATCGCTTTCGAGCGATCTTTTCTAGGTAACCACTGTGAGAAAAGATTTTTTTTTGACGTGTAACGTCTTTAAAATCGTTTTAGTCGGGTGACATGTTCAGAAACTTGTGTCACACCAAAACCTCACGAGCGCGATCGCAGGCATAACGAGAGAGAGACGGACCGATCTCCCGTCTCATCTCACTCTAGCGGCATACAAACGAATAGAGATTTTCTCGTGCGGTTAAGTTTTGTAAGAAAAATGTATATCATAGTCGAATAAGTAAACTTGTCATTTTACACCCGAAATTTATCATCAAAAGTGTGAATAAAACGATAGATATAATTTAAAATTTGAAAAAATTGTTATCTTCATTAATTCCTTACTTCCCAAAAACTTATATCACCAATAAGACGTTATCACGTAAACATCTCGATCGTAAACCTACTTTACAAACAACCAATATTTTTTATTAAATTAGATAAGGTAGGCAAGCAGTGCAAAAATACATATAACATATAGTTTAAAAAAAACTAAACAGGAACAAACTAAACTAACAAAGGATTCATGAAAAATAAAAAGTGTACATGAACACGATAATTTATAATCATTGTTTTATCAGGAATTAAAGCTAAGAACTCTAGGATCTCGACGCTCTATACATTACTGTATGATAAGGATAAGGTGTTACTTACACGGGGCGGTAAAATTAAGTTGATGAGATAAAAACGAAAATTTCCCAAAATTTCAATAAGATATTTATTCTTAAAATTACCATTTACCTTAACTTCTCAAGTTAAATTAAAGTTTAAAAAAAATCCTTTTAATAATTTTCATCTTTATCCTCTTGATTACCTTTCGTTTTCTTTTTTAATTTCAACTTAACGAATAACCCTTTAACCTAATATTAATCTTGGTTTTAATGTTTCTTAAAGTCTTGTCATAATCCATTTTTAAGATTGTGTTCGATGTTGCTTTTAGTTTTGCTTTTTAATCAATGTGTCATAGGGTAAGATTCGCAGAGGTGAGATAGTGCTAAGTACAATCTTCTTATCAAAAACGTATTGGATTTGACATGTGTCAGTCATTCTTATCTCTTTAATAGCTTGCACTATGCACACGCTTGTATGCATCTTATTCGGCCATACAATGCGCAGAGGCGATGAGAACTTGGAGAAACTGATCGTGGTAGGTAAGACAGAAGGCAAAGATCACGTGTCCGTTCACCGACCAGATGGATTGATCAAATACTCATCGGCCTTAAACCTGACATAAGAGAGGCGCTGGACAGAAACCGGTGAAAACAAATAATAAATTCCAGATGATTCGTTGCTGACCACGATGCTCAGACATGAACTGCCGATTAAAGAGCACACAGGCACATAGGCCTTTTATCTACCAACCAAAAATTATTTCTACGGAAATCAAAACACTCGCATGCATTACCAACTACGCCTGTGAGGCTTTTATTCTATAGACATTGAGACTCGTTGATATAATTATTAATATTTTTATCATCTTCTTATGTTGTTATTGTATAATATAAATAAATACAATATATTAATTCATAATAACGTAAAAGTTGTATAAAGTTTACATTAAGAATGGCTGTGTAGCAGTCTTTTGAATTTTCATTGTAAAATAGCTTTCATTTCAAACAGTGAGTCATCACTTTTTGACGTATTTTAATTATAATTAATGTAGCGTAATGACCCACCAGTTTATAAGAATGAAACTTAAACAAAGGAAGAAAATGATATATAGTTTACAATTGTATAATGATACGCTTTTTAGAAATCGTTATTGGGACATTCCCCAGAAGTTATATTATAATAATTCAGTGGCGCTATATCTTTACATGGGTCATTTATTTATTTCATTTCTACCTTCACCGTAGTGCTAGTATCTATTGCATAGAAATACGATAAAGTATATTGAAATACAAAGGAAATCTGTTGCACAGCTAACATTCGAACGTCGCGTACCTAAGCGACTAGACCAACTCTGCTTTGTATGTATACATTGTGGGTACGTCGGGTGGGTTATATTATATATGAAACCATATACCGTTTAGCACTTTTAAATATGTACACGGAAGAGTATCTAGTCACCCAAAACACAGAGATGTCCCTAGAATAGCCAGTATTTTTGTAAATAAAAATAATATATACCTTTTATAAAACGTTACGATGCGGGGCGGGGATTGAATTACGCGTTATTGTTAATATTATTTTCGCCTTTCCGGTACTTTACACCACATAATAGTAACTTTTAGGTATAAAGAGTCACGAAACGTTTTACTATACTTGGGTATAGAAAAACGATCTCCAAAAATTGCGTGACTTAATACTTGCGCTCCCTTATGCAAACATTTCACATAGCTACTGTCTTAAACCACGTTTATCTTGAAACAGTAATTAAGGAACTACAACATGAAAACATGGAAACGATTTGAAATTTTAAGTTTATAATTTAGCTTGGAACGGGAGAGCGACAAAACCACACGAAATTGGTGTCGGGAGGGCCCGTGGGAACCTCGGTGTGTTAGGGACACGAGAGCTATTAGTCAAATCTTGTGAGTAACGTGTCGTTTCTTTGCATTTCTGTAATTCGTACATTCAACATTTTTTGAAATCCTTTTTACTGTTTTTGTAAATCATAAAATAATAACACAATTTATAGGAGTAAAGTCTACTGGCATTATTTTAACTGAAGTCAGTCTTTGGTGTCTTCCCGTAAAATTTAATTTACGCTGTGTTGAACAGAAACAAATGAGTTCTTAAGGTAAAACGGTGCAATTATACCAGTATTTTTGATGAATAAAGAGTTTTATAAGTCCAAGAAACTAAATATAACAAAGTTTAATGGGTTTTTTAATAAACCTCTTTTCCGGTAACACTTTTAAATTCTTAAAACGAGATGGTAAACGTTTAAACGCTACGTATTTTATCTAAAGTACACAGCTATGTATTGAAGAAATTACAAATTCAATTAAATTATTTAAAAAATATTTAAATATTAATATTATCACAATTACTGCGCTGCAAATTACACTATGTCATATTTAATAATAAAATATAATAAGGAATAGTTTATTGTAACGTGTAACCTGTAACAATGCTATTGTATAGCTATTATACATAGAGTTCAGACGTCATGGTCATTTACGAATTTTATATAGTCATCTTTAACAAATACCGGAAGCCTATAATAAAATATAATATAATAAGTAATAGTTTCTGACAAGTATTTGTAACAAATGCTGAATAACATTAGTAGATATTGAAATACAGAAAAATATTCGTATATTTGACCTCGTGTTGATTGAAGCTATGATCTGGGTATTACTTAATAACAATCCAGTATCGCAACATTAATGGATTTTGGTTTTTCTTCGTCTGTTTTATTGATAACTAGCTGACCCGGCTAACTTCGTTCCGCCTTTCAGTCTAATAATATAGTTGTTACTTTAGTTAAACTTATTTGAGGATTTCTTTAAGATTAATACAACTCTTTTTGCAAATACAGAAATGTTTTATTGCCTGCCATTGCGAAAGAAGAATGGCAGTTTTACACATTGAGCCTCTTCTCTCTAGCGCCAATATTGCGCTACTGCATGTTAAAGCACTTTCTGATAAACAAAAATTTTTGAAGAGGTAACACATATCTTCGATCAAGATGAAAGCCTGGTTATGAATCTCCTTATTCACCTCATTCACATCATCTAGATTTTTGTCGTCTAAGTGGTTTCAAAAAGTTTGACATAAGTTAATACCTAAGGCCAAGGCTACACGGGCGGTTCTCCCGCCGCGGAAAATCGCTTCTGAACCGCACTGGACACAATTTAATATGAAGTTGTATGCTGCATACTACACTGCGCGGTTTCCCGTCGCGGCTCACAGGCGGGAGAAATACGACCGCCGCATGCAGCGTCAAACCGACGCTTAAAACTACACGGACGGTTTCCCGCTATCCCGCCGTTATTCTGCGCGGGAACCTTGGCGCTCGCTCATCGTTCGTGCGCTTGCGTGGCTAGTGTCGCGTCAAAATATTCGATACGGATCGTTTTATTGTAGAAATACAAGATCGACCTGCTTTGTATGATGTGCAGTCGAAGGATTACGCCAATCCATTTAAATTATTATAAAATAATTAATTAATTAATTTAATAATTCTATTAATATGAGAGCTGCAAGCGCAGTTATCATTGGCGGATCCATGTTGAAATGAACAAAAGGCAGCGATAAACCGCGTCCCGTGTAGTTTGATGGTCTGCGGCAGCTTTGTCGAGCGGTTTCCCGCGGCGGGAGAACCGCCCGTGTAGCCTTGCCCTAAGATATGTTTCAACATTCTTCTTTTGGTATATTTCAAGCTGCGCTAACAAATCCATTCAAAGAAAGAAAACCACTTAAACTTACATGTAACACACAAAATACTTATAATATAGTATTGTCTTTGATTGACATAACTTTTACACATTTAAATAAAAAACTTTTGACCGGATTGAAGTTATGTATTATTATAAATTTACAACTATTTAACATGATTTTAAAAAGTCACCGTGACCACGCACGCTGTAAAGCACGTCGGATAAAAATTTAAAATTATGTTAAATAGTTGTAAATTTATAATAATACATAACTTCAATCCGGTCAAAAGTTTTTTACTTATAATATATTATAATTATGATACTTATGTTAAGTAGCTTAACAAACTACATAATCCACGTGTGTTACATGTGTAAGTGGAAATTAAAGTAAAACGGAAATTTGTAAACTAAATAATGTTGGATTAAGCTATTTACTTCCAGATAGCAACATTGATATTTGACCTCGTATTGATCCGACCAGGGATCTGTTATTCTTGTATATTTCAGATTAATATCTTCGTAAATGTCTCTGGGGATATCAATAACCACAGTTCAGGGTTAGGTCAATATTGTAATGAACATCTGTAGCCATCAGTTTGATACACTTTTTAAATTAGCAAAATAGTTGTGTTTAAATTGAAAGTTCAATTGCTTCCTCGTGTTTTTTATATTATAAAAAAAAAACGTGTGGCACTCGGGGACTGCCGCGGTAAAGCTATTGCATAGCATTTTAATTAAACTTATGCAATATAATTATTTTTTGCAGTATTTTTTACTAACACGCCTTTTCGATCACGCTAAAATGTGAGACGCAGTATGTGTTCTGTCCCGCTCTAACGCGTATTGGCCGCACCTATATTAATTACATCATCGTGTGTTAGGTTTATTTCGTTACGGAATTTCTTGATTCGGTCGCCGCGCTTAGACCCCGATAAAATCTATGCAATAGCTTAAAAATCCTCCATTAACATAAAGCGTGTACACGCGTTATCAGTATTTTTACTAAATATATTAAATATATATATTTTATTAAATAAATGTTTCTATTGTGTTTTATTACTTCCTTAATTACACAGACAACTAAATAAGTCGTTTTAACCCAATTTCAGAGCTTGCATATCAAAAAACTTCCTAAAGATTCACATAAAAATAATGCAACAAAATTTAGGAGCCGAGATTCGAGGTATAAAGTAAACAATGTACTAAGCCGTTTCTTCGTTAATAGCAGAACGGTCATATAATAACACTTATCGAGGTATTAGAAAATATTATGACAAGGTGGCGAATAACGACGTAAACGAATGTCGTAAAAATAGCTTCACCTACGGAAGGAATTTGACGAAGATGATATAGGAGATTTCAAAATGATCCACATTCTTTGGAAATGAAGATAGTCTATGCCATAGAGTATAGACTATCGTCATCGGTCATATGTCATAGTCACCATAGAGTCAATGGTCAGATAACTTATTCAAAATATTGAAAAGCAGTTAGGCTGTTAAACAGTGCGATACTTTCCTCAATATTTGATTTAGATTTCTATATCAATTTGCTTGGGCAAAAATCATTACAGAATGGCAACCACGAGAAAAGGAAAATCGGAAGACATAGCAAGATATTAAAGAGAATAGGAGGCACAACTTGGACAAGAAGAGCTAACATCAGAAAATAATGGAACCAGCTGAAACGTGTCACTGGACACGGTGATTACCAATAACGGGTCATATGATGTATTAGATTAGGTTACGTTTTTACGTAACTTAAATAAGTGTTTAATGTTTATATATTATACTGCGTGTCAGCAATAAAGGCTTGATATTAATAATAAACTCAAACTCAAAATACTTTATTCATATAGGTAAACAAGTACACTTATGAACGGCAGAAAAGAAGTTTAATTCATTCTAAATTTACATTTATTACCAGTTTGCAAGTCAAGGGCATAGAGCGGGCAAGAAGTGGCAAGAAAATTTCATAATAGAAATATTATCCCCAAGGCCTTATAACATAGGATTTGAGTTTAAAATTTAAACAATTATTATTAAAAATAATATCAATGTGTGTATAAATTTTGTTTACTGTTTTTTAAAGAATAAACAGTTGCTACACATACACTTTATATTAATAAAATCGTAGTAATTAATGCTATTTTGATTAAATTAATTAACTCATATCACCAAGCGCCTAAAACAACAGGTGTGTTTACATCACCTAATTTTCTTAAGTTGCTTGAATCATAATACAATGTAAACAAAATTAAAAATAAACGAGACCGATCTGTTTTCAAACCTTGTCAGGAGAATTTAATTTTGTTATTTTAAATAATCGAAGACTGATACAAAATTTTTATAATAATGGTTTATTTTAAGTCTGCCTTAATAACAAATTTAGCCACAGTTAGTGAATAATGTCAATAGCTCAATATAAACCTGAGAGAAACCGTTTAGAGCTGTGATTCCCAACCTTTTGTATCGTGCCTTTCTAAAATTCTTATGCAATGCAATATACCTAATTTTTATATAAATAATTGAATTGATCACTTAACGATCTTAAATGATTAGTTTTAGGAAGAAGTTACTAGTAAATGGTTAACGAAAAACGGTAAGTAAATTTTCAGAACATATACGTATCTGTTTTTCGTTACTTAATTTTGAGTAATTTCAATAAATTTTTGAATAATCTTAACGTTAGGAATCATTGGTCTAGAGTCAAAAATCAAACAAGTCTGTCAGGCTGATTACCTTTCCTAAAGAAGAAAGAAACAGATGCAGAAATCAGAGACAAAAATTTCTACTGACTCTGAAGAACTGTCCAGCACTGGGAACAGTAATAAAATATTGAGAACACAAAAATGCAATAAATGTAAACGATAATAAATTACGCGAACTCGTAATGTGGAATCAAATGGCTCCCAATGGTCGAAATAAAGGTAAATTGGGCCAAAAATGATAAACCCATGGTATATCATGTAGTCATTCCGCTAACGAACCACCGTTGGGAGATATTATCGGCTATTCGACTGATTAATGTACGTGTAAATTGTGTGTGAATTATTATGATTAAACAGTAACCTTGGACTTCAGTTGGTATACAAGTACATATACCAAGTCGTAGTAGACTTTGACTATATTTTAAGACAAAACTTCTTTAACTAAAATCTAAATTTATTACAAAAAGGTTAGAGAGAAATAACTATTTGATATTATGATAAATATCGTTTAGTTATTCAAATCAATATCATCTATTCTATATAGGTCACACCATGTACACTTATGAACGTTCAAAAAAGAAATACATATTAAATGCTCCTCGTTTTACATTTACTGCGAGTTCTCAAATCAAGGACGTAGAACGGAAGAGAAGAACTGGCAATAAACCCTCCGCCATTCTTTTTAATCGCCATGTTTTTTGTTTTACACAATGTTTGTAAGGAGCTGCAACCATTACACCATTTTCTACATGACATCTTAAGTAATAAATAGTTTATTAACAATAATAAAATAAACAAAGATTTGTTCTCTATCAGCAGGAGGCACGGTGGAATAGGAGCACGCACTTACATTCTCGTGGAAACAAAACGCACATACATAGTCGAAATAACTAACATCACCGCATATACGAATTAAAGTCCGACCAGTCACCACAAGTAGCACCCGTTCACGAGTATGAAGCATGGCCAGCCATTATCTCCGTCGCCATATTTTAGGGAGAGAGATACGCATGGACGTTTTATTATGCGTGGAAGAAATTTTTTCGAATACTTTATTGAACAAAAAATTTGCTTATCTTCAAGCCAATATAAACTAATCCTCACTTAACACATTTAATTCATTAAATTGATAGTATCGTGTGTGACTTCCTATTAACATGCACCATATTTTATTGCGTTTAAGATGTAACACAAAATGCGCGACAGGAATAGCTAATTTCTGCAAAATTTGAGAACATTATAATTTTCAACAGTTAAATGCTTTAAAAAAATATTTTTATATTACTACGTAAACATTCATAAAAACCTAAATATTTCATGAACTAATGTAATAAGTCAGTTAAAATATGATAACTGTCATAACATGAAACTCAACTAATCGCGAGATATAATTAACTTCGGTAGTAATTTGTTTGAACAAATCACCCAAACATATGACATTTGAAAAATTTGGACACCCATGTCCAATTAAAACGAAACCCTAAACGCAGTTTGTCATTTTTAAAACATTACTGACTTTACGACAGATTATATTCTCGGAAGGGTTTAAATATAGAAATTATTTGTCTCTCAATTTTATGATATTACCGTTACTAAAGCATTATTTGGTTACTAAGGTTTTTTGTTCCATTTCGAGAATTCTTAAAGCTTTTTAATTTAAAATTAAGCCATAAATCAGCTGTAAATAAATAAAACTTTTTTGTGTTCAACAAAAAAACATCACATTATAACTGGCACTGTAGCAGAGCACCAATGAAAATTGCTACAAGAACAAAACCGTTAAAAACGTCATTAAAGTTATTAGCACAGTAGATTTAAAACTACGACTCCAATGGGCTGAATATATAATATTAACTAGCTGATCCGGCAAACGTCATTTTGCCATGTATATCATTTATAATAAAAAATAGGGGTTGATCGTAGACGGGTGAAAATTAGGGGTTGTATGTATTTTTTAATGCTGTATAATAAAAAAAATATCTAAAAATTAAAAATAAAATAATAATTTAGGGTTGGACTACCCTTAACATTAAGGGGGATTAAAAATAGATGTTGTCCGATTCTCAGACATACCCAATATGCACACAAAATTTAATGAGAATCGGTCAAGCCGTTTCGGAGGAGTTTAACTACAAACACCGCGACACGAGAATTTTATATATTAGATTACATTTCACAATAATCCAAAATTTACAGAAATCAAAACGTCATACATTCATATCCGTAAAACAATGTGCACCGATACATATCAATAAATTAAATAAATTATTCCAATACTGCAACGCCAATCAAGAGACGAAAGGAACTGCCAATAAACGCTCCGTCACTCTTCAAATCGGGAATTTTTGTTTTAATATTCTGAAGCAGTTATTTATAATATAAAAATGTAATGGTATTTAAATTGTATGTAATGCAAACAAACTAAGAAACATTAAACTAAGCAATTATTTTAATCATGGTGTGAATTTTCGGTCAATCTAAATCATAACTAGCCAGTGTTACTTCTTACACAGCACAAACGTAATTTAGCAAAAATTTAACTTAAGATAGCGAAAAAATCTAAAATAAAAAAAAGGAACACATAATAAACAGTATGGTTCTTCAAAGGACACAGAATAATTTTAAAAACATCTCAATTAATTCTTCTTATAAATAATAATAAGAAATCTTTTTGCTTTTTACTTTACAAAATCCAACATCTTGAAAAAAGCTTCGAATCATATCTAATATATCAATCCATATAACTTTACGCAACTATAAATTGACCAGGCAGGCATGAAGTTCATAGTTTTATTGATATTGCCCTCAATAAGGTTTTCACCGCAGGAGGCAGTAATGTGTTTAGTTCATGCGGCGGCAACAAGTGGGTCATTCCAGTCAGTCTTAACTATAATGATTATTTGTAGTTAGTTACACGTTCCAGTATTTGAACGATCCCTTACAAATGTATATGTACACGTGTATATGTAGTATTTTTTTTTATAGACAATTCACACCAATTGACCTAGTCCCATGCTAAGCTGGTAAAGCTTGTGTTATGGGTACTAGGCAACGGATATACATACATATTATAGATAGATAGACATATAAATACATATTTAAACATCCAAGACCTAAGCACAACACCAAATGCTCATCACATCGATGTTCGTCTCAGCCGGGGATCGAACCCGGGACCCATGGATTCGCAGTCAGGGGCACTAACTACTAGACCAATAAGTCGTCAAATTTATTATTTTATTATTATATTATTGTTATATATTGACATGAGAATTAAAGAGAATTCTGAGAATTCACAATTCGTTTGACTGGCATCTGCGTAAAATCCTAAACGATTATCACATACATGTGAATAAAGGAAAAGGTTTTAAAATAGAAACCCCCTTTAACACACTAGACCTGCTGTACTCAATAGTACTACAAAAAGTACAATTATCTTACCATATGCAGGGTGTAGGGCACCCCAAGCTGCTGCGAGGCGATAAGACTCAACCAAATTGATGTTTGAACTTTCATTAATCCTCCCCAGTCATGCGTCACTTTAACTATTATTTTTGACGTACACAATTGTCAATTGTCGTTATTTTATTTATTTGATCTATAAAAATTGATATTCCAAATTTGAATATAAATAAAAACATTTACTACAGATTAGATAATGCTTACACGTTAATTGGATGGAATGGTTTTCGTGCACTGTGTTAAATTACTAACACGTCTTCATAACAATAAATCAGCTTTATTGCCCCAAATTACTCATCTCTTTTCATCACAGCGTACACACAATTTGATAAAAAGAGACGAATTATCTTAATTAAAAGAGATTTGTATTGATTTAGATTTACAAGGGAGTAGGTTTTTAATATTAGTAAGAAGTAAGAGTATAAAAAATATAATGGAAACTCTTTAGTGATAAAATCTTTACGGAATTGTTCTATTACCTACGTCGTAATGAACATTATTTTATTTTAACAATGATGTAGGTAATACGTATTTTTTTTAATGTGATAAGCTGTGTATAAATAAAATTTACGTATTAAAATATTGTAAAACATATATGAAGAATACAATAAACCATACTATAATAACGTATATACTCGAACTGAAGTTTTAGCCTTGCGTAAGTAACAAGCAGTAATAAAACCTTATGAGAACTAAACGATTCATTCATTTCAAACAAATTATACACACCCCAGTGACTTATAACTTCATACCGTCATGTATGCGCCATTACTTTTATTTCCATGCATTTGTCGTTTATGAGTCCCCAGTTCTGTATGCATAGCGCAGTGGCAAGTTTTCTTTTATCTCTAATAAGATCCCGAAATGCACCCTTAAGTAATAAACCTAGTGTAATAGCATTGTTCCCTTAGTTTGTAACGGCACGTTTTAACGTTATACTTTTCTAGTACAAAAATAAACAAATTTTAAGTAGTATTTAAAATTACATCTCAAGTAACAAAATGATACTATTCATGTATACGTATGTATGTAGGTTTGTTTAAGATCTATATTTGAATAAGTTAAATATAATCTCACTTCATTTTGGTCATCGAAGCTCAATCAAAGTAATTGATTTAATTTCTAATTAGTTTCCTTATGTAAATATCTTAATATGTAAAAACAATTTGGGGTTTATTTAAAAACTTATAATTGGAGAACTGGTGACGTATTTTATATCTTAAAAATGTATAATAATGTCAGTAATGAAAGAGGATTTACCTAAAATGAATGTCAAATATTTATGCGTGCTTTCAGAAATATATTTTATGTAAACTAAGAAAAATATAATAATAAGCTACTTAAATAATATTATTACATAATAACAATATAAAATAATTTTTATATTGTTATCTTAAAGAACTCAATATTTATTTTGTATTCATTACTTTCATCATCATTCAAATCTTAAATTAAGTTCAGCTAATCTGTAACACGACATTCATTGACAGTTAGGCGGTACAAAGTTCGCGCGTCAGCTTTTCGGGTCAGCAAGTTATGTAATTAAATAAATATATATAATAAAAACAATTAGTTACGAGTTTGGCAAAGTATTATATGTACAATACGACTGCTCAAATATATCTATGAAAAACTAACAGCGCCTCTAGCGATAACCTAGGCGTAAACTTTATCCAAATCTCGGTAAACATTGACGTAATCAAGACGTTAAAAGTAACCCTAAAATTATACCTTTTTGCACAGTCGTGTAAAGATCTTATAGGTTTGTGCAACGGAAACACATCAAATTGCGTACGAAATACGTCGAATTTGTAGAACAAATATAAATGGTTGAGGGTAGATCAGGGGTAGATAATTACATTTTTTGATCTTCGGAAATGGGGACGGCGATGCTGAAGCGACAGGTCTTTGTGTAGTTGTTTTGATAGTGTCACTGATATTGAACTTCGGTAAATAATTTATTGATTATATTGTCTGAGACATTGGGCGGCTACCTCATTATTTATGAAACTATAATTGAAGGGAATGTACGAGCGTGGAAAAAACCTACAAATTTTCTAATACGGTGGCATTTTTTAAGGTAAATGAAATTACGTATATAATTGCTTAGTGCTGGTACTGAGTACTATCTGGTCTCTCTCAAACGTGTGTTCGAAACACAAATTTCCGACAAATTTATATGTACGCATATTCGCAAGGAATTTAATGGAATTTGTAGTGCGGTACACCGACAACCCAGGCGATTTATTGGAAAGTTTCTGCCATGAAAACACAAACCGAGGTACCAAAATCACCTGAGTATTTACTGGATAGATAATATTCAATGCAATATATATAATTACAGTTTTGTATCGCGCATCCCGGACAATACAAATACCACTATTCAAGTCCTGACTTGTTTAAGCTATCGCGGAATATGCTTAAAAAGAGTTTAAAGACCTGTATAATGAGCATTGAGCATACCCTAATCATTTTATTGTTTTTTTCATTTCGTAAACGTTTGTACCTTTTTGTGTACTCCATCTTTGGCTATATGTTTAGTGTAATAGTTTTTTGTTATTAATTTCATTTAAAATAATAAATTAATTAAATAATGTTGTATATACTTACATTGTTTTTACAAAAAAGCCGTTTTAGAATACAAATTCAATGGTGAGAGATTTGTGGCTGTTGTTGAAAAACTAGCGACCCACTACGACTTCGCACACGTTTTGACACTACCAAAAATAATTAACCCAAATTACACCAAACATTTAAATACCTTATAGCATCCTCTTGGAACGCTATTTAGTGGTAGAAACATGAAAATCCGCGTAGTGGTTTCGGCCAACAAACACGGACTTTGGACTTTGTTTTATATGTAACTAGCTGGCCTGGCGAACATCGTACCGCCTAACAGTCGATACTTTATTTTTTTAATACTTATTCTGCTATTCGGGACACCGTGACCGGTCTAGCTACGATAAAAAAAGAAAGTTGACAAGACAACAAATACATTATGTCGAAAAATAAAAATTTACCTTCCCGGAACCCCTCCACTAACACTTGAACTTAATGATATGGTATTATTGACTTTTAAGTATTATTACGAATATTATGTATGGGAATATAGAAAAGTGTTGTTTTTAGACTTTTTCACTCAATTATTTTAATTTTTATCTCCGTAAGAACCATCCTCGTGCTTCAAAGAATATTATGAAAAAAGAATAAGACAAATCAGTCAAGCCGTTTTCATGTTATGTCGTGACAACGGAAAACGGGTTTCATTTTTATATATAAAATGATATTTTAAAAGTTTACAGATCTATTAATAAGCTTACTTCGTTTTGATTTATTATGAAGGTTTTTACTTTTTAGGTTTTTACGTGCAATTTTTCCAATATATCTCAGAGTTCAAGGAAAAAAAGTGTTCTAGAATTTACAGTACAACTGTCATGAAAAATTACTCAGTGGAAATTTTCAGCAACTCGCTGAGTTGTTTTGTAGAAACCTTGCCGTGATAATTATTGGCTATTATTATTACTTTCTTTATTCCTATATAATTATGTATTTACAGTATATTTTGGCGGACGCTCGGCGGACCCATTCGACTTCTTCAAAGAGTCCCTCATGAGTTGTGTGCTGCGATATTGCGGGCTACTCGATTGTAAGGAAGTTGCATGGATCTGGTTAGCACGCTTCTTAAGTTTTCATGAATTTTCACACACGTTTATCCTTTCTATAGCATAGTTTTATTTATTTGCCTCGTGATTAGCTTGTAATAGTTGCAAGTTATTTTTAGTATCTTTTTGTTAATTAATTATGCATTTCTTGTACGGGTGTTTCTTTTTTTTATTGTTCCTTATTCGGGTTGCCTGGAAGAAATCGCTTGTTAGCGATAAGGCCGACCGTTGCCTAATAACTTATGTAACCTACTTACTTTTGTTTTAAATATGTATAATTATGTGTATTATGACAATGAAGTACGAATAAATAAATAAATATTTTCATAAGTATCTAATTTATTTAATTTGTTTGATGTTTGAGCGCAAAAATGAAATAAAATTGGTCCAGCCGTCTTTGAGTTTTTTTTTGGAGCAGTGTTCGCCTAGTGGCTTCAGCGTGCGACTCTCATACCTGAGGTCGTAGGTTCGATCCCCCGCTGTGCACCAAAAGACTTTCTTTCTATGTGTGAATTTAACATTTGCTCGAACGGTGAAGGAAAACATCGTGAGGAAACCGACATGTCTTAGACCCAGAAAGTAGACGGCGTATGTCATGCACTGGAGGCTGATCACCTACGTGCCTATTAGATTTAAAAATTATCATGAAACTGATTCAGAAATCGGAGGCCAAGATCTAAAGAGGTTGTAGAGCCACTGATTTTTTTGTCTTTGAGTTTAGCGCTTAGTAACTTATTTTCCGATTCGTTTTTATTTATATAAATTGTAGTATTTACGATTAAATAAACATTAATGTCTTGTTAATACGATGTTTTATTAAATGACGAACTAGGTACTTTACCGACCTTGTCTGTAGGATTAAGATACCGTAAAAGATTGATGGAGGTTTATAACTTATTACGTACGCAAATGAATGTTTACGGCCTAAGGCCGGAGTAATGATTTCTTTTTTATTTAGAAGCGATTGTAACTGCATTATTAAAAACACGAAGAGACTATACAAACTCAACCAAAGAGCTCACCAATATAAAGCTCATCACAAACTAGGACTGCTTTTTAATGTTACTAGTAAACGTAAAACATGAGGTCATGCTTAGTGTATTGATATCACGAAAATTCCGTAGGTCACATCTGTCTGTATGAACGTGAACTCAAAAACCAGACTAAATGATTTTTTGTTCGGATAACAAAGAGTGTAATTCTGAGATAGAAGCTGGTGATAAGATAATCGTAATGTAATGACTACTTTATAATAACTCACCCAAAAGTTTCATTACTTCTGCTTGGCTGATAAGCACGTTGAGATGGCCCGTTGCCAGGGGCAACGCGAGCCATACCGCCCAAATGAAAATCAGTCTTTTACTCGCCATTACTAGTAACTCACTGTTCTATCATTTTTATTTTCACTGTTCACATTAAATGTTCTACGTCGCATCCATTTCATTTAAAACAAAAAACGCGCGACTTCTCCCAAATGTTTTTTCCTTCTGAAAAGAGGTTCTATCACCTCTACAATATTTGTTTTTTACTAATACTAAACAGCCTTATTAATATGCTGCTTTTATAAGTTACATATATGAGCATTATTTTAAATTTTTAAATATTAAGCTTAAACTAAATTGTATACAAATAATTACTCAAAAGAATAAAATATAAATACTTTTGACAGAAGTCCCGCGCGTTTTTAATTTTCGAATTTCGAACGCGGCGAGCAGCGGAAGGTAACACCACGCGTGCCAAACGCGGTATCACGCCGCACTGCCGTGTTCGCCTCGTAGAGACAACAAGTTACGCTGTCATGCGCACTTACTTGCACAGTGTGAACTTGCTTTATAAAGCACCTTGAACGATTTTATCAGCCAAATCTGCAAGTTCAATAGCAAATATTGCAACTTTTCAAACGTTTTTATACAAATACATTTCTTAAAAGCTTATTTATTTACAGCCTGTGACATTATTAAAAGAAAGTATTCATAAGCGTTTTATTATTACAATTGTGACACGAGAATTATATTATAATAATAATATTATTATAAGAATATTAATATTATTATACTTTAATCATATTAGAATGATAGAAAATAGAGAGAGAAATAAAAATACCAGTTTAACAAATTTTCTATTCACTTAGGGTATATAAATACTACGTCTAAAGCAGTTATAATTATGTTAATTGTGTTTTTAAATATATGAAAATCAAAAATTGATTTCCCAGCTTATTTGGTAACGCACGCATTTCTTTGGAAGATCTCGGCAAAGCTTTATCGGTTAAGAAAGGCGCAGACGTATCACATGAAAAAATATACTTAATTAGTAATATCGTAAACGTTAATTCGTTATTTTTCTTTAATTACTAAAAACTATGAGCAGTGTTGGCCTAGTGGCTTCAACGTGCGACTCACATCCATGAGGTCGAAGGTTCGATCCACGGCTGTGCACCAATGGACTTCCTTTCTACGTGCACATTTAACATTCGCTCGAACGGTGAAGGAAAACATCGTTAGGAAACCGGCTTGCCTTAGACCCAAAAAAGTCGAGGGCGTGCGTCGGGCACAGAAGGCTGATCACCTACTTGCCTATTAGATTAACAGATGCAGAAATCTGAGGATAGACTAAGAACTATGTTATAAAAAAAATATACAGTATTTTTTTTTATATTAATTCAATCTACTAGACTCAGACTAACACGCCTATATAATCTGTCTCACTCTAACGCGTACCATCTGCACCGGCCGCGCTTACGCTACGTCACCGATCTCGTCAGAGAGATGTGAATACGCAGTATGCGTTCTGTCCCGCTCTAACGCGTATTGGCCGAACCAATATTACGTCATCATGTGTTAGGTTCTTATTTTCGTTACGGAATTTCTTGATTCGTTCGCCGCGCTGTAAGATCGCGATAAAATCTATGCAATAGCTTAAAAATCTTTTTTGCAAGGGCTTTGATTTCGTCCAAGTAAAGTCCTTTATCACATTTTGCATAAATCTATCGTCTTAGAGGTGTAATTGAATTTGGAATCAGGCATACATTGAGTTGCCCTTCCGCTGTGTAAATGTGTTAAAAATTGAAAGGCTTTCATCGAAGACTTATAAAGTGAATTAATTGAGTTTATCTCGGGGGAGCGTCGCTTCCGCGCATTAGGCCTGTTCGCATGGCACTAATGAAATTACTCCATTTATAGAGGCTCAATATCTGTCGAAAATATTTATAAAACGGTGTGTATAGCTCAGATTTTTGTTTATTTTGGTTTCGCTTGGTTTGGTTGTATTTAAAACAGGTCACGTAAAGTACCTTTTTATTTGAGGATTTTAATGATATCTTCTGATGTTAAGTGATAACCTCCTGCCCGTTTGTATTAAGTAGTATTGAGAGTGTCCATCACTCTCAATGACAGAGGGCTCCCGAGTGCGTTGCCTGCTTTTTAAGAATTGGTACGCTCTTTTCTTGAAAGACCCTAAGTCGAATTGGTTCGCAAATACGTTACTGCTGTTTTCACACAGTGGTGAGTAGCAAAAGCGTCCCGTAAAGAATATAGAATGTGAGGTAAAAAGATCCACGTAATTAGTAAAAAGCAATGTATAACTTGAACTTTTCTTTTAAAATTATAATAGGATTTAGTTTTATTTGACTTTGCAAGAAATAAAATACATTTATTTTTAAAACTATTTTATGTAAACCAGGTTTCCTAAGAGGTATTCGAAGAACATCCATACTAGAATTATCCATTATAGAATGACATTTTATAATGAGAGTATTTTTTTTTATTGAGATAAAGCTTGCCAACGCTCGGCACACTGACACATTGGTAAAAACAAACACAAAATAAAATTTTTAGTGTGACAAGCACTTAAAGGCAAACATGACATACATATATATAGGGATCATAGCCTATTACAACACAAACATAACAAACATTACAAGAGTTCCCCTTGTGGGAGCTGAAATACATTTAATACATAAGAGTTTTACCTACATTATTTACTTGCATACACAACGACATTGTATTTGCAATGTAAATGTGCAATGAATCAAAAAGTTTCAGAAGATCCGAGTAACAGTGGATTAACAAGAATGTATAAATAATATTGCCGCAAGTGGATCGCGGCACTGATGGATTAGCCTGCTTAATAAGCGCAAAGCTTACTGCAATCTATTTCAACTATTATTAATGTAGTACACCTTATGTTACGAAGATTTTTTTACTTATGTAATTAATGTTAGTTTATGTATCTGTAATGGAGTTTTGTAAGCTTAACGTAAGGTTAAAGTCGGGACGTAGCGCTAATTACTGCCATATGTCAAAGTTGGATACGTTTTTATAATAGCCAGTGACAATTGACTACACAATATTGGCAAGCAAATGCTCAGAATAAAACGACGAAGTTAATAAGTTTTAGTATGCGATTTCAGTGTAAGAAAACCTACATCTAAACTAATATTGTAAAGAGGTAAGTTTTGATTGCTTTTTTGCATTGCGTGGGCTCCATAACTGCAGGACTGATTTGAAAAATTATTTCATCTTTAAAACCTTACGTTATCCCTGATAGGTAGCGTTCTATATGAAATTACGATAGTGTAACCCAATGTATAAAGGAGACCATTAAATCGCGTACGCTATGACAATAGAGCAAAGCATAGAAGACAGTAATATCTACAAAAAAAGCCGCGATACCATAATATTATGTCTAGCAAAAATATATATTTTTTGCATTTAAAAGATTTTTAACTGAGATAAGCTATTGAACATCGTGCTAAGACCGAATAAATGCAGGTAAAACCGCACAGCACAGCTAGTGTATAGATGAATAAGATTTCCAACTTTAGAAATATTATTGACAACTATAATATACGCGGTATAGCGTTCAATATGCAGTCTATCGGAAAATTCTAGAAACTCACCGAAGCGGATATATTCGCTCGTCGCTAACTTTTATACACCTTTTAATTTTCATATAAAATTCAGTAAAGTTACCGAGACATTTTGAAATAAAAATGATGAATTTGACTACAAATAATTATTAAATCGTGATTTTAATTATTTTCAATGTATTGTAACGTCAACAGCAGAATGTTAGCCTAGTATGTAATTATTTGATTCTTAATGGCGAGGTATGTTCGCATCATGGCTGTAAAATATCTGATTTTTATTCAAATTTATCACACTCAAAATAACTTTATAACACTTATATACGTCAATAGAAAAGATGTCAAATTGATTCTTAATTTACATTTACTACCAGTTCACAAGTAGCGTAGAGTGGGCAAGAAGAACTGGCAAGAAACTCTCCGCCAAACTCTGCTAAGTTTTGAGTCATACAAATTGTTTAAACTGCATCAAATCAATCCCAATTATCATCTGACATAAAACATCGTGTTTCCTACCATCCGTTCTTATATTTACTTTACTAAAATTACTTTTATTTTACTGTCATTATTGTATGTCTAGGAAGAAAAAAGACTTAAGTATAGTAAAATATTTTAACCATAATGTTATAAGCGAATATATAAATCAATAAATTTGCGATAATATAAGTAAGTTTTGAAAGAACAGGGATCGTTTTCCCTGAAAACATTATCTCAATAAATAACAAGTGAAGTGGCGTCATTTTGCGATCTATTTGCTTTGCTTAAGGAGCACGTTTGTTGAGTACACAAACATGGCCGCGGTGCCGGATGGGTTGTTTTATGATAATCTCTCAGAAATATGGATTTTCGAACGGATATTGGATTAATGTGGATTGAAACTGTAAATAGAGTATTTCAGTAGAATATCAACAAATTGAGCATCCTTTGTAGGCCTATTAATGTGATTGATATAACCTTCTTTGGTAATGTTGTTGTTGCTTAGTACGATGTTGGTTTGTTATTCATTAATATTACTAATATTTTTCGCTAATAATATGGAGTATGTACAATAATATGGTGGTACAATGTTAGTTTAGTAGTTAATGGTGTGCAAATTTATCTTATATGTATTTAAAAGGTAGAATTTTACATTAGATGTTACATGATTAATAATTAATAATTACCCTATCACAGCGTCATAATATTATAACAATATCAAATTGATGTCATAATGTAAGAATATCTATAAAATTATAATAATGTAAGTAATATTAATACAAAATATATAAAAAGAAGCAATAATCAAAAATTCAAAAATCAACTATTCTATAATCGATGTTTCTGTAATCAGAAACAAATATATACGTACAGCGAAACAAATGCTATTTCGATATCTAATTTTAGTCCGTTCTGTTCCCTATATTTTTGTTTACATTCTAATTCGTATATTGTTAACAACGAAAGAAATATACTGATAAGTATTGAATGTTGTTTTCAATCCACTAAATGTTTTACCGTTTTCTCAAGGACTCACCAAACAAAAATAAAGAAACCATATAACCCCACATATATAATAACTGAAGGTAAATAATACCGGATTTTATCGCTAACCAAATACATTATCTCATATTTCGACCGGGCAAATATTGCCCGCCGAAGCCCCAAATCGCGTGTAACCCGGATACTTTGCTCCGACTCAAGTTACCCGGGTATATACTGTTATCCGTACCAAATGTTAATAGATTTTTTTTCCGATGAAAAATGCGGAAATGCAGAGTTTGTACGATTAAATATTTATTTAATTTAATAATAAATCTGATTTCAAATTTACTAAACTCGTGGTAAAAAAATGTTACAGTTTACCAAAATAGTGAAATTCCATACAAGAATTAATAAAATATGTCACATAAAGAATTCTTTTTTTAAACTGCATTATAAAAGAAAAGGAAAAACCACAAACTGAAAAGTTATCCAACTCAACCACAAAGTTAACTAGATGCAAATTATAAAACTCATCTGCTATTCCGTTTAAGCAGTGCTTTACCGCAAAATGCAATCTGATTTAGGAAACCGCTTGCGAGTGAAGACCACGGCGGCGTCAATTTCCTTATATTTTGTTCCGTTCGCTGGCACTTGATTTGGTTCCGATTCAAATTGCTAATAGATTATGGGTGCCTGGTAGTTTTGTTATAAACTGACTATCAGACTTTGAATTTCGAAGTCAACACCAACATCCGGACTGTAAATTCAAAATACCAGTTGTACTAATTACGAGTACTAGATTTTTCAATGCTATGAAATGCGCTTACTGAAGGACTTGTGAGGCGACGTTCTTATGATTCAATATACTAATAAATTGTTTGTTTTAATAATGTAAATTTAGAGCGAATCAAAGAGAGTATGAACTAAGTATGAACGGTTGTTCAATTAGTAAGACACAAGTTATGTATTTTAGTTAATAATTAAAAGCGTATACAAAATGTAAACATGATCGCACACTTGAAGCCAATATGAGCCCTTTAGTTCTTACCACACTCATAAATTGTAATTTACCATTCTCGTTTCCGATATTACATAAGTCACTTAGATTTACGAACTCTTCAATAAGTGCAGTTAGTTTTTTATTAGCTTAGTTATAAGCTCATGTTTTAAACAATTAAAGCCAGTTGTTACCCAGCTTCAAACAAAGTGTTTCATTTAACATATATCTAAGCATATCCAAACATCTACCGCCACCGACCATAACTCACGAAACTATGGCGAACGAACTCATAGAAATTATGGCAAATGAACTAGATATAAAACCTGGGAAATGATGTTTGTTAGTATCAATTAGTCGAACGTTTAGTAAGAAAGTTTGAAAAAAACGCGCGTTATTAAATGCACGGTGATGGCCGAACGATCGTTTTAAGTAGTGAGTATAATTGGTCCATACAATCAATACCTATTTCTATAAAATATATTAAAATCTTCAATTGTTTTATCGGTGCGTTTATTATGAATCTATTTTCAATAACATACTATTGTTTCGGTATTGTTACACATTTTTTCATATAAATATACTTTGATTATGTGATGGAACTAAACAAATAAATAAATTTAATTTTACAAACTTTCTCTGCTTGCTTCAGAGTTCTGCTATCTTAAGAAACCATAATACATGAACTTTAGAACAGTAAATTGCGCGGTTTACACAATCTCTATGGAAACCAACTTCTGCAGATATCTTTACCGTTTGGTAAGGAAGGGAAGGTTCGTGTACGGAATAAATTAAAAAAAAATATAGGTGAACTAGTTTCTTTTCTTGTGTCACTGCCTGTACCCTTTTGTCAGAATTTTTTCAACCAAACAAAAGTTATTAAAAAATGGTCCAAATATATTTCTTAGTAAAGTGAATTGTTGAGAAAGCAACAAACAATAATCTGAACAATGTCTCGAAAGCACAACCTCGATTTTAACAAAAACAGGAAAATATTGTCATTAAGTTACAAATGTTTAAAGTTATGATAATTTATTTATTTAATTATAAGTACTTATTCTTACAGCTAACATACTTTTAATAATAATAATGGTTATGGAGCTATTATTACTATCGACAACTAAATAGTTTTTAATCTATAGATCTATATATATAGATCAACATTGACAAATTAAATAAACCATTCCTATTAACGGTTTTGAACTAATTTGACCTTGATGGTATTAAATTATAAGGACACTGGCAGCTGATACCAGCGCCATTAACTACATAACTAATACTTGATAAAACGTTACGTGTACCATAAAAAAAATTTTCACGGTACCGGTATTCACGGTAACAAACGGTATTAAACCTGTATTTTAGCAGCCGAATAAAATTATGTAATTTTCCTTTGTTTTTATTTATTTCACACATTATTGGACAATTAAAAAACAATAATTCAAAATATATACCGGTACTATGCGATGCTAAAAAGCCCAACGATACGTCTAATCGAATATAACCTTGAGCCTTAATTGTTTCCAAGTCTAACCTTCCAGCTTGTAATCTAAACTCAATTTGGCCCGCTTGACTTCTGAGCTGTGTGACAATCATGTTACTATGAACGTACAACTCTACTTAGCAATCCTAAAGTTCTATTCCTAAAGGGCTATTAAATCCGTTTTCTTCCATATATTTACAGCTTAAAGGGTTCTAAAGACCGGACTTATGTTCACTTATTTCACATAGTTCGGACCTCCATTTGAGTTACCTAACAAATCCTAGATGACAAAATAAAAGTTAAATTTTTGCATTGTTTTTACAGTGGCGCTATTTCAATATATAAACCCAATTTAGATAAAGTTAGTTTAAACAAATAATTTTTATTATTACATATATTATTTTATTATTTATATTATATATTGCATAGCTTTTATCGCGTGCTTTGAGTGCGGCGACCGAATCAAGAAATTCCGTAACGAAAAAAACCTAACACACGATGACGTAATATAGGTGCGGCCAATACGCGTTAGAGCGGGACAGAACGCATACTGCGTATTCACATCTCTCTGACGAGTTCGGTGACAGACTATATAGGCGTGTTAGTCTGAGTCTGGTAGATTGAATCAATAACAAAAAAAATTGCGTACATAATTAATTATAATTGCATAAGTTGATACAAAATGATAGCAATAACTTTACCGCGGCAGTCCCCGAGTGCCACACATATTTCTTATTATATAAATAAAACCTAAGATAAGTTTTGAAAGTTTGAAACATACAGTAACAATACTAAAATGTCTTTACATAATCTCTATAGTAAGAAAAGCTCAATTTGCTGAAACTTTCCTCGGGGCACCTTTCCCTCGTTATTTCCTTTATCGTGTACGTGTGGATCGAGCTTTAGACTGTCAAGTGCAGTTCAGTGCAATGTGCTTAATATATACCTAACATACATTGTATGCAGTAATTAATGTGTTGAAACAAGATGTTACAGCTATATAGTTTAAATGCTCAATAATATAAAATAGTATTCTGTTACGGATAAACGCGAATATTTTTATTCCAATAAAAATTAGGGATTTCTTTGTACTTATCTTTAGTTTAAATGTAATAAAAAAATGTGTGCGTGTACTAGGTGTACAAACGTAAGAAGTGAAACTTCTTTATGACCTTATTTTTCGAAAAATGATCTACTACACGTATATGCAACTTAACGAAATTGGTTAAATAAAGTTTAACAAAAGGCTTTTATTATCATAGACATGAATACAAATACAATTATTTCATTTTACCTTATTACTACTAAGATTATTACAGAATTTCATTAATTGTAATATAATTATTACTATTATTACTATCATTGTTATCGTTATTATATATTTTTGTTATTAATGGCTTCGAAGCTCTTCGGATAAACCGTGGTAGGGACAAGAAAAAGATGGCGCGTAACCGAAAAACGTGACGATTTGCTACAAAATTTGTCCCATACATCGATAAAGAACTTTCATTCCAACGCCGATAAAGAAAATGTGACGTGTAACGAAAAAATGTTACACTAAATATTTTTCCAACCCCGATAAAGTAGTTTCACTTCAAAAAGAGCTTTATTCAAGTGTAATAAGACTTATTTTGCTTTAACATATCAATTTTCTCACAACCGACCGAAATTATTGTACGTGAAATTAATATATTTTTTTAACAATTTCGCAAATTATATTTTTATTTAAACATAATTCCCGTTAGCGCTTTCAAACTTAACAAAAATACCCAGTGACCTAGACATGACCTATAAATTGAAGTTATAAATAATAATGTAACATTCCCTCGAACATAATTCACCGGTTAGCACCTCGTTACTGAGTCGTAAAACTGAAACTTGCGTTAACTTACTGATTATAAGCGACAAATAAGTTATACGGTATTAATATCATTAATATAAAAAATATGTTTACGTTATCAGATGTATGCAGTGTGGTTAATTTACTCGTACACTTATATTATAAAGAGGAAAGATTTTATAGTTTCTTTTTGTATGTTTGTTTACAAAACTATAGAACTAATTTAAAAAATTATGTAACCATTAGAACCGTACGTTATAAGCTATAGATATTATGAAATTACGATAGTGTAACCCAAGGTGTGAAAAAGAACAATAAGCAGTCCTAAATCGCGTACGGTGGGTTAACTATAGACAATAGAGTAAATGGATATACTACAGTTTTATAGAAGACATCAATATCTAGTAAAAAGTCCACGATACCCTATGTCTAACAAAATAATATTGTTTTTTAATATTGTCATTTAAAAGTCTATTTACTTAAGAAAGCTTTAGGCTATAGAGAATCCTGCTTAGACCGAATTAATGCAAGTGGAGAGCACAGCTAGTGGGTTATACATCAGAAAATCCCGAGTTAGATTTTTTTTTTTAATTTTAATCACTACGAACCTCTTTCTTAAAAACTAAATCGAACTTATTGCATCCCTTCATTTAAAGTACTCATTTGCCTTTGTCGAAGTGCGCACACGCTGTGTTCAAAGAGTAAATAAATAAATTGAATGATATAATAAAAATGCAGTATCTCAAATAATAAATCATTTAAATAGCATTAATAACAATGTATATACCTATAACATAGTAAATCCTAATACATATATTTAACATTGTGATTTCATTTTACGTAATATATAAGTTTAATTAATAATTCTTAAATAGTCCAACCAATCTGAATAAGTATGTCAAAACCTGTTTTCAAAGAACAACAATGAGTATTTCCACGAAAAACGATTCACGAAAGCCGCCTGTTTTTCTTTTTATTTTATATTAAAAACTAATTATCTAAGATATGCCTCAGGAGTAAGAATATTATAAACATGTTATTTCAGTGAAGAATTAATTGTTTGAAATGTGTACTAAGAGTACACATTTCAATTATTCAATTAATTTCATACATCGAGAGTTTATTACCAGTTCTTCTCTTCCGTTCTACGCCCTTGATTTGAGAACTGACAGTAAATGTAAAATTAGAATCATTAATGTATTTTTTTTCTGACGTTCATAAGTGTACATTGTGTTACCTCCATGAATAAATGATTTTTGACTTTTGACTTTGACCAGTAACACTTTCTGGGTGCTTCATTTAGACTAAGTATTTAGTATACATTAGAAGCCTACCCTAACATTCGCTGGAATTTAACCACAAAGCTACGGGTAGGGGCCTCATAGCCTAGCGGTCTTATTAAGTGGCAGCTAGGTGAGGGGTACCGGGTTCGATTCCCGGTTCGAGGGCAAAGTTTTAATATTAATTTAAATCTGTTCTCGGCCTTTGGGAGGGTTGTGCGGTACCGGGCGAGTGCCTAAACCGTACATGGAGGACACGGTCGAAGTTCTAAGGCAAGGACGAATTATAAAAAATCTTATACTTGACGCTGGCTAATGCACAAACCGTGCCAGAGCCATAAAAAAAAGCTACGGGTTAATATAACAACTTTTGTTAATTTGTACCGTAAACATTGGTATCAAGTGTCCGTAATGCCTAAACCATGTTTCACTTGAAGCATAAGTCCATCAAAATTGCGTACTAACATGCAAATAGTCGAGTTAGCATGATATTCACACATAAACTCGTTATTTTATGCCTTTACCGTCACCTAATAGAGACGTTTTTGTGAATTGGACAAATATATTTGCATTAAGTGTTTTTATATCTCACTAACGTAACATAACACTTGGTATAAGTTTTATTAATAATAACTTAACATTAGATTCTTGACGGCTCATTGGTCTAGTGGTTAGTACCGATGACTGCGAATCCATGGGTCCCGGGTTCGATCCCCGGCTGAGACGAACATCGATGTGATGAGCATTTGGTGTTGTGCTTAGGTCTTGGGTGTTTAAATATGTATTTATATGTCTATCTATAATATGTATGTATATCCGTTGCCTAGTACCCATAACAAAAGCTTCACCAGCTTATAATGGGACTAGGTCAATTGGTGTGAATTTTCCAATCAAAAAAAAATTAGATGAGCCCCTGTTAAAAAAAAAAAAATGGTGCGTGTACTAATGTACGCGCGTAAGAAGTTATACTTCTTTGGCTTTCTTTATTTTTATTAAATATTAAATAATTAATAATAAATATTTAACGTTAATAATTTAATAATATTTAATATTTAGTACATTATTCAATTAATACTAATAATAATAATTATTATTATTTATTATTTTACTATATTATTAATTCAATTTAATAACATACCTATGTTTCATAACCTTTTAACTAAGTAACAATAGGTCTTTGTGAAAAAGCATTGCTAAATTTCTTTGAAAAAATAATTAAAACTCCTTTATTTGTTTAAACGGTACTACAAATGTCATTATGGCCATTCAAAACTCTTGGCATAGCTGCTAACTTCACCCATTTCTATTTCTTTTTACTTGTAGATTGTCTTATTCCCATCTCGCTCGCGCACGCTCGGCGCCCATACTGATAATTTTGTGTTACGGTGCGCGCGCATCGTAAAATTTCACTCTCATCAATTTTTCATAACGTGCCTAAAGAAGTATAACTTCAAAAAGGATATTTGATGTACTAAAAGTAAAACTTGGCTTGCGGACAATCACCGTCAGCTTAACATTGATTGTTTATTCAATATCCGCTATAGCCGATAGGAAAGAATCTAAAATAGAAAACGCCCACTGGCGCTACAACTCTTGGTCTTGTCCTCGTATTTTTGTATGTGTTTCATGGTATTTTTATTTCTATAAGGCAAGTAGATGATCACCTGTGCCTCACACGTCGTCTTTATGGATCTACGACTTTCGGGTTTCCTTAGCGTACGAGCGAGTTTAAATGTGCAAATAAGTCCATTAGATCAAACCTACTACAGAGGTGAGAGTCTGCTCAGGAAACTGACATGTCTTAGACCCACTGACCGAACTATTTGTCCTTAAAACATATTAATGACATGGTAAACATATGAAGTCAATGTGAGGCGTCGCTGGATCTTCTATTATCATAATAAAAATGATATATAAAGTTCTACAATTTCTCGTACAATTTGTCTTACCCTCACAGGTGAAGAAAGTTAGACATAAATTAAAACAAATGAACAATTCGAAGGCAATACACTAGTTGTGCTAAAGAAGGGTGCAACTTGAACGATACCGAAACTAACTTTTTGAATAAGACGAAACTATAATTGTCGAGACGAAATGCTGAAATCTATCACACCGAATACTTTTAATAAATTTTTTAAGCGATGTATTTTATCTGTCTTAATAAATAAGTGTTTCGGTAGCCTCATTTTTTGTGCAATTATCGGAAAAATGAGGGTAGGTAGGTAACTTCCTTACATCACAATGTTCAAACACTAACCTTATATTACAGATTGTAGAAAAGAAGAGGTTTTTATGTATAGACTTCCTTGTTAGGTTTTTTTGTAGAACAGTATATAAGAAGCAAGGCAGGAGCAAGAGGCTCACTTGATGTTAAGTGATACCGCCGCCCATGGACACTCAATGCCAGAGGGCTCGCGAGTGCGTTGCCGGCCCTTTAAATGCGGCCCGTTCGACTCTATAGTGTTTTGTGTACAAGTGTAAACTATTTATTTTCAACCGAAGCCTGAACTAATTTAAATAATTTAAATTTTCTGAGGAATATAAAAGTCCCACCATTGTAATGACAGTTACAATTACGTAAAAAAAATGAATACGTTTATATTTTTGATTTGATGCGTTCGTATTTTGTTTTTTGACTCAATGAAGAAATCATCTTAAGTAAAATAATTATTTAATCATAATCACCCCCTTAACAATATTTTTTAATCTGTAGCATAATTAAAAAGTTTAGCCAGTTATATAAGTCAGTTGTGTAATTTACGCGAGCGGTAAGTGGCGTAGCAATATGGTGCATTGCTGCGGTTTCCACCCACATTGTTGCTTTATTGAAACATTATTGAACAGGAGATTATGCACTTTTGCATTTATTAAAGGAATATAATCTATACATATTTTGTTGTCTCTAGAATTTTACCCGACAGTAACGACTTTTCTATTGGTTAACAATTCTAACCAACCTGAAATATTGAATGATAAATTTCAAATAGGAATATTGAACAGGATCTGCAATAATAAGAAAATGACCCCTACAAACAATTATCATTTGAAATAACAATAGTTTGTTTCGCTAAAGACATTATTAATTGTAATCAAAATTAAAATATCGGAATTTTTAGAATTCCTTATGTTATTCGTACTCACAGAATATCCAGAAGGTTCTAAGTAAAAATTTCATATTTTATAGTTTTACATTCACTTAAGAACAAGTACAAAGTTTGCACAAACACTAAGATAGTTGTCAAAACAACACTTCACTCCAACTGTATGCTTAAACTTAGATAAAGTAACATTTATTTAAAGAAACAGTTGAAGCACAGCGATTTTTATGTATAATATTATGTAGTCATACACTGTGCTATAATCAAATCATTTTGTTATTAGGTACTCACCTCATATAACACTTTAGTGTCTACACTAAGCCACTTTTGGAAATAATAGTTTGTTAATTATATATATAATTTATTTAGAATCGAAACTTAATTATAAAACCAACTAGGTATAATTGGTGAAAAATACTGTTAGAGAAATGAGAAAGCCCTAAATATTTTTTTTAATGTAAATGACCAATGATTACCAAGTATTTTTTTTCCTTTAGGTTGACGATGATATGAACAGTGTTGGTCTAGTGTATTTAGCATGCAGCTCTCATCCTTGAGATCGTGGGTTCGAACCCCTGGTGTGTTCATTACTTTCTGTCTATGTGCGCATTTAAACACGCGTGAAGGTTGATTTTCCTCAATATAAAAAACCAATGATCACAAAACAGATACAGATTTCTTAGTTCCATGCATAAAGATTATACTATGATAATATTGTTGATGATACATTATTTTAAATAGTAAAAAAATAACAGTGGATGCAAATAACACGTCCAATTTTTATACATGTTTGTTACATTTCGGTGTAATTGAATGGAATTTAAAAGACAGGAACCAAGTGAACTATGTAAGTGCCTGCAATGAAGCTTCGCCCTCTTTAATGTGGCAAGAAACCCTTTTGTCCTTTTGAATGAATTGGCTGAACTGTCCAGCTTTGAAGTCGAATTTATTGCACTTCGCCCAATTTTATTAAAACTTCCTGAAGCGAGATTTAATGTTTGATACAAACGTAGATAATATTCTTATTTTAATTATATAGAATACATATAATGTCTTATTTAAATTATTTTTGACTCATCATCTCACTCACTCAGAATGATTGCATAATTATTACAATTTTATTTTATTAGCATTGTTAATAAGGGAGCATACCTAAATAATTATACATATAATTCAAAGCTAATCAATTTAGACAGAAAAGGTTTCGTAGCTACTGAAAATAGTAGGCAAATTTTTCTACGCAAATTTAATTTAATTTATTGCTTGGAAGTTATAAGTGTATTTCATGATACCTAAGTACTGAAAAAGTTTAGAAAATGAAAAATGGCTCAATATTTCCTGAGTTCGAGTTTTAGATTTGCCGCCAACTCACAAAAACAAATGACAAATGAATGCAATATACTTCATTAGGTTACCAAAGAGTTCTAAAATTAAAATTCAAAAAGTTTTCATTAGCAATGTTTCTAACTGGCCAGTTCTAAACATTTTCAGTGTTACCTACGTACAGACCCTCCGATTAGGCGTATACAGAAGAGACGTTCTGTTCTTCTTTAGTTATATCTATTATATTCATTAAGCAATAAATTTGAAACTGTAAAACAGCAAATGAACCTTTAATGCCCACCCTAACATTTTCTCGAATTACAACGTACTAGGGTCGCATGTGATATGCGGTAGTGACTCCTAATAACTCAAGAACTGCGAGTTCTTTTAAATAAAATTGGCACATTAATTTTTGAGCAGTGTTTGCTTAGGTGGTTTTAGCGACCGACTCTCTTACCTGAGGTCGTAGGTTCGATACTTGGCCGTTAACAAATGGACTTTCTATCTATGTGCGCATTCAAACCACTCGTGATGGAAAACATCGAAATCGGAATGCTAGAGACCCAAAACGTCAACGGCGTGGGTCAGGTACGGATAGGTGATCAGACTTGTCTTTTAAGAAAATTGATGACCACGAAACATACCGAAATCTGAAACCCTAACTTAGAAGGATGTAGCGTTCGTTATTTCATTCACATTCCTGTATAATCTAAGAGAGAGCAGTGTTGGCCTAGTGGCTTCAGCGTGCAACTGTCATACGAGAGGTCGTAGGTTCGATCCCGGCTGTGCACCAATGGACTTTGTTTCTTTGTGCGCATTTAACATTTGCTCGAACGGTGAAGGAAAACATCGTGAGGAAACCGACATCTCCTAGACCCAAAAAGTCGACGGCGTGTGTCAGGCACTGTAGGCTGATCACCTACTTGCTTATTAGATTTAAGAATGAACCTAAAGAGGATGTAGCGCCGCTGATTTTTATTTTATATGAGTGGAAAAATTCCAACCGATGTTCAAATAAAATACGCTTGTGCTAGAAATATGAAAATAAACAAGCTCCATACACTTGCAGACATCATTTTACATGTTAAAATTTTCAACCTTTCGAGGTGATTTTTAAAGTTTCCTGTATGTATTCATGGTATTCGGTTCAACGATGTAGAAAAGTGAAAACAGTCTACTGCTATATCTTGGTGTCTTAAAAGTAAGCGAACAGCGTTTTATTTTATACTTACTATTTCCTACTGTAGATATGAATGAAAGAAAGAAAAGCTTTTTTAACACAATAACAGGATATTTAGGTAAAATAAAGTGCACTAGCCCCAAACCAAGGATTCCCTGTGTTGTGGGCGAAGAAAGTGCGTTTTTTTGGGTTGCTTATATAATATATAGATTTAAATTGTGTTTGATGTGGTACAGCGGGTGTTAGTTTCAAAAAAAATCAGATAGGTAAAACCTTTTTAGTATGAATAAGATTATTTTAAGAAATTAAATACATTTTGTATCTCTTTGTTTAGGGTAGACACATTGCTGCGTCTGTTTCGATGGTGTTGTCGAAAAGAATCCGCCTTTTTACAACAGAAAAGCATTGTTAGACCTTGCTTGCTTAGACCTAAAAAAAGACCGCTTGTGCGTGATTCAGAATTCTGCAGCCATAAACAAAACGGTCAAGTAAAACACACAAAAATCAGAGGCAAAAAAATTGTGGGCTACTGAGTATTATACGCGTCATAATTTTATAGATAAAAAACTACAGTCATAAATTACTTTATGTACCTACGTCTTTAATCGTATTGATAGAAATAAATTTTCCCATATAAAAATATCTCTTTAGACCACAACAAGAATGTCGAGGCGAGCAAATATTCCCTCGGATATGTTGTTTGATCGGCGGGACAGGCTGTCGGCAAATATCTAACAAAAAACTTCTTTGCACGTTCGGCACACCCCCAAGAATTCTATGTAATAAATAGAATAGTGACACGACACTGTTTCCACCATTTTAATATGCTCCATGAATGTATTAAATTACGTACGATATTGTTTTCAAATCGATTAGGGTGTGGTATTAAGAATTAATCTAAAATAAAGATAAAATGTGTTTATTCAATATAAGTACATAGTAAGATTTGGGAACCCTTTTGAGTAAAAAAATTACTGTGTCAGGGTTGCCAGCTCCTCCATAACAAACCTTATTATAAATTCCCTAACATATATTTATATATAATTTATATACAGAATACTAAATTATTTTCGACAATAAATGGATTTTTAGGTTATATTGATTGACTCATTGATTTGTATGTTATTTGATAGTTACTTGTATTTATTATTCATAGTTGTTTCTTTGTATTCATTTATCTTGTGTATGTGTTAATAGTCGGTGCAAGGAGATTAATATTGGTATAGGTATTGTACGGTTCCTGGGTCATCGTGGTGTTTTAAATAATAGAAGATTTTAGTTTTACTCTATATTAACCACTCGCGTACAACAATAGAATAAAAGCAAAATAATGTTATGTTAATTGCTATGTAACGAATAAATGTAACAGTCGAATAGCCTACGTCTGGCTATACTCTCGTATAACTCCGACGATTTAAGAAATCGCCATGCTTATAAAACTAAGAAAGCCAGAGTGAGCAAAATGTACAGCCTTGGCTCGTATATAGGTATTTAAATATTTCTGTATTTTTTTTTAAAGTAACAGAAAGAAAGATTCTATAACCATAATACTTTGAGACTGTTGAAGTACGAGTATTATGCTGAAAACATTCGTAGGAAAATGTTTTTAAGAAAAGGCAAACAGCTGCAATATTAATTTGAAGTACCTAACTATTAACACAACTGTTCTTCTTTTTTTACATTCCAAGTAAAACACTAAGATATAAAATTGAGATGTTATTTCCTTATTTTCACTGATATTACAAATGCCAAAATTTTGTCCATTCACTCTTCATAGACGTATGATGTAACTTGCTTTTAAATTGCATTAACTCTTCTACTAATATTATAAAGAGGAGTCTGTGAGATTGTAGGAAGTAATCTCCGGATCTACTAAACGATTTCGACAATACTTACCAATAAAAAGCCACGTTATGTGGTATTACCCCGAAAAATAGAACATTTGCATAGTAAATCGGGGAAGAAATGGTCGAACGAAAACGTTTCTTACGAATGCTACTTTAACGATCAGAGATTTAGAGAGTTCTAGAGCAAAAAGGTTGTAGAGCTTGATAATGCCTACAAACAATTTAGCGACTGCATATACTTTTATGTTATATTAAAAGAAGTTATACGTCACTCCTGTCTGCATAGAATTTACTACAGTTATCACCAAGAGCAGTGTTGGCCTAGTGTCGTCAGCGTGCGACTCTCATACCTGAGGTCGTAGGTTCGGTCCCCGGCTGTACAATAATGGACTTTCTTTCGTGCGCATTGAACATTCGCTCGAACGGTGAAGGAAAACATCGTGAGGAAACCGGCTTGCCTTAGACCCGACGTCGACGGCGTGCGTCAGGCACAGAAGGCTGATCACCTACTTGCCTATTAGATTACCAAATGATCATGAAACAGATACAAAAATCTGAGGCCGAGACCTAAAAAGGCGCCTTTTTTTTTAATCACCAATATCTAAATCTTTTATAAATTTGAGGACTACTTAAATGATCCTAATCCTTGGGATTGAATTGCTCCAGTTCAAACAATTTGTATGACAATACTTGCCGATTAAAAAGAGTGGCGGAAAGTTTCTTGCCAGTTCTTCGTACCCGCTCTACGCCCTTGACTTGCGAACTGGTAGTAAATGTAAATTTACGATTAATTTAACTTGACGATTCAAAAGTGTACTTGGTTACCCACTTGAATAAAGATATTTTGAGTTTGAGTTTAAAATGATTTATGAGGAAGGCTTAGATTTTATATTTACAAGATTTATGTGTGCTCATGTGAAGCTGGGGCAGGTGGCTAGTTTCTAAAAATTAAATAGGAGTGTTTTGATAAAATACTGACCCTTTCCTTGGTAGTTTGAAAAATATTTTGTAGTTCCATTTGAAATTAAATTACCCCAGAATCGTGAGGCCGTATCATCAGTTGAATCGTTGCCAAGGTCCGCAATCAGGAATCTAGGACAAGAGGCTGCGGCTATGTACCAATGCGACACAATAATTATGAAAAACCAATAAATCATTAAAATTGAAGGTTATTTTTATACTAGAAAATCTTCATTATAATCATGGTCTGTCATATTATCTTTTTAACAGGAATTTGGTCGATTCTTTTTTAGGCCCAATCTCACCAATTTGTATTTTATTTCCCACATATTTTTGAGATATTATTTATAGGTTAATGACTAAAGTATATATTGAACGTAAGCCCCAAATTGCAAATTGTTGAAGATCGATTTGTCACGTTTCTTGATACTCTGTATGAGTGTAAAAAGAACAAATTATTCAAGACTTAAATAAAAATCTTAACTACGGGGTTCTTGCATATATAATGCCTTTTTTAATTAAAACAAATATTTCGTGATCATTTGTTTTTTTCTAATAAGCAGCCTCCTGTGACACGTCGTCAACTTTTCAGTTCTAAGGCATGCCGGTTTCATCAATATGTTTTCCTTCACCGTACCAGCGAGTGTTTAATGCGCACATAGATAGAAAGTCCATTGGTGCAGAGCCGGGGTTCGAACCTACGACTTCACGGATAAGAGTGGCACGCTGAAGCCACTAAACATTTAATAAAACCGACTCAAAAATGTTAAAAATTAAATTACAATATTTTTTTTAGTTTTAAATGAAATGTATAAAGTGTTAATTTATTTATAGATACGATATCCTCTTAGCCTATTTTTGAACGTTGGTGCGAAGTTTTAGTTGGTTGGTTAGACAAATGTCTTCCAAATGGCAAGTCATGGTAGCAGCAGTAACGACGCGCGACTCTAAGTTTGTACTAAGCAACAAACATAATGAAACTGCTATAAACAATCGACGTGTGTCACGAATAACTTACGTTACTAAAAAGAAAAATGAGTATAGAAATATCTTTTCACCATTCACAATAAAATCTTAGTCGCTAGAGTTCTGTCGGACTCATTTTATGTAGAACCTATACTCAGTACCTGTTCAAAATCGATATGATAGTAATGATGGTCGCCCCATGTCAACATGACGTCCCACGGGCCGGGTGCAATTTAAAACCCATCAATAATGCTCTAATGGACAAACTTTCCGCCTTGCATCGCAATTACATTAATACGATTATTTCTTTGTGAACAATACACACTGCTGGAAAGTTTGGCGAGGTATAGACCGCACAGGAGTTACTCCTATATGTCGCAGATTCTAATTTTTTTTTAACCACGTGGTTATTACTGTCGTTCGTTATGTAAATTTAAATTTAAATTTAAAATGAGTCGTTTGGCTGATACGCTGCAATTGAAAATCAACAGATGACATATTGACACTGACAGTTTATAAGATATCTATGGTATTGCATGGTGTTGCCATTTTAATAAAATAAATGACATCGTGTTCCCTTATTATATTATCTTCTATATCCACAGAAATTACTGTCTCTTCTATAAGCTCGTTGGGCACTAAAAATATTATATCTGCACTAATATTATTAAGAGGAAAGATTTAATTTTATGAGTGTCCTGCATTATGCCTCATGAACATAAGCTGTTGAATGTTTTCAAAAAATTAGGAGTTCGTATGAAAACTTCGATTATGTAAACCAAATTGTGAAAAAAATCCATATCACGTTTTACTGTTTTTTATTTTCCCGCAGAAAACAACTGAATGGGCGCGACACAAAACAAAAGGCAAACGTAGGGGCAGGATTGGGTCTGAGAACAAGTGTACAACGCGAGCGCGCAATAAGTTTAGTATTCTAACACAATGTTCCCAGAACTTTCCGCACGTGTGTCGCAATCGACAATCCCTTTTGCGGTCGCGGGTTTGAGGCCCTACCACTTGAGTTAATAGTAAAGTTTAGATTCGTAATTAGCTGTAGCATAATTAAACTAAGATAAATCGTTTTGGGTCTCATGCAGTGTATCTCGTAACTATGAATGTCTACAAAGCCACTTTCCGCTGTATGTGTTTATTTAACTTCACGACGCGACGGTTCTCAATTGTCTAATTTAAGAGGGACATTTATATATATACTTAGATAAGCTGCTCCTGCGAACTTCGTTTCGCCTTAATATGATTTTTTGTCTTAGCCTTCCTCTTTGTTGCTAATAAGGAACATTTTGCTATGGTTACACAGCCGGGAATTAAATGCGCAAAATCTTGAAAATATTAAGAATACAAAAAGCGAAAAAATAAGAAGAAAAGCAAAGGTTATCGTCGGCTTACATTATGGCCTAAACCAGAAGTGGAAATGGCCTGGACATATAGCAAGATGCACAGATAAAACATGGACTTTAGAGACAACTAAATGCAAGGAACCAAAGTGAAGAAGGAGAAGAGAGCGACCTAGAAAATGGTGGATAGAAGATATAAAATATATCGTAAGGCGGCGTCCTAATTGGGAGCGATCGTACGATGGCGCGATGCGTTTTTCATCTCACGATCAAAGTGGTCGTGCGATGACCTAACAGGTGTCCTAATAGATCGCGCGATGTCCATCGTGTGATGCCGTCGTTCGATGGCTGGCGCTCGCCACTTTAACGATGGCCCGCGTAGTAACCGATTAGGACACTCAAAAGAGATCTGTTGCTTTGATTAAATGATCGCACGATCAAACGCATCGTACGATCGTTATTAAAGCATTTCATGTGCTCGCACGATTACTTGCGAAGTTCAAATAGGACACTCTGATGAAATCTGTATGTTTGAACTCATAGCACGACGAGACCGCATCGTGTCATCGTGCGATCTTCGCCAATTAGGACAACGCCTTAGCAGGACGCGAATGGAGAAAGAAAGCCATAGATAGAAAAATTTGGAATTTTGAGGAGGCCATTACCCGTGAAGGGGTTCTCGCATCAAACTCACGTGTTTAGTTCAAAAATATAGTTTACTGTTAAAAATATTTATACCAATTATTTAAAAATACATTCTTTAAAACACTTTCTATCATAACTAAGTAGCGGAAATTCACTTAAAGTGACACCAATTAGAATTGTATATCGTTTCCGAAATGTATTGCAAAAAAAGACTTTATCAAATAGCAAAACAAAAATAATTATTGTAATCTTATAGCATTTGAAACATCATTTTTAAGAAACCGATGAAAGTACCGCGGAAATCTGAATATCTCTGCTGTCCTGCTGTTCCTTTTAGAGCATATAGAAGTTATTTTAATAACAAAGATAATACTGTAGAGGTGCCAAGATATTAAAAAGTTCATAGGTAAATTTTTAAAAAAGAGACATTGTTTCACACTTGACCTGATGACGATATAATATTAGCGAAATGTAAATTAAACGTAACATTTATTCGTATCAACAATTTTCGTAATTACAAACCAAACATTTATTTTGGATCTGTATTTAGATACTCAATTCGGACGCGAACATAAACATAACAATCGGAGCGTTTATAATAATTAACAATGGAAAATTTTGAATTTACGCACTGTACGGAATGATTTTACATTAATAACAACACAGTATATAACATATTCGATAGTAATAATATATCAGCCAATTACATCGGTTTTTATTGTCCGTTGAGTAAACTGACAAAAGTTCTACAATTTGTTAGTGTCTATTATATGTTTTTAAATATTCTTTAGCTTATTTTTCCTAATTAATTCCTTTTTTTTCTAATTCGTGAATTTTTTTTTGGATATGCAGTCTTGTTGATTTAGGATCTAGACTCTTTCGTTACGACAAGATTGTGTTTTTTTATGTAAGTTAATAATATCGAATTAAATTTTATTTATTAATTTGAAAAAGATTAAAGGGAATAAAATTTAATTCGAAAAAGATTAAAAGGAAATTTTAACATAAATTTGCCTTTTAATTTTTTGTTAAAATTTCCCTTTTAATTTTTTTAAATATTTTGTTGGTGTATAGTATATAATTGTAGTGAGTAATTATAAATATCAAAAATAGCATTTGTATCTCATGAGATTCAAACTTCGAACAATTATTGTCGGGAGTTGAAGTTTATTAAGATAAATAAATATATAGAATTTTCTATATTGTAGAATGTAAAATTCTAATCTAAATTAAAAAAAAATTCAACTTTTAAAAGTTATTAACTGCGTACAGTTAATAGTTCTAATAAAAAAATGTTAAAGTATATAAAAAAGTTATGTCAGAAGTGGGATTCGAACCCACGCCCTCAGAGAGGACCAGAACAGCTCAACCTGATTCACAGGCAAGATTTCTCTTGAGTCTGGCGCCTTAGACCGCTCGGCCATCCTGACGAATACGTGGCAACGCCAAATTTGTCTAATTGTTCTATTTAACGATATAATATATCTATTTAAAGATAACGTAGTAATTAGTATTGCAAAATAAATCTTTTTCTGTTAGACATGTTAGACACATTTTCCTACAAAATATGTTTATTATTGATAACGTGCAATATTTTGGGTACTTCTATATATACGGTTTACATTTATTATTATACAACGTTCCATAATATTTGTATAATACTAATAAAAGCATTACAATTGAAGAGAATTCAAAGTAATAATGAATCAATATTGCTCATACTTTAGTATAGGCGCTACAAAAAATTTAATATCACATCTGTGTGAAAATACGTTTACCACAACACTTTTGATAACCAAATTGATCAATAAACTTACTCGGATCTCAGTAAAATATTAATTATTTATATTAGAACCAAGAATATCTATCAGTGAAAGGGCCTTGTCCCATGCCCCATTCTGAGGATTTGTTAGAACGTACATTTTTTGTGGTTTCTATGGATTTTGTGGATATATAGAATTGTTTTGTTCAGTTTTCACGGAATATTCAGTGTTTTTAAAAAAAAGGCAGTAGCAATACAATCCTATATGGCTAATTGTAGTATGAAATATTTAAAATGTTCACAACAATAGTGTAATTTTAAGATCTGTAAGTATTTTGGGTTGTCTGATAGAAATTTCTTTTAGCGGTAAGACACGCCTTTGTTGACGCCACCTTTGTCTTTTTTTTGCAAGTTATTTTTTTACACGCTTTATATTAGCTTCACCTGTATGTATGTATGTAACCGACTCCTTCGGACTCGATTTTGACCCACATTAAACGGACAGATTTAATTCAAACTTTGTACACTTATAAAGAATCAGCGACAATATAATAATTTCATAGGTTTATCTCGAAAAAACAATGAAATTTTTTTTAAAGTCCACAAAGCAATACGATTAAATTGAGACAGCACGTATTGCTGCTAGGACTATGTGCCATATTTTTCGTCTATCGAGCAACCCACGCTTTTTCACAATAAAACCAGTATTTTTTGTTCATTACCATTTTCAGCCTAAATTAGGAATTATTTTTCACTTTTTAGTTTGATGTGCTTTAAAAGCGTGTTTCATAGTTTTTTTAAACTATATTTATTTTTTCTGTAAAGTGTTTATAAAATATTGAAGTTTTCACAGACAGCGTTGATTTATAAACTTCGGGTTTTTAAAGTCGGTTAAAAGTATAATTTCTGTGCACAGTGCGTAAAAGGATCTGAATCAACATTTCCCCGATTAACAATAAGATATTAAATTGCGATCTACCCTCAGTGCAAACAGAAATCAATCATCGTTCCATCACGCCAAGGAAGGGGTTAATTCAGTTCAAATACCTCGAATACTCGCTTCAGTGATTATCAAGGATCAAGATTTGTATTGGACAAATTGGTGGACGTAAAGTGAAGTAAGGTATAATGTCATATACTATTAAATAATACTTCTGAAGTAGAGAAAAAATTGACTCTAAAATATACTGAAAAGTATGAACTTATTATTGAGTCATTCATATTAAATTAAAGTAAAATAATTGTAAAATATACATAAATACATAACTTCAATCCGGTAAAAAATTGTTTCCATTAAATTAAAGTACTTAACAGTAATTTATATGTAAGAAATTAAAGAAATATAGTTTTAAATATTTAATATAAAAAATGTAACAATCAAATAAAATATAATTGCAGTCTTTTCTTTACCAACACAGTTATAATAAAAATAATTAAAAATTAATGAAATTTTTTTTTTAAAAGTTTTTTCCCTGTAGCAGTGTACCTTTAACGCTGGCAGCATTTCCTCGTTGTATTGCGATATTTATTCGTTGAGTGAGGAAAGCACCAGCTCTAGGGTCACCGTTACTACCTGGCGCCAACTTAAATCTTTTAACACCTGTGCACTTGAACCCCACGGCCCAAGAGTCTCTACTCCAAAGGAAACAATATTAAACAACTATGAAAACTATATTTAATATTATTGTATTATATTTATTATATTATAGTATTATAATATATATTTTATTAGTATTGTTAAATTTAAATAAAATGTATTAACAAGAAAAAATTTTAGCGGTTTTGGAGTCCTCTATTTTTCTATGGGACATATTCTCTCTATTATATTTTTTGACGTCGACGTTGGACCAATGGATTTTTATATAAAACGACTTCTTCTTTATTTATTATTTTTTCTTTCTTTTTTTCTTCTTCCTTAGCATTGTAATTGCTATTTAAACTGTTGCTTGACTTTCTTTGTAATGAATTTAGAAATTTTCTCTTCTTAAAATACTTATTTATATTAGATGGGTATAACTTCTTTTTGCTCCGTACAAAGAAACTGTTGAAAAATTAAACTATCTAAAAGTTTTAATCGCTAACTTTAATGTGAGCATGTATGGTTTTAACAAGCCACTTTAAAACATCCTCCAACATCCCACACGATACTTTTAAATAGGGTGACCAATTCAATTAAATTTTTAAGATAATTTAACACAACCTAGAGTTAGATTCATACTTAAAGCTAAGTCTCGTTTCTGAGTTAGTGACATTGTTTTTTTGTACGAATAAATATTTAAAGGCCGGCAACCCACCCACTAAAAATGCGATGACTGCCCTTTTTGCGCGTCCCGCAGGCACGTTTGCCCCCCTATTATATAAAAAAAAGACATTTCTTGGTAGTCATCCAGTTTTGAAATACGGCTGCCAAATTGGGGCCTTCACCAATGCCCAAATAAAAAATAGAGGTTTGTCAAAAGCAATGGTAGGTACTAAATATAAACCAAAGAGATATATTAAGAAATACTTATATTAGAAAAAGGACATCGATAGAGGACGTTACAAAGAGTATTCCAGAGGACTAGTGGAGATGGACAAAACTCACCTTGTGGGGGGCGGAGGAGTATAACTATGGAAAAAGGGGGCCCAGTACAAGAGATGGGAAGATGAAATAAGCAGTTGCAGGCATGGTTTGGTCAAGAGTAGAGCGAAAAAGGTCAGAATGGAAGGTTCTGGAGGAGTCTTTTGTCGGGAAAGGCAAACGGACTTAAGTTTGTTTTAATTTATTGTGTTTAAGAAAAAATATTTTTATTGTGAAAAAAAAAACTTCTTCGCTTCTTAGTATGTGCCATTTTTATGTGCACTGCTACAGGCCAAAAATCACCAGGTCAAAATTTTAAATAACATAAAAAAAAGATGTTTCGAGTTACTTGAAAGTATTGTCACTCCAAAAAAGTAACATACGCGGGTACATACAAATTAATTACTATAAGTTAAACCTTGCCTCACTCATTAAAGCTACAAAACTTTAAGCGAACGGCTTTTAGCTGTCTACTAAAATTAGTAGTCGATTAAGCTCCTATAAACAGTTTTAAATTAATTAAAAAATGACTTCAACTACTAAGTAATGGAATGGTTTTATACGAATTGACGATAATGAGTTTTTTACAAGGTATTGAGATCCTATTAGGGAATTAATGTTTGGAAAAAACTACGACAATGTGTTTCTTTTACGTGCGAGTGCTAAATGCGAATAGCTTGGGGAGCGTTCAAGTATTACGTAACGCAAATTTTGGAGATTATTGACCCCCCCCATGTAACTCACCGTAACGTTTTTCAGTACCCAAGTATAGTAAAACGTTTCGTGACCATCTAGTGACTCTTTAGTTACTATTATGTGGTGTAAGTCGAAAAAAATATTAACAATAACGCGTAATTTAATCCCCGCCCCGCATCGTAACGTTTTACAAAAGGAAAAAAAATACGTTACGTAATACTTGAACGCTCCCTTGTTCATTAAATGCTAAATAATAATCTCTTATTCCACAGAAAATAATATAACCTAGATTTAATAAGTAGGTACACACATATGATAAATAACTTACATTTAATTAGTTCTAAATGGCTATATTTGTCCAAACGCTAATTACACGCTTTATATTAGCTTCACCTGTATGTATGTATGTATGTGCGTGTGTATGTAGGTATGTAACCCACTTCTTCGGACTCGATTTTGACCCACATTAAACGGACAGATTTAATTCAAACTTTGTACACTTATAAAGAATCAGCGACAATATAATAATTTCATAGGTTTATCTAGAAAAAACAATGAAATTTTTTTTAAGTCCACAAAGCAATACGATTAAATTGGGACAACACGTATTGCTGCTAGGACTAAAAAGTGGAAAATAAATATAGTTAAAAAAAAGTAAAAAATACGCTTTTAAAGCTCATCAAACTAAAAAGTGATTAATAATTCCTAAAAATCAGTTGACGTTTGTGTTCCACGCTACGTACGATGCGCTAACTTTCCCCCACTCCCTTGTTTAATGCTCAAGAAGTTTGCCGGCATCTTTATGTCGTTGGCTGAGAAAGACTTTTCGTCCTCCCCCGGGCTACCTCTTCCCGCCATCGCCCTCCAAACTGCGGGTGATGCGATTGCGGAAGAGATGCTCTATCTGGCAAAGGACACCCTTCAAAAATCGCGAGGTCAACCTCCAGTAATGGAGAGGCTCCAAAAGAAGGAGAATTATTATAATTACTATCTAGGTTAAGAATTTTGTTAATATTCCAATAGTCACATATTCGGTGTCGAGACCCTTAGTCCGTGGGGTCCTAGCGCTTTAAGGCTTTTTAAAGACATATTATCAAAAAGGTTAGTCGACATCACAGGAGACCGAAGATCTGGCAGCTACCTCGGACAAAGAATTAGTCTAGCTATTCAAAGGGGGAACGCTGCAGGTATCTTCGAAACCTTGCCTAAAGGGACTCCTTTTAATAATATGTTTTAGTTTATGTTAAGGTTAGTTTTTTTTTTCAATGTATATTATTTTAGTTATTATATTTATCACATATTAAATTAAATTTTCAAGTGTCCAATGATATTAGGCAATAAATTATAACGCAAATTACAATACGGTTAGTCGCGGATTTCGCGAATATTTATGCGTGACGCCTGACAACCGACAAGGGTGCATTGGTCATACAGTACACAAACTCTGTAGTAGTTCAAAAATACACGTTCACACGAGTAAATACTTGAGTACCTGTCTACTGAAACAACATAATTTTCAAGTTAAAGAATAAATTTTATAATTTAATTTCCTTTGAATAAACTATTGTGTGTAAGTGTGTGTATCTGTTGTGTATAGCATGGTCAACTGTAGCCTGAATTCAAACTTTACTGTTAATTTGCCCAAGTTGATGATTTTGCTTCACGATCTTAACTGAAACTAACTTTTCAACTTTAAATTAATTAAAATTTCGCAAATTAGATGTAATCCAATGCAATGTTTTCGGGCCGAAACTTCAACGGTTCGACTGGTGGAGGATATTCCCTTTAAGTCGAAGAAGGAGTAGCACATTCCTTTCCCAAATACTTTTAATAAAAAAGTTATATATACAGTAGCGGCTCTGTAAAATCAAGCACTTTAAACGTAATTTACTTTTCACAACTACGCGGTGTAGACACTGTGTCATTGTCACAAGCGGCGTGACGCCGGTCCACACGGTGGCATCAACACATGATAAATTAAACTTTACAAAAATGTTTTACATAAAACGCGTTTTGCACGTTTTTAGGGTTTTCCATACATAGTAAGTTTTTACGTATTTTGTAGATTATTTATATACTACACGTAAAACGGAGTAACTTAACTTATATTTTTTTTTAAATATAACTTAAACAAGAATTAAATTCACATAACTATACCTATGTTTATTAGTTAATAAGATTATTAAAGAAGATCGATTAAAAAGAGTGCGGAGAGTTTATTGCTAGTTCTTCTCTTCCGTTCTACGCCCTTGATTTGAGAACTGGCAGTAAATGTAAAATTAGAAGCATTTAGTGTATATTTCTTTTAGAGTATATTTTTGACTTTTTGAATTAAAAAAAAATGCCTTAGTGACCTTTTAATTAATAGCGACTTCTGCGCCAACAATCATTGCGATGACGTCAAACGCGTTAACAAAGTCACTCCAACTCCTAATGAAATATATACAACTTCTTAACCTTAGCTACTAGCCTTTGGACCAGTCAATGGTAGAGAATCCTCTCTTAAGCAAGAAGAGCACAACGTCCTTCCTCCACAAAATTAATATTTTGAAGTAACGCTGTAAACTTCATACAATACATAAATTAACTAAAGGTTCTTCATATTTATATGGTACACAACTGAGAGTTTCACAAGGCAGTTTTTGCCGCGCCACTTTGTTGAACTAGGTGCCCACTGAAGTATTTCCGAACCAATTCGACCTAGGATTCTTCAAAAAAAACTTAAAAGGCCGGCAACGCACTTGCGAGCCTTATAGTATCAATTTAAGCCCATGGGCTTAAATGGATGTACCACTTAACATCAGGTGAGCCTATTACTTTAAAAAAAAAGGTTTCCTTACAAGTACCTTAGCAAGTAATTGGAATAATTCTGCGTTATATTGTTCAGCTTATCCAGTCCTAGTTATATAAAATTCATTTCCATTTAAGTTATTTATATTAAAATACTTAATATTTGGAATAACTCATATAAACTCAAGCGCACCCAACGTTTTACGCTCCACGAAGCAAGGCAGATGCCAAAGGCTTTAGAGGAATTTAATCCGGTTACAAAAAGTCCGCAACAAACAGTGTCGATGTGTTGAAGCATTGCTTAGCGTTTAAACGATTTAAACCAAAGGATTTCATGGCTCAGGGATTTCGTGTGGACGTATTGAGTATTGCGGTTGAATTGAAAAGGGGAAAATTGTAGGTATTTAGAAGGTTTAGGTTTATAGTAGATCAAAGTGCAGTTGCCAAGGCGATAATTTTTTTCTTTAAAAATGAGAATTAAGTTCGGTAGTGGTTTTTGTATGGTTATGTTCAAATAAACACTTTATTTCAACCTAGGAAAAAAAAAATGTATATGAAATTCTTCTAACTTTACATTTAGTGCCAGTTCTCAAATCAAGGGCGTAGAACGGAAGAGAAGAACTGGCAATAAACTCTCCGCCACTCTTTTTGATCGCCATTTTTTTACACAACGTTTATCTTAGTCATAAGCTCATGTTTTAAACAGCCAGTTGTTACCCAGCTTTAAACAAAGTGTTTTATTTTAACATATAACAACCGCCACCGAACTTAATTCGTGACTTGGTTTTCTACAAGATATCTTTTTGATTGCATAAGACTTTTCTTCCTCACAAAGTTATATTTTAGAGCACGCCAAATTCTGCTATAAAATAAATACACTGTAAAGTCTTTATAACGTCATTCGTCATTCATTCAAAATATTATTTATAACGTAAAAATGAGTTAAATTTAGCTGGTTTACCACAAAACCCATACATTAAAAAACTCTTTATAACGTATTACGCAACAGCCATTCTCTACATCAACAACATACTTAAGTGAAATTGTTTTTATAATCAGCTTACAAAACTAACCTATTGAAGTGCCGCAATTTCTAAGAAAGACATCTGAGGTCATAAACAGCCTTCTCGCCTTTGTTGTGTGCCATTATTCTTAGATTATATTGCCTGTAGGAATTTATTGTAATTGGTTTAATTTGGTTTTTTTATCTTCCCTCCGTATAACGAAAAAAAATGCTCGGTCCCTTCAAATTCGTTATAAAGTATGTACACTGTATATATAATCTAACTTTGAATAAAATCTCATATTAACACGTATGTTACCTACCTTTTGGGATAATTATAGCGACATAATTATCTATCACCTGCAGACACCGCAGAGGGATGCGTCTAAATTGGGAAACCACGTGTTTCAACCACATAGAATATCTATGTTAATTATGTACATTGTTTACTTGACGTAATAGACAAATAGAACAGACGTGAGCTATACACAGCAGATTCTAAAGGGCATGAAAATGGGGCAGTTAATAGCCCGCCTTGACACACCGATATGGCAAGGGGCAGACATTTCTGCGCCTGTTATATTAATAGTCCATTGAAAGAATAGATAATGGAATTATTTACAAAAATATATTTTCGGTTCAAACAAAGCATTGAAAATGTCCAGTTTCTTTCAATACAATATATTTTACTTAAAGTAAAACTAAGTTTGAATTAACTGTATATTAAACATTGATGATTTTTATTTGTGTATATTATTACATATTATTTATTATTATTTATACATAAGTATATTTATTTATATAATTTTATTATCCATTGGTCCGACGACATACCTCGCGATGTTTTTCTTTATTGCATGCGAACTGATGATTAACATCAGAGAACGTATAGAAAAATATCTTCGGGAGTTTCAACGGTGTGAAAACCGCTGAATAATTAACACTTCTGATACAATGCGTTGATTAAATACAAATTGGTGAAACAACTTACTACAAACTTCCTTACACGATTTAATTTACTTAACTGTCACTCGGCTGGTACTGCGACACAGTGTGACTTAGCCTCCGAAACAAGAAACTTTCACTGTGGTTTTTTTATTTTTTTGTGTGAAACTTCTTCAGGCGCATGTGGGTAAAATTAGTGCATAGCGTCACGAAGATGTGCAGCGTTTTTGTCGAAGAAAAGGGAGAGAGCGATTGGGACCGATTGAGAGAGAGTGAGAAGGGCGAGTTACCTTATAGATATTATATTTTTAAAATTAAAATTTCGTAGGGAGAATTTATGAATATTAGTATTTTATATGTTATGCAAAATAATTTATTGAAATCTCAAATGACGAATTGTAAATTAAAATGCCACGTTTTTTTAATTATCGAAGAAATAAATTTATAATTTGTAATAATTTTCGATACTTTTAATATTTTAATGACAAATAAATTCATTAAATTCCTAACATATCTTCCTTTTTCACTCCCTCTAAGCCTCGGAAATCTAAAGTTTTAGATTTGTATAAATATGAACAAGACTTGAAAATTAGTTTTCCAAAGAAGTTTCACTTCTGACATGTGTACTTTGTACGCGCGCAATTTTTTTTTGTTCTGCCCCTTTCTGCCCCTGCCTTTGTCCAGAAAATGTTCCATCTCTATTGATACTCGATACATAAAATAAAATCATACTTCGTACTGCGCGTCTCGCGAGATACGCCGGCTACATCGATAATATTATCATTTTAGCCTCCGAAACAAGAAACTTGCCAGCTTTCAGCTGCAGAATAAGCATGCCGAAATATAATAACTTGTGGCCCAGCCCAATCTTATATGCCTAAATAAACTTTATAATTTTCGATCTGTATTACTAACCACCTCTAAATGTATTCAAAAAGCATCTGTCGTTTAGGTCCCCGTTCCCCCTGATGGAAGGTTACACCGTAACGCGAGCTAAGTGAATCAAACTGTCATTCTGCCTGCATTATTGCTACGACAATTTGTTTTGTATGGATATGTCTACAGTAAATAAATAATAATATGATTTACGACTAAAATATACGTTAATGTATGATTTTGCCGTGTACTGAAAACTTAATATTTTTTCTTGTAATATATTTATTTATTCAAAATATTACTACCTCGAAATTTGTAACTTTGCGTAAGAACTTAGGAATTCTTGATTCGAAAAAAATGTGAAAGTATTTTGAACTGCTTCGTGGAATTAAATAATTTTTTAAACACGTTTGTATTAAAGAAATACTCGATTTTTTGAAGAAAATATCCTCATTGTCCGTCTAAGGTCAAAAATCCACTTTTTATCATATTTGGATACTACATTGACTAAATATTTCGGCTACATAAAAAAAACTCCATGTGTTTTAAATTTCAAATTAATCAGTCGGTAAAGTGACGGAGTTGATAGAAGCATGTGATTTTTCTAGAAAACTATGTAATTTAATGTTATTATTTTTATTTTGTTTCAAATTTTTGCCAATTTTCATAATTACAGAATATGAATTAAAATAGTTATGACAAAAACTAACATGATTATATTATTTTGAAATGGCTGCCCTGTAAAGTTTACTATTTGTCAGATCCGTCACTATTCTACGACTATGACTACATATACATTGTATACTTTATTGAATGAAAAATCATAAATTATATTAAAAATATAATATATCTTATCCATACTAACCTCGAACCATCAAACAAGAAATGGGGTGCATCTGCGCGCCCTCACCTCTTTGCACAAAGAAAATCACTTCTCCGTGTAAATATACCTTACCTTTCAATTTTAAATCACTTTAATGAAATTTAAATTAAACTTTAAATTACTATTGAAGGGAAATTTTAATGTTTCGCTTTATCGCACGAAACTTTAACAAAGTGTATTGAATATATAAGACATAAAATTGTATGGCATCACTAATCAAGCAATTTTCATACATATTTATCACTTGTATATTTCGCGTGATGTTCATTTTAAACTAGGTGCGCCCGCGAAGTTCGTTTCGCTTTAATATGAGTTTTTTTACTTAGCCTACCTTTTTAGTAGCTATCATGTGGAACATTATTAACTTTCAAATTTTTCTCCCCATAAAAACCTCCTCAAAGTCCAAGTAATAATTTAAAAAAACGTTTCTTGAATTGGACCAGCCGTTTTCCAGTTTCGCGCCTAGCATCACATTTTAATTTATGTAGATCATTATAATAGTTCAAAGCAAAGAAAGCCTTATTGCTTCAGAATCTCTTAGCTGATTCAGGAATATATAATAAAAGTATTAAAAATAAACTTTTTATTTCTAACATAAAACAAATTATTATAATTATTTTTAATATAATAAATTACACTACATCTTTTTTACTATCCTTATAAATTTTTCCTAATTACTTTCCAAGAAAAAGGCCTCCTCCAATGTGTCAGATATGACATAGGTGAGTTATATCCACCTTGAGCCAGCCGTTTTTGTAATCATCTGCCCATCACGTGAGTGGTCTCTGCCATGTTTCCCAATACACCTCCCTTTCCTCGGGCTTTGCCACCGCGTCACCATTAGGGTCCATCGATCGTCTGATATATATTATTATTATTATATATTTAATAATAACAAATCGTTTATTTGTCAAGAAGGAACATTCAGATTGATTAATTATAAAAACCGCACAAACAACCATATTTAAATCTGCATTCTAATATCATATTAATTATCATAATGTCTATGTTAATAATAAGAACAATTGAATTATTTATAATTGTTGTCAAAACTTAATGATTAATTTTTTTTTATTTATACTATTTTTTAGGATAGTTAAAATGTATGCGAGGCATTATTATATTTCGAAAATTTAATCTTTAAAAACATTGTTATCTCGTTATACAAGTTTGTGTCATACAGTATTAAAAGTCGTAGCGAATCGTAACTGCTACGTAGCTGCTACGAAATATATTTTCAACAATGAACTTTCCAAGACATATTCAGTACCACATCATAACAAAACATATATTCCCATTAACAGTATTACAGCTGTATGTATGTGAATGAAGGCGGTCTGATTGATGAACTGTCTCCGAAGATGCATTACCGACCTGACCTTCCTCCATCACTCCGCCCATTAGTTTATTGCTAATTTAATTGTATAGAACATTGTACAAAGTTTGGCAAAGAAACACATGCATATTTTTCTGGCACGAAAAACCTTGTAAAATATCACGATTTATGTTAGCGTAAGCTTATGTTAGCTAATGGAATTACTAAAGCAAGTATAAAATGTTTAGTGAATAGGTATTCTGTATTTTTTATTACAGATTTTATTGTAATTCATATTTTATATCGTTATCTGTTCGTGTGGTTACAGTAAGCATATAGACAGGAACTTAACAATCAATTATTTTAACAACCATATTTTATATTGGCACGGAAATTGTCAAATTTCTATATCTATTATATAAAATTCTCGTGTCACAATGTTCGTTTCCATGAGTATGGGAACTCCGAAATGGCTCGATTGATTCTTATGAAATTTTTATGTACATTCAGTAAGTTTGAGAATCGGCTACTATGTATCTTTCAACCCCCTAAGTGATAATAGTCCACCTAAATTTTTTTTATCTTTTTTTGGATAACATTATATTTATTATTATGTGGCATTAAATAATACATACAACCCTAAATTTTCACCCCTCTACGATCAACCCCTATTTTTGAGTATGGTAGAAAAATGTTTCCTTTATACATGGTAGAACAACGTTTGCGGGTCAGCTAGTAGTTCTCTAAAAATCCGTAGCGCAACATATTAAAAAAAACTCAATATTTAAATCGCTACCTCTATTAGAACATACGCGATAGCCTTACAGGGCTCATATAGTTTTAAGCTACTTAAATGATCATGCTAATTAAGTGTATAATAGATATTTTTTCTATTTTAAACATTAACCCACACGTTTTTAGTATAATTTAAAATGCATGAATCTCTTACTCATCGTGCGCTGGCTGCCTTCGCTCGAGTTTAAATTACGGTTTTATGAATAGGTAATTGTTTGATGTGATACTAAACATAGATGTAGTTAACAGGAAGTGAAATAATACGTTGTGTATTATTAATAGCGTTACTCAAACTCAAACTCAAAATATCTTTTGTCATAAAGGTAAACAAGTACCCTTATAACGTCAAAAAATAAGTTAAATTAGTTGTTAATTTACATTTACTAGCTAGTAGATATTTTTATTTTAAACAACGCGCGGTTTCGCGTATCTGTTAAACCGTAGGCGTGCGTTCCAACCACGGCAGTGTACCATTGAGTGTTTTGTAACTACACAACAAACACTTGCATATGCAGTGATGTATCACGATGAAACCATTCTTGGATGCAGAAATGGAAATTTGTCAGGCACAGCCTTGCGATTCTGTAACTCACTTCTGATAAGAAGGGAGCTTGTAGTTTATTGTTTATCATAATGCTAAATCGTAAAATGACTGCTTTACGACTGATTTGAACGCGACCGCCGCTACGAAAACCGCTGTGAGAATTCGAAAAAGTGAGTTACAGAATGGCAAGGCAGAACGCTGATCACCTATTTGCTTATTAAAAGGAAATAGATACAATAAGAGGCTATGAATATATGCGTGCATATGTCTGACACGTACTTGTAGATATCGCAAACTTCACTCGTTGAGAAAAAATAGTTTTTCCAAGAAATTAAATAAAAGTCAAAAGTCAAAAATAATTTATTCATATAGGTAACACAATGTACACTTATGAACGTCAAAAAAGAAATACACATTAAATGCTTCTAATTTTACATGCCAGTTCTCAAATCAAGGGCGTAGAACGGAAGAGAAGAACTGGCAATAAAATCTCCGCCACGCAACTCTTTCAAATCGCTTAGAAATATGTCTATTAATACCTAAATTACCTAGCTAATAAGTGCAATGCTTTTGGTTGCAGACTGACAATATTATTTGTTTCATTGACGGGTTGGGGGCGATAATATGTTCCATCCAATTAAGTACATTACCTTAGTACTACGTAAAGTTGGTTCAATAAGAAATTTAAATAGCTCCTCTTAATAATCGAATAATAATAAAAACTCTTCTAAAAATATAAATCTGTGTTGATCGTCTTGAATTTGATTATATCGTAAATATCTTAAAATTGAACGGCATTCGTTATTAAACGTTTAACTTTGTTTAGAATAGACCGCTTTGCTAATATCACTTATAAAACATACAAAATATAATAAATGAAACACGCGTCACTGGTTAATACATACAAAAACAATTTACTATATACTAGAAACGGTGGCTCGTAGGAAAAAAGTATTGATTCATTTTTTATAGATAATTTTATAATCTATGATAAAACTTACCGTTTTGCTGAAAATCGCGAAAAACTCATTTTTTGACCTTTGACATTGAATAAAAAAAAATCCATACACGGGAATGATGGGGAACTATTAAATATTATTTATAATTATGTTTTGAACAATTTTACTGATTTTCAGCTTATTGGGACTTTATGTACCTTCACTCTCATTTTTTGGTCTACATTAACCGGACTATACGCCATTTCTTAGTTAATGAAAACAAAATTTATCTTACTCATATTTTATTATAATATTTTTACTAAAGTAATCTGTATTTACATTTGTAACAGAACAAAAGCTTAAATACGGGAACATGACCAGAGTTAAATGACATTAATCTTTTTGAATTTTCACCGAAAAATACCGTAAAACACTCCGATAGTGTCAATCACATCCCCATTTGTCACGCAGCGTCAACAATCGTGCGAACGCGGCCCTATTTTACATTTAATTGCATTTCTTTGTCGATCTCCCTGTTAATCTGGATGCACCCTTGTCGCCTGTGATCGACCAATTACCTTGGACCTCTCTCCATGACGACCACATCAAATTTCCATATGAGAGCGAAATGTATCGTGTGTCTACGAGAATTGGTCGTGTCTAGACTTATTTGTAAGAAAGTGTGTGCTCTGTAAATATTGGTGGAAGCACTTAGCTCGATAGATTGTGTACTCAGGTTTTTTCCGATTTCAGCTCAATCTTTGCTAGGAAAGCTTGTTATCCTAAGAAGCCTTGAAGGCTTGTATTACTGTTGTATTTACAGTATTTGAGCTATAAATGAAGTCTATATTTGTTTTAGTAAAAGATCTGATTAATGGATTAGCTCAGATACGTGGATAAATTTATTTTTAGAAAAAAGTGCGTGCGTACAAAATACACATACAAAGTGCGCACAAAGTGAAACTTGTTTGGCAAACTTATTTTTAAGTCTTGTTCATATTTATACAAATCTAAAACTTTAGATTTCCGAGACTTAAGATTACAGGGACTGATTAAATGAATTTAATTGTCATTAAAATATTAAAAGTGTCGAAAATTAATACAAATTATAAATTTAATTTTTAAAATTTATTTCTTCGATAGCTTCAATAAATTATTTTGCCACTACATATAATATGTCGGAGTAATGGCGCTGGTATCAGCTGCCATTTTCATTATAATTTAATAACACCAAATTAAAATTAGTTCAACACCGTTATATGGTTTATTTAAATTGGCAATAGATCTACAAATTAACGACTATTTAATTGTCTGTAGTAATTTCATAGTCTTTATTATTAAATGATAATGACAATGGCAGCTGACACTTACACTATTGCTTCAACATAAATGATTCTACTTTACGTATAGGCATATAGGCACACTTATGAACACACAACGATGGTCAATTATTATGAAAATAAACTTATTGATACTGAAGTAATGACTCTTAGGTCCTTTTGTCATGTAATTTTTCACTTATATGTAACAACACTTTGGTTCTCGTTTAGTGTAACTTGTTTCATTTTTTCTCCGTCTTACATGGCTATAAAAATAGTTAAAAGGAAGATTTTATCAAAAAGATAATGCTTCCATACAATTCGGCGTCAGTGTATTAAAAAATCCAAAGGCAATTTATAGTCAAATAAAACGGCACTTGTTCAATTAGACTTGTCTTTCAATACACAGCGTTTAATTAAAAATAATTGAATATCTGTTGACCCCGGGGCTATTTGCTGAAACTCAGTGTTAACTGATTTTCATGACAAATCCAATTCAGGTTGTACTCATTACTGTGTGGTATGTTTAATTATTAATGACTCAATTAGTTTCGATACAGATGATGTTATAAGCCTTCGTCATATACAAATCATTAAAATTTCTGAAGAATAACTTAGTGTTTGGGTTCCAGCTCACTATGACTTTTAATACGGGTTTTTCTATGAGCTCAATTAATACTTACTTTTACGACAATTTAATACATATCGTAAGATGACTGTCGACACAGATTAAGAATACGTCTAGGTCTTGTGAAATTACTGATCTATTTTGTGATATTTTTTTTGTCTCTGTAGGCAAGTCTGCCTGTCATACACCGTCGATTTTTACACAATATATACCTTCAAGAAAAATCCATAAGTGCAGGCGTGATTCGAACGCACGACTTCATAGTTGAAAGACACACGCTTAATCCTCTTGGCTTACACTGCTGCTTAAATATTCTTACAGAGAATAATAAAATTTTTTTTTGGACAATTCACACCAATTGACCTAGTCCTATGTTAAGCTGGTGAAGCTTGTGTTATGGGTACTAGGCAAGGGATATACATACATATTATAGATACGAGTAGATAGGCATATAAATACATATTTAAACACCCAAGACCTAAGCATAACACCAAATGCTCATCACATCGATGTTTGTCTCAGCCGGGGATCGAACCAGGAACCATGGATTCGCAGTCAGGGGTACTAACCACTAGACCAATGAGCCGTCAAATTTCACAATACATCAAAATACCTGTGACAAAGTTCAACGACCCTAACCCTTCACACTCAATATTTCAGTACATATTCAGGACACTTAATAATAATCAATTCGTCACTCTGAATGAAGGCAATCAACGGTCATTGAACCCCGATGATCAATATTTCGGCTTTTCAATTGACAGCCTTCAATAGGGTGTTTTAATACTTATGGTTTCCTTTACAAAATTATTCTCCAATTTTTAATAACCGACCAAAAAGGACTTTAATTGTATTTAAGTTTATATGTTATTATTAGGTTTTTCTTATAGGAAAGTACTCGACAATAATCTACATCTACAGCGGAACGTATCTCCCTCCTTTCTGGTTTCTACTATGTTTGCCATAAATTTTTAAAATATCAAAACATCATGATCAAAATATATGATGTTTTGATATTTTAAAAGAGTACCTACTGAGAGTTTATTTACGCTGGCTTATTCTCTCGGCCTACACCCTCTGTCTTCTTTGCCGATGAGTAGGGATGTCTATTGATACAAATGTACTGAATAATGTCGATTTTTGGGTCTATAAAAAAATTCAAAGTGTGTAAAATGAACAGGTACGAATACGCCATAAATCCACAGGGCTCGAACACATGTTGTGTTGATATTGCCAAAAATTTAAACAATATCTAATAAAATATTTCCAACCTATATGTATTAGTTATTTATTTAAATACTTAATATTGTTATTTTTTTACACTATAAATAAATTAACAGCAGAAAAACACGTACAAGAAGAAATTTTAGATTATTATTACTTTTTATAAATTTGTACCAAATGGTATGGTTGCCTGAAAAATATCGTTTAGCGCATAGCATTATGATTGTATTTCATTAAATTGTATTATTTGACAAGACATTTTATATGTTTTTAATTGTTAATGAATAAACAAATAAAAATTAAAACCGATAATGATTTTTCAATACGTTAAGCAAATTGGTCCTTTTCTTGAGGTGGTTCGCCTGTATTAAAAGCTCGAACGTTTTGGGACCCACTTCCAGCCCCTCGTTGTGAAAATTGCATAGGTACAACAAAATAAGCCTCTAAAACCTATTCAATAATGAACTTGAGACTACTATGAATTCCCAAATAGTCAATAATAATTTTTAATATTTCTATAATATGTTAAATTCAATTGATTGGACCAAAAATGAGGTACAATTAGGTACAGTTTTTTTAATCTTCTTATTCTGGATTAAAACTTGTTAAAATATGGCAATTTTACAAAGATTAAAACGCAATGTATTGGCATAACATTTCTCAAATCAAATTAATTTTGATTTGAGCAATTATCAGGTAATTGAAAATACACTTTTGAACATAAGAATAAATGCTTCTGAATTTAAAATTACTGCCAGTTCTTAAATCAAGGCCTTAGAACGGAGAAGAACTGGCAGTATCCTCGCCAGTATTTTACAAGATGCTTGTACGGATTCGGCAACCACTACACCATGCAGGTCATGTGAAATTAATATAGAGTTAATAAATTTTCATAACTACATTTTCTATTGAGTGTACTTGCGTAAAAAGTCTATTAAAAAAGGAGCCTAAGTCCACACTAAATGAAGTCATTCCTTTCCCTCCCACGATTCTCGGTCAAAATAACATTTTACATGAATAAGCAATCATTTGTGTACTCGACCGTACTTCATTTTTCATTAAGAATATATTTATGTCAATAATTCTGAAATATATATTAGTTCGTTGAATTAAAAGTGTAGAAGATACAATTTAAAATTTTATAAAGATTTAATATGTAGTTTGTCTTTTCATATTTAATATAATTTGTAAAAGTATCTCTTTTTATATTAAACGATTAACATTTTTAAGTTTTGTAGTAGCATTTTTAATGAAAAGGTTATACAATGTATGTCTTAATATAATGTTATATTGTATGTAACTACTTGAGTAATATATTTGTGTTTCATATGTGAGCTGAGCTGTATTTAGATTATTATTATATTTTTGTTTTATAAGCAATAAATTACATTCACTTTGATACAACTTGTTTCCGTTTCGTTCCCACAGCTCCTATTTCACCATGCATTGCTGATAGAGGTGAAACGCTTGGTTTTCTTATTTATTTACTCATTATGTTATTTTATTACAATAATTATCTGCTTAGTGTTATGAAGAGCTTGATGAGGTTACTTAAAAACATTATTTAAAAAGAACTTGGTGATTTAAGATTTAAAGTTTCAGTTCTTCTCGATCTACTTTGATTTGATTTGAGAACTGGCGGTTAATGTAAATTTAGATTTTTTTTTTCTGACGTTCATAAGTGTACAGTTAGTTACTTTAGTTTAAGTTACCTACCTGAATAAATTAAATAATAATTTGATTTGTATTTAAAGCTGAAGAAAGCATTTATATAGAAATCTATATTATAGTCTTCTACATAAACGTGGTATTATCCAAATAATTAATTATTTTATTAATTTAATTATGAAAAAACATTTCCATGGGAGAATTCATGATGATGAACAGTGTTGGCTTAGTGGCTTCAGCGTGCGACTCTCATCCCTGAGGTCGTAGGTTCGATGCATGTATGTGCCAAGCACAACCGGGGATTGATCTTTCTTTCTATGTGCGCATTTAACAATCGCTCGATGAAACTGGCTTGCCTTCGACCTAAAAAAGTCGACGGCGTCTGTCAGGCACAGGAGGCTAATCACCTGCGTGCCTATTAGATTGAAAAATGATCATGAAACAGATTCAGAAATCTGAGGCCCAAACCTTGTTACGCCACTGCAATATAATAATCAGGAATAGGGAATAGCTAATAATAACAGTCAATGTTTAACTATGTTAAGAATCTTAAAAGACGTATAAGTTCTTTAAAGCAAAAGCATTCAATCACAGAACAAACCAAAGAAGCAAGAGCTATTGACTTGAAATACAATTTCAAAACGTCAAACTAAACCCAATACCGCTTGATCGCTGCGCAGTTCAATGTGTAGAAAATTGTATTTCTAAATCCGAATCTACTCCATTCCTTTCGCGAGAATTATGTTTATTTTATTGAATATTGAATTTTCATATTCCTCTTCCCGTGTTCTTTATTTCGAATGATTTTATTTTATACGTTCTACTGTGGATTTGCGCGGTAATGTTTATGATAGATATACGTATAAAAAGAAACGCGTTTCCAGGGGCAGTTTGAAGATCATGTAGGAAAAAATAAACTAATTTTCTTAACTGCTATTAAACAATTTTTGCTTAAGCGAGTAAGTTATTGTTTTATTTATTAATAATCATATCATAAAATTTATTTATTTATATATTCACACATTTTTCCAGAAGAGGTAGGCAGAGATGCTTGCTTCATCCACTTTTGATTCCAACGCTTAAACCAAATGGCTGCTCACCTCGTACATAAGTAATGCCACCCATAATTAATTCCTTGGTTGGTTAAGTGACGGTGTTTCGCTTTAGTTTTTTTTATATCCAAAAATCGAGCAAATCAAACATAAACGAAACAAATTGAACAAGGATAAGTAAATATTATAAGATTTTACTATTCTAAATATGAAATGTAATAATAAATGTTTTAGTTTAGTTATAGGTGTCATGGACATTTATAATATAGGTAGGTAGGTAATAGATGGCTCCAAAATGGCTGGAACATTTTGAAGCCAACTATCATACCGCAATAGACGATGGCAAGCGGCTGGATGGGATGTTGTTGATCCCTTGGAAGATGCTAATTAAAGATTTAAGTTGGCGCCTGGTGGATAGTACTGGTGACCCCAGAGCTGGTGCTTTCCTCGTTCAACGAATAAGTATCGCAATACAGCGAGGAAATGCTGCCAGCGTTAAAGGTACACTGCCACAGGTACCAAACTTTTAAATTTGTTTTAATTTTTTTCATTATATTTTAATTATTTTTATTAATACTATGTAGGTTAAGAAAATTGTAAATACAGTTATGTTAATTAAAATTCATTGTGATAAGACAGAATAAGACAAACAAAAAAATATAGATATGTAAATAATTTTGACGGGTAATTGAAGTAGGTTACGCTTTTTCTAAGGTGTCACACATCACACACCACATCGTGGTGTCGCAGCACCTACAAAAATAGTTGTGATGCTGTACAAGACACAAGTGTCACAGTAAAACTATAAAGACTTGATGCCTAAAAACTTCAGGAGAGTAAAAGAGGCCTTGGACGGGATCGATTTCCTATTTCACTGTTTTCACCTTTTTAACTCAAATAATTTCTATTTTATATTTAAACATCCCTTTACAGGCCTATTTGTTCCAAATTTTTGTTAATTCTCATTAGTAAAAATATTTAATTGATACTTTTTCTATTCGGACATCGCTTTAGCTCCATAATTAACTTAATCCCTACACAGAGTTAGACTTTATATAATCCAAGCGATTTTATAAACTACGCCAATTTAAAAGCCGCAAATTAGCCCGTGCTTCAATATTGTCAAAGTTAATTTATGTTATGACATTGGGGAGCGCCGATTCATGTTTATGAAATAGTCGGAAACCGAATTCGGTACTAGCACTGGTTAGTGTGAACTGTGAACGTAATAAAATGTACACAGTCAGTATGGACAAAATATTTCGATTTAAGTTAGAGACGACAGCTTATTGCCGATACTAATAATAATAAATAATCTTTAATTCTTCTCTCACATATACATACAAGGTTATGATGATAACATTTGGAAGTGTATGTGAGAGACTGGTCTCTGTAACAGGAGACCTGAGTGACAGATAACCAGCCTCTCCACCACCGGACCGGAATACAATCAGGTCATTGTCATAAGATACAATAGAAGAAAATAAGTAAGTGCTAAAGGAAAGCATTGCAAACGGAGTCGTAAAATTTAAATTTGGTGTGTGCGTGCATGTATGTGTGCGTGTGTGTGTGTATGTGTGGGCGAGTGGGTGTAAACTACACAAAATTAGAACTTTATCATCATCGTCATCAGCCTCTTTATATCCATCGTTATCGTCCATTTCTGGACGAAGACCTCCTCTATTTTTCTCCAGTACAGGGAGTACTGGAGGAAACATACACTCGGATGCACTGGCATCTCTGTATCCACTCGATATACAAGGAGTCCGTGTAATATTGCTGAACACAAATTAAATACAAGTTCAGTTTTCCAAGTAATAAAACAATTCTGAAAGCCTTTAAATTTTCTTCTACATAAACATTTCTTAACCTTATCCTATTCTGCTCAATCGTGACTTTTGTAATTCTTGTATGTCATATTTTTTGTAATGCATTGCAATTCATTTTAGTTTATTTTATTATTATTTTTTTGTATTATTTTAGATTAAGGTTGGTTTTTATAAGATTTGGTTATGCGCTTTAAATAATATTTATTTTATAGTTTTTTACTTACTAAGGTTGTCTGGAAGAGATCGCATGTTAGCGATCCCGTTGAATGCCTTACAATTTTTATGTATACTGGTATTTTTTTTTCTATAAATGTAAGGAAAGGACGAAGTGTAAATAAATAAATACTAAATTGAGGCCGCAAAGTAGTATGTACAAAGAAACTTACATTACATACAAATTACATTTAATCGTAGGAGTTCCAGGTATATATTTATATTCGAAAAGCCAGCACACTACTAAATTACCAAAAGAATTAAAGATCTTCCGACTAGAGTCTTTAAAAAGCGACTTGGTGTTTTACTTTTGGAAAAAACTTACTATTCAATAAATGATTATTTGCGTGAGACACTGTAGTTGATATAAATTTAATAAAGTAAGATACGATATGTACGATACAAAATAATAATATAAGAATATAAGAATTGACCTTGACTAATAATGTAAAATGTAAAATTCATTAAGACAAATTTGCGCGCCATTGTGTGTGGCAGAATATACGAACTTACGATTGTACCACCTTATACATTTTTGTACCTTATTCGTGCAATAAATAAATTAATATTATTAACACTTTCAATTGAGACAGCGATCCCTATTTGAAAGTTGAGTTTTTGTACCGCGCCATCTTAAGGTGACACGCCGACGCACTTTGGATATTGAGACATCGAATTCGCATACAAAACGGGATCAGTATAACTAAGTATTTAAATTTATAGAGTACATAATAATTACGTTTGATCAAGCGAACACTTAGACCACACAACATAAAATACAGTACACCAATACTATTTGCATGTGCTATATAATTTACATATGTGTTAAGCCTCTCATATGCATTCAAATAAATTTTAGTTCAATATTCATCCTGTTTTACAAACATAACTTGTTTAGGAGAAGAGTGTCCATCAATGGAGGGATTTCAGACGGTGAGATGTTTTTTGAAGTTAGATATACTTCTTTAGGCGCGTTATGAAAAATTGATAAGAGTGAAATTTTACGATGCGCGCGCACCGTGACACAAAATTAATTAATAAATAATGACCTTTGCAGTACCTTTTAAACAAATAGTAAAAAGGTTATGAAACATACCTAGTTATTAAATTGAATTAATAATATAATAAAATAATAAATAATTATTAATATTAATTAATAAAAAATAATATTCTAAATATTAAATTATTAACTTTAAATATTTATTATTAAGTATTTAATATTTAAAAAAAAAAAGAAAGCCAAAGAAGTATAACATCTTACGCGCGTACATAAGTACACGCACCCTCTTTTTTATGTTGGCACAACTTGTCTTCAAAGCGATAGTAAAAGGCATACAACCAAGAAGGGAGCTCGTAAAAGCCCCTCTCCATGGCGTCTTTCCAGCGATACTCTGGGCTGCCTGTATATAATACTGTAGCATTTTTGCCGCACACCACCACTATGTGGAACCAGTTGCCCACTGAAGTATTTCCGAACCAATTCACCTTTGGGTCCTTCAAGAAAAGAGCGTACCAGTTCTTAAAAGGCCGGCAACGCACTCCTCTCTGGCATTAACAGTGTCCATGGGCGGCGGTATCACTTAACATCAGGTGAGCATCCTGCCGCTTTTCCCCTTGTTCTATGAAAAAAAAGTGTCACAGAAATAATCCTCATTTATCGTTTCTATTCCACCTTAGAAAATCATTCTTCTTTATATATGTACTGATAGAGAGAAGCTGATACACTGCTTATCTAACAGAAATAGTTGCGGAAATATTCATAACTTCCCTGTAGTGTGCGTTCAATGTATTCATAAAATTCAATATCCCCACAAAGTTGAGCCATATTAGCGCTTAAACTTTTCAACTTCAGGTGGCGCTGTTCTCACAGCAAACTACATCATACCGATATAGAGAATAGACGAGTAATAATTAATAGATGAGGTAATTTTATCACAACTAAAATACACATCAAGGTACCGGCTGCGAGCCGAGCCCTCTGTCTCCTCGGGCACTGCAGCCCTTATCAAGGGCTAAATGCCCGCACTCATACCGCCCTGTATTAGCAGAGTGCTAGCCAACACACCACACGATGGGGGCATACGCCCCGAATGGGGCTACACACCCCAGGTGAGGGGTGGTGAGGGTGGATCAAGAGCATTCGAACTAAAAATTGCTTAAAGGAATGTTTCTCGAACTAAACGGTTCCATTTTAATATGTACAAGAAGGTTTTTAACAGGTCGGCTGAAAAGCTTTAGCAGGTGGGACTTTTTATTGAATTTGATTTGATTATTCAATATTCGTTGCCTTTTCGATGAATTCGATACCATTTTTATAGAACGAGAATTTAGACTCAAAATTAACACACGAAATTCCTTTTAATCCATTTTTTTAAACAAGCAAAAGTTCCTGCACTCAAAATACTATATCTCGCAAACTAGTACGACAGTGAAACAAATTTATACACGTGTTTTGTAGGTTAGGGCTAACTAAAATCATATTAATTTAATACGTAGCGCCATCTATGAGTCACCCTACGAAATTTTCAGGCCACCGATTATGTATTCACTGTGTGACTTCAATGACATTTGATACCTCATTCTACCGGATACGATGTTGCCATTTAATCAATAAAGTGTAATTTGTTTTTAAGACTAGAAAGATTGCTTATTTGCGTTCTAAAGAATGTCATAGAGGGGTTTCTAAATTTTTCACATTTATCTACGTTCAAATAATTCATAATTGCTAGCACGAAAAGTTTTTATTAGTAAAACATACTAAAATATTTAATTATGTAAGTTATCTTCAGCCGTGCGATTCTGTAACTCACTTTTCGTGTGTGAGTTCGAAAAGTGAGTTACAGAATCGCAGGGCTGGCCATCTTCTACTGATCATTTCTCCAAGTTGTGAGCGGTACATGTCATGATAATTTTTTAATATACGTATATAGTACCGCATCTATTTTTTATAGAATCACGAGCAAGTGTACAAGTTTCTAACACGTTATTTAATGAAGTTAGTTTATTAGGTTGTCGACGGAACAGTGGACAATTTTGATGTACTTCGAAAGGCTGCTACCGCTGCTACATGTCTGGTAACGAGAAGTTTATAATTGATATGTAACAGTCAGATATATATCAAGTTATTTACACATATAGTGAAACATTAATATATTTACTATAACAAACATTTAAGGGTTTGTTTGGTTTGGTTTTAGCCGAGTTTGAACAATAATGTATTCCAAAAACCTTAAACAAAAAAAAATTCAACAAAATCGACCTGTATTATTTCAGATACCATAAGATGAAGATCATCTCCTTCTGCTCTCTAAAGCTATAAAAAACATATTCAACATAAGCTCTTCAAGAAAAGAGCGTACCATCTCTTAAAAGTTTCACTACGCACTCGCGAGCCATCTGGCAGTGTGTGCCCATGTGCGGCTGTATCACGTAACCTCTCCTACAGGAGCTCCTGTCTGTTTGTCGCTGTTGTATAAAAAAAACAAAAATATATTCAAAATTCGAAGATAAAAAAAGGGGCACCATTGTAAACAATTTTGAAAGGTCTGCTTTATCTCAACGAATAACCAATAACAATAGTAAAAATCGGTTCTATTTATACTAAGCCCCGGGGTATCTTAGCGGAACAATCTTCACACCCGTAGGATCGCTCAAGTGCACTGAAGTGCTGTTACGGCCCTCTACAATGTTCAGCAGATTTGAGGGATTTGTATGTGAATTTATGCAATTCGCATCTATTTCGTGTTGTTTTGGAAATTCGAATATGGAATATGAAATTTGTATAGTCGATGCACACAATGGTGAAGAAAATGATATTGGTGATGTACCTTTGTGATAGTGTTTTCTTATTTATTTTGTTCCAGGATATTGTGGAATTATTTTTAATAATTATACGTTAAGCTACGGTTTTCTAGAAAAGCGGTGCCGTTATCCGGCCGTAATGTCACGTTGGGTGACGTCACCCATACGTTGTCTTTAAACAACATCGGAGTAGGTTTTCTAGAGAACGTTGAGTGTCACCGTAACGTCAAATAGCGGTGCTGTCATTTGCATTGCCGTCATAGCGGTGATAAACAGTAGACCAACGTTTTTCGCGTGTAGCGGTGCCCATATTTAATTAACCAATTTTTTCAAAATTTAATTAACAATGAGTGGAAACGTGACTTGGACGAGCGAAAATTATTATTTTTTTGCATTATGTTAAAAAGTAAAGACGGCCGTTATTAACAATCGTAAAATGACGGACGTTAGTTAACGGCACTGCTTTTCTAGGAAACCTAAGCTTAACAACCGTAAAATGACGGACGTTAGTTAACGGCACTGCTTTTCTAGGAAACCTAAGCTTAACAACCGTAAAATGACGGCCGTTAGTTAACGGTACCGCTTTTCTAGGAAACCTAAGCTTAAGACATGTGTACGCTTGGATTTCAACTACGTTATGTAATAATAAATATCGTCTGTATATTATGTCCTTAATAACAGTTGAATGATGTCCCCACATACGGTATTTGTTTGATATTTTGTAAATAAACAATAGTTGTACTTTTAATTGTATAATATGTTTATACAAAAATAATAGCTTCAATTGGGCTCAAAATGTTTAGCAGAATAAAGCATTATTTTCGCAGGCAATAAGTAAGGACAAAATAAATCTAATCCGGGAATGAGTTTCTGGAATTTTGTGTATTTAAAATTCGTATAATATTTTCCGTTTATCTATGGAGGTCTAAGTTCTATTAAACAAATATTAATGTATTAGGATTGCACACACATATTATATAATAATTTGTAATTTATGTATACACATAAATGGATGTACTGACCTAATCTTTACGATTCCTTTTTATGAAGGTACTTAAAAATAACTAGTCATAATTTAACTTTATTAGTATTTTCATTTAATAACTTAGTTAACTTTACCACCGTACTTTGTAAATGTTATGGCTCATAAATGTTCACTTGTTTATCAGCAAAACCTCAAAAATTAATGTAGCTACATAAATTTTTGTTACCAGGATAAAATTGAATGGGAACTTTTCTTGACGCAAGCAGGGGTGTAACAGTACAACGCATCGAGCAAATCATAAAATTTAGGCGAAAAACGCGTCTTTTATAATATACCTACTTTATATATTTCTTATCTTTTGTATATTTCATTTAAATGTATTAAAAATAAAAACCTCATAATAAAATGCATCGTACATGAAAGCCTTATCACAGACAGATACATACCTAATATAAAAATAAAAAAGAATACTATGCAGTCTCACTCGAGTGAGCAAATATAGCTATTTTAATCATTCAAGACATGACAAATATTAACAACATTGGTATATTTCATTGTTTGCAATTTCTTAGTATTTGTAAAACAAATGACGATCGGGTCCTAACAGTCTTGAATATTCCATTTTCAAACTAAGCCGCAGGTAGCATAAAAACAAAACAAATCCTGTTTGCAAACAATTCCCAATTTTCCGTTCGTTACTGAACAAGTGCGAAAAAAGTGTAAAACAAAATTGCAACAAGTTTAATTGCGTTTCGTGAACGCTTGTAATTGTATCGCGAGTTGCAGCGCTTGAAACAGGACAAACGCTTTGAACTATTCGGAAAATAAAGTTTGAAAAATATTACTTTACTTTCTTGTTCTATTACAGAGTGATATAGAAATAATTTGCGTCTGTATTCTTCGTTACCGTTCGTGTTAATAAGGTGCAACAAGCAATATAATGTAAAGTAAATTAAATGCTTTGGTTAAACCAACTTTGCAGTTAAAGAGAGTGGTGAAGAGTTTTTTGCCGGTTCTTCGCGGCCCTCCTCGTTTACACCCTTGGTTTGGGAATAAGAAGTAAATTTATGTTGACGTTCAGTGTTACCAACATGAATAAACACTATTTAACTTATAGACAAGTAGATGATTCTGTGATACGTCGATTTTTAGTCTAAGACATCCCAGATTCCGATGATCTCTTCCTTCCATATGAGCTATAAAATAACCAATGATGCACGGTCATTTGAAGGCCCAAGCTCACAGTTAAGAGTCACACGTTTACGAATATTTATTTCGTATTCCTACAGCTAACATAAATTATATATAATAACAAACAGTTACACTGAAAATATTGCCAGAGATGGAATACATAATACATTTTACTACAAAAAGGTTCAAAAAGTTACAAAAGGAAACAAACAAATAAAAATTATTCAATACATTTAACTAAATGGTACCTAATTTGGATGTGTTGTGTGATGGTGTAAAAGTGAGGGTAAGTATGTGAAAGTGTGTATGTGGGGTATGCTCATGATGGAGGTGATTTTGCGCTATGGATATTTTGAATACTCCTTTTAACCATATTCCGCGATAGCTTAAACAAGTCAAGGCTTAAATATTGGTCGTTGTATGACCGGGCTGCGCGATATAAAACTGAGTTTTTTGCGTAGTTAGTGAGGAACATGAAATAAAGCACGATTACGAGTCTGGTAGGCTGGAACAAGGAAGGGCAATTTTTCTTTGTATATAAGCATCTCATAATTATGGTAAGCTGATAAAAACCAAGGTATGTGATTCCTGGGCGTGTATACTGCACTAATCCTATCACGTGATGTTCACATGACTGACTTTCCCTAAATAGCCCTTTACCCTCTAAGATGTTGAATAACTGGATTTGCTATTTAAAATAATCACTGAAGGGAATAAATCGATAAAGGCTATAACAACACATATGTATGGGAGAAATATTTTTTTTTTCATAGACATAACATTTATTACAAATAAAAACACATACACAAAAACACACAAAATAACAATAATCAAAGAGAAAAAATAAAAAAATAAAATGAGAGAATATCGAAAACAATAATTTAAAAAAAACCCTTTTTCCTTTCGGTTCGTTTCAAGTAATGCGTGTGTGCTGTGGCTGTAATTGGCCCTGGCTCAGCATTATGCTGAGGAGCAGAATGTTCCACAGCGCTGGTCATTCAGAGACCTCTTCAGATAATACTAAATCTCATTTAAGCCTTCAATTTAGTATTTTCACTCTCTTACAAACGTATATATAGAGGCAATAGGTGTAGTTATAATAAACAGTGATGTCGTGCGTTCAAAGCCTGCTGAACGGTTCCTCTTTGTGCGTTAACACGAATTACATAATTACATTACACGATTAACAACGAATCTCAAACCTTATCTTTCAGGTTTTTGAAGTTGGTAAAAAAAAGATTACTAAAGAATCATACAGATATCTGTTGATGGCTTAATCCTGTATAGATAGGCTGGAACCACCACAATGAAGTTGTTATTATTAATTATTAAATAATAATTAATAATAACAACTTCATTTATGACAATAGGGTGTGATAGAATTCATATATCGCTAGTCCCCACACTAGGGCGGCCCTGTGTTGTGGGTAACTAGAAAACAATTATTACGTGGTACATGGTACATGTTTAAAACAGTTTAAAAAAAGAAAAAAAAAGATAATAAATTGAGTGTTACAAATTAAGAATGAGTGAATGAGTGAGTGTGTGAATATGCGCATGTATTTGAGAGTGTAGCTGGAAGTTGTTATGATCGTGCACTGTGTCTGTGTTAGTTTTTGAAACCTCAAAGTCATACCAAGATATGTAGTAATGCCTCTGTAGATTCGAAATCCAATTTGGCTAGTGTAATTTCTATGTGAATTGAGAGTTTATATCTGGATAGTTTGACGATCTCAGAATTCATAGATTTTGAAATTTTATTATAAAGGAATTTTTTACTATTAAATCGAAAAAACAATTAAAAATATATATAAAATAAAAAGAGTATGTACTCGTATGAGTTGTCTGGTGTGTACACGCTTCGCGTACAAAAAAGAAACAATTTTACTTGACAAAGGAAAAACTGTTTCGTCTCATTTCACAATCGCGTTTACGCTGTAATGAAAAAAGAAAACCAGCATTTTTGCTTTATGACGAATGACACCTATTTTGTTTCTATTAAGAAGAGGGTTGGTCTATAGTCTATAATATTGTTACGACAATAATGTCATAAACAATTTGTTGCCAGTAAACTGGAACAATACATTAAATTTATTATCACCATTTAATTAATTAAGGTCCAAACAGATTATGAGATGATAAAATTAATTATCTGTTAATGCACTCGGTAACTCCATTAGCAGTAATTGATGCGTCATATATTGCAATACGCGAACTACCCTTGTTTAGTGAAGTATAATTTAATGATACTACATTCATAAAGTACTCATAATTACTTTGATTTATTTTTAAATTCAATGCTGTTTACAGATTCATAAAATAAAAAGTTTTTGCTTAATCGACACAGTTTTCAACCGATATAAAATATCCCCTGAATGAAGTTACCAATAATTGTCTATTTTTTACAAGCTGACCCGGCAAACTTCGTTTTGCCATGTATATTATTTCTAGGCAACATTTTTAGTTCAATAAAAATAACTATCTACTACGTATAATAAAAAATGGAGTTGATCGTAGAGGAGTGACAATTAAGGGTTGTATGTATTTTTGTATGCTGTATCATACAAAAATAAAAGGCTTTGTCTAAAAAATAAAAATAAAAATTTAGGGGTAGACCCACCCTTAACATTTGAAAGATAGTACCAATTCTCAGACTTACTGACTATGCTATTCTAATTTCATAAGAATCGACCCAGCCGTTTCGGAGGAGTATGGCAACGAAAACTGTGACACGAGAATTTTATATATTAGAGTAGTAGTAGTGGTAAATTTCAAGCCAATAGTTATCAGTAACATTTTCATTTGCCTTTGGGCTCGAAAAGATTTGGGGTTTGCCAAGTTCGCGCATGTACTCTCATTACTAAGAAACCTAACCGGGTACTAATTTGTTTTTCATTATGTGATAATAAAACAGTACCATGCATAATACAATTTTGTAAATAAAAAAACCTTGTACCTTGGGTTAATTTATGCCGATTTCATCACGATATTTCCCTTTACCGTAAAATCAAGTGTCCAATGCACAAAAAGTCTATTGGTGCGAGATTCGAACCTACGACCTGAGGAAAAAGAGATCGCACGCTGAAGCCACTGGGCTAGGGCTGTAATTATTCCTTAAAATATCTACCAATTATCTAACAAATATGTTATTAAATTTAATTGTTCACAAGCTTTTTATTACTACATCGGCAATAATAAAACAAAATGATTTACGGCCGAAAATCTATATATATAAAAGAAAGTCGTGTTTGTTACAACACTTATAACTCGAGAACGGCTGGACCGATTGCCAATGTTTTTGATTTGTTGGATTTGTTTCCGTCCCGAATAGCAGAATAAGCAATAAAATATCGGATAAGTTATCGAATAACAATAAATTAATTAATTAATTTTACGAATGCAAAAACCATATGGTGCCATCTGTTGACAAAACTACACATCATTTTACGTCGAATTCGTGTCAGTTCAAGAAATTCCGATCTTGAGGTGAATGAGGAGATGCATAACCATGCTTTGATCCTGATCAAAAGAAGTTGGATATCAGAAAGTGCTTAACATGCAGTATCGCCATATTGACGCTAGAGAGAAGATGCCTAATGTGTAAAACTGCCATTCTTCTTTCGCAATGGCAAGCAATAAAACATTTCTGTATTTGCAAAAAAGTTGTATTAATGTAATACTTAACATTAATGAAGTCCTAAAATAAGTTAAATTAAAGTAACAACGATATTTTTTATTAAACTACTAGCCAGGTCAGCTAGTAGTTTAATAAAAAATAGATTTTAATGATTACTAGCTATTATTATTTTGCATCGATTAATTTGATAATTGTATATGCGTTGATGGTGCTTGTGTCAATTTGGAATGACATTGCATAACAATCGATTATGGGACAAATACATTTCTGCGTCAGTCCTGAAGTAGTGGCTGTCGCCCAACGAACAGAAATCCTTGGACCAGTGAGGTCTCTCCGTGAACCCGCGAAGTATTCAGGAAACTTCTGAGCATCTGAAAGGCAACGTGGAGTAATTAGCCAGGACTTTACGAACAACGGACCAAATCAGCGTCTAATGCGGAAATTAAGTCCACATTACGTTTATTGTTTTTTTTATCAAGTAGGCAATGTACGGAGGGGGTTCTTCTAGCACTACCTATAATACTATCGTATTTATCAATTTGTGAATCGTCCGACACCCTCGTATCTGTGACTGACATGAGGGATGAAGGGCGTGTGCCTAATCGAATCCAAAATTTCATTTTACGTAAAACGTTAGATGTGAGAGATTTGAGCCCATAATTGAGTTTTCCTGTGGGATTTTGTTGCGTGTATTTGGGTAAATTAATTTACCTTAAAAGCGCACGACTAACCTACTCAAAATTAATCCTTTCATTCAACAGAAGAAGGACTTAGAAGTACTAGAAGTCTTTATTTGTAAGGCACCATGATCACACTGATGATGACAGCAAAATTAAAAAAAAACTAAATCTTTGATTCCGTTGAATACTTTAGTCTTATCGTGGTCACTGAAACATACTAGGTTTAAATTATATGTATATTAAGTTTCAAAAAATAACTTTACTGCTTTTACATTATACATAAACTAAGAGTACAAAGTCATCAAAAACCCACTGAGGTGCTTAAAGGGCTACACTATAGTACAAATTCCTTACAAACTAAAGAGTTAAAAAAAAATGTGTGCGTGTACTAGGTGTACACACGTAAGAAGTGAAACTTCTTTATGACCTTATTTTTCGAAAAATGATCTACTATATGCAACTTAACGAAATTGGTTAAATAAAGTTTAACAAAAGGCTTTTATTATCATAGACATGAATACAAATACAATTATTTCATTTTACCTTATTACTACTAAGATTATTACAGAATTTCATTAATTGTAATAGAATTATTACTATCATTGTTATCGTTATTTTGCTACAAAATTTCTCCCATACGTCGATAAAAAATTCATTCTAACGCCGATAAAGAAGTTTGACTTCAAAAAGCAGCATGGCATGGCACGTAACGGAAAAATGTGACGCGTAACGAAAAAATGTTACACTAAATTTTTTTCCAACCCCGATAAAGAACTGTCACTTCAAAAAAATTAAACAAACAGAGAAATAATATTTTATTTCCATATACATATAACACCTATATTAGTAAAGTAAAGGTATATTTCAAAAAGATTAAATATTATATATATCTAAGAAATTTAACGCCCCAGAAGTTGCACCAAGAGCTCACCAATATTATAGATAAAAGCGGGGAAGTGCTCAGTAATCAAGTTACAATGTGATCGAGTTACGAAGTCTCAGTTGTATAACGACGATGTTCGATATTTTCTACTGTGAAATAGTTAAGACAATTTCATAGGCTCAGCCTAAACGCTTCATAACGTAGCATACAATTATTTCTCTTCAGGGACTGATATAGTATAACGTATAATCCAGGAATCAGTGATAAGGGAGTATTATAAACGTTAACAATAACTTATTTATCTACATACATGCATTTAGCTATGAGAAACCGTTCTGCTTTTTGTGCCCGAAATTTCGCAGCCATCAAACCACAAATACAAATTATATTGCAGAAGCTATAATTCGGTAGGATTATCATGTAACTTTCAATGACGTTTTGCACCATTGTTAGTATTATAACATTTTATTATAGCTATATATATAAAAAAAAGCAGTGGCGCCACAACCATTTCCATGATCAATCTAATAGCCAAGTAGGTGATCAGCCTCCTGTGCCACGCCGTCGACTTTTTGGGTCTAGGGCAAGCAGGTTTACTCCCGATGTTTTCCTTCAACGTTCGAGCGAATATTTCATGCACACATAAATAGAAAGTGATTTTGTGGACAACCGGGGACCTACGTCATTAGGGATGATAGTCGCACGCGGAAACAACAACAATGCTCAATCTATATACATACTATTAGTTATTCAATTAGAAATAAATAAACGATATGATTTCAAAAAATTAGATATATACTAGCTGATCCGGCAAACGTCGTTTTGCCATATATATCATTTATAATAAAAAATAGGGGTTGATCGTAGAACATTTCATTTCGTAGTCGGGACAGACTAAAATTAAAATTCGAATATTATTTAAAATTTGACACTGCGATGGTAGCGCCGTCTGTCGGATCCAATGTAAAATATTCCAAAATCAACAACTACTAATAAATTAAAAATAAAATAAAAAAACATTGTCCAGCGGACAAAATTGTGAATCTTAACCATTCCCAGATCCCCTTGAACACACACAAAAAATTTCATCAAAATCGGTCCAGTCGTTTGAGAGAAGTTCAGTGACATACACACTCACAGAAGAATTATATATATAAAGATAATAACATTTTCCTTTGTTCTGTGTTACTCTATGTTAGTGGTCTTTCTAACCCCCGGATTAACTAACGTAACTCCCGTATGCTCAATGTCATCTTCTTTAATAAATAGAAAATAAATAAAACAAAAGAACATAACCCAAATTCGACGTTAAATAATTTTTAGATGAATCTGAAACTTAAATAAAGAGTTCACTTGCAATTTCATTTCACGATAGGTGTCGTATACGCCGGACGTTGAAGCAATATCTTGCGCTAAAATATCAGTTTCAAAGGATATTCATATAACACTTTGATATATGATATTGTTATTTCCGATTTCGTTCATGTTTATTTAACGTACGGATTTAAGCAGTTGAGTCAGTACACTCACTTCTGTTTTGTTAGTCCAATTACCTCAGAATATTTAAGAAAAAAAACATTGTATACTGCCTCACCTACCTATTTATTAATATTATTTTACTCTTTAATAATTCAATTTAGTATTTTCTTATCTTCTCTATTTAATATACCTACTATCCTTAGATCCCTTGTATATTGAAAATCTTTTTGAATTTCCAGAGATAACTTATATTCCATCCTTTGGATCTTATCGTAAATAAGTCAACAGAAGAATTGAGACATAGATTTAAGGACCGTTTAGATGTATTACGTTGATGTCTAGCCATGACTTCTGTAAAGCCTATTAAACGCCTAGATATATGTATAGATATAAAATACTTAACGGAAAGATCATGATTTCAATGCATCCCCTCAACAAAGTAGTAACTTTTTAGCTTGCCCATTGATGTGGAAGTGACAGGTGCGGCCGACGCAGACCGGAAGTCGTCTGGGCGGCGACGAGATACCATCCGGCTCGCAGGAAATGACTATGGAATCGCCAGTTTGATTTGTTACGAAATTCTTATATATATCTTCTAATATATAAAATTCTCGTGTCACAATCTTCGTCACAAACTCCACCGAAACGGCTCGACCGATTCTTATGAAATGTTTTATCCATATTCAGTAAGACTGAGGGTCAGCTACTATCTATCTTTCAAACTCCTAAATGTTTAGGGTGGTACACCCCCAAATTTTTATTTTTAGATACAATTTTTTTTTATGATGCACAGCATACAACATTACATTACATACAAACCTTAATTTTCACCCCTCCACGATCAACTGCTATATTTTATTTGTTAATTAAAATCTTATAAATTGTATGATTTTTATATAGAGAAAAATTCACAGAAAACCGAACAGTCTCTGGGGTAGCGTAGCAAAATGTTCCATGTTGGTATGTACTAAAAAGGTAGCCTAGCTTTTTAGTACATACCAACATGGAACATCACATTAAATAAAATCACATTAAGGAGAAACGCAGTTCGCGGGGGCCGCTAGTAGATAATATATAATGATTTATGGAAATAAAAATATAATTCCCAACAGAAATTCATGATCGGCAGTCTAACAACTAAACCACTCATTATATATTATCCGGTGTTGACAAAACGCGTACCAGCCCTTAACCCTATATTTGCCTAGTAAAATATCAAGCATAAGTCATCGTGAATGAAATATTGGGTAAATAAATCCCCATAAGAGGTCAACTAAATAATCGCTCGCTAACAAGCACACCCTTGTCAGTGTCGAATGCTTTTGACGGCTCACGTTACGCTATTTATTCGTAAAGGTTTTAATAATTATTCATAAACATTTTGAAACTCAATTTAATGTGAAAAAATAAATAATACTCCTGAGCGATTAACTGAAATAAAATTCTTGCATTATTCACATACCTTCGTCGTTAGTGAGACCAATAAATATCAAACAAGAATCATTCAAAACTTAAAATCTGTTACAAACCAAAATAAACAATGACGCTGGAACCCATTGTCTTGGCTTTAGATTTTCGTATCTGTTTCGTGGGTTTTATACCGTGATTCTGTTGATTATCAGGCCTAAGGCATGCCGATATCCACACATATTTTCCTTCACTGAATAAACGAGTGTCAATTGAGTACACAAAAAATGCATGCAATCCCGAGAGCAGTACAGTTGAGAGTTACTGGGCCAGTACTGTATATTAATATAAAAACCATTAACGGATATTATAGACCAGCCTTGCGATTCTGTAACTGAATGCCGACATTTCTGTCTGCACTATGCCACTTTCTGCGTATCTCCCGCTGTTGCCTTAACTTGGTCTAAGCTACTTCTAAATTTTCTTCTACTCCTTTTATCTAAATATATATAAATTACATGTCACGTTGTTTCTCTGATATGGACTCCTAAACTACCGAACCGATTTAAATCAAATTTGCACACCGTGTGCGGTTTGATCTTACTTAAAAGATAGGATAGCTCACATCTCAATTTATACCCGCAATATTATTTTATTGCAAAATATTCGTTTATTATTTGATAGTCACAATTCTAACAGGTGGCGCTGTGTTGGTAGTACCAATGTTTCACATAAGCTACAATTTAATGGCATAACCACCAAAAAGCATGGTGGTCTCCATGACTGTTGTTCTCCTACCGTTTCCTTTGAATAGTTTACCACTATGTGATATAACATAAAACTTAGCCACAGCAACGCTTGGCCGGTCTGCTTGTTAATTTATATATTTTACTATTTTACTTTTGTAATTTTTAATAGGTTGTCTTATCGCTTGAGGAAGATAAAGAATTATGATAAGTCCTTATTGGTTGGATATCGCGTTCCAAGGAGCGCTTTTCCTTCATATATACTGATATCTAATTTTAGCACGAACTGAGCTATTATGACTTAGTATAAGTCATAATATGCTTACAGTGAAAATAAATTTCCTTAAAAAATAAAAATCAATCAGTGTTATATACGCCTCTTTTAGTCCAATTGTATTCATGCTGTGATAAAAAGAGATAGATAAGTTATGTTTCGGTGAAATATGACTGTCCACTTTTTTATTTATTTAGGTAGCAACAGCTTACAACAGATTACAAATCCAAATCTATAAAAATGCTTTAAGTAAAATATAATCCAAGTATTGTATTGTGTGTTTGTGTATGAAAGATATTTGTGACTATATACTTAATATTTTTTAATTACTTGGGTATATGTTATTAAACGATTTTATTTAATTTTTAAAATTTACTTGATTCAAAACGAGGCTTGCAGCTAAAATAAAAAAAAAACTTAATATTATTTTTTCATATAATATAATGCTTCTAAATTTACATTTACTATCAGTTCACGAATTCAGGGTGTAGAACGGACGAGAGGAACTGGCACTCTCCTTCGCCAAACTAAGATTGCAAGTAATGTGTATAATCGCTTCTAACGTGAACCAAACAACAAATTGTCAATGGAGTGAATATTGAACATTGATTTTTGTCGAAACCCATTCACCGTACGTCATGATATTTTAGGCGTTACACTTTACACTGCTTTAGTAGCTTTTACTGAAAGGTACAGGTGCTAAAATTAAAAAGAGGAAAAATTTGAGTGTTTGTTTGCATTGGTTCCAAAACTTTAGAGCTAATTTGATAAATTATTTCTAAATAGGTCATAGGCTATAGAATATTTTCAAAAATGTTAGAATTTTTTCCGAATTTACGAAAGTGTAATCTCAGGTGTGAAAAATACCAAATATAATCCTACATTGCATACGCCGCAGAAATTATTGACAATAGATCAATTTACTACAGTTTTATAAACGACATAAATATCTACAAAAAATCTGCGACATAATATGTGTAACACAAAATATTGTTTTTGTATTTAAAAGTATATTTACCGTGAAAAGCTTTAAGTTTAAGAACATCGTGCTATGATTGTGTTAATACGGCTGGAACTGCTGTGTACAGCTGACTCACTCACTCCACTGGCTCTGTGTCTTGGCCTCAAAAATGAGAATCTTCCAGCCCTCCCTGTCCTGTGCCACGTCACGCTGACATCTGGCTTTCAGCTGCACCAGGTGCTCCACTCTGGGGCACGGCGAGTATTTTATAAATGTGAAAAATAGGATAGAAGTAGAAATCTTATTTGAATGACAATTCTGTTCATTTTGACCTCGACATCTGAATAGACGTCAAGCCAGTAGCCATTTAAATCAGGCATGAACTTTGCTATACATGTTTGGTATAAATTAATCGATATTTAGAATGTTTTCATAGACTTTAGTAAGTAAAATTTCACAACTCTATATCACGATGCGAATTTGAAAATCGAAAGCTCAAAACAAAGGAATCGAACAATGCCTGTAAATTGCCAGCACACAAACAGTCCTTTAGGTTAAAAAATTGTAAAGCCCGTTCTACACTGTCACCTCCAATCCACTTTCAATTAACGTGTCCAGAGGAGCGTTAACGCTCGCTATACGTTGCTTGCCGAGATTTAAGGCTTGGGGCACATTATATCATATTTTATTAATTTTCTGTCACAGATTTATAGTTCTTAAATGTTTGAAATGTGTCTGTAAGTGAGAATCTATTAATATAGTAACAGTACATTTACTTTTAACGTTATACGTCTTTTGGCGCGTTAGGGAAAAATGATGAGAGTAAATTTTTACGATGCGGGCGCACACCGTCACAAAAGATTTTTTATCTTGTTACGCCAAAGAATTATAACTTCTAACGCGTGTACACACGTTTTTCTTTTCTTCTTATTCATTTAATTTACTGAATGTCCTCTGAAGCGCTGCTCAACCAGGGAATGGAAATATCTCGACCAACCATGACGTATACAGAGAACGTGTGAATCTGCAAAATGATAAAAAAAAATAATTTACACAAAAATAACACTTTAGTCTATTTGAAATTCTCTCGTGTTACAATATTTTTGAAGTATCTTTAACAGATTAATTTTATACATGTTTTTGATTAAATGTGCTAACAGTTAAAATGTTGAGACACAGAAAAATTGTATATTTTTCGTTTCGTTTTTGCTTAATAAAATGTTTTTCTAGTTAATTTCTTTTTAAACTGTAGCTTTAGTGAACAGAAATGGCAATATAAAGGAGAAAAATAGTTATTTACAATGTTAAAACAGCATTTTGAGGTTCTTCCTCCCTCACTCCGTGACAAAAACGTCAAGAAATGACTGATGAAGTTGTATGTAGATTTTCTTTCACATATTTCGTTTAATTTTATTACATTAAAAGTATTCAATCGGGTAATATAAATTAAGAACTGCGACGGCTTGCCTTATCGCTAACAAGCCAGATTAGCCAGGCAATCCTGGTAATTGTAAGGGTAAAGTCGAGATTGTTTATATTATGAATCACAAATTTTATACTGCTGTGTAAAGAAACTAGAATGTGTCTCTATTTTGTACCATGTACACGTATAACATCCATTTTTAGGTGAAACAGTGGCTATGTACTATGCAATCCTATACTAGATGGCGCTAGCAGCCAACGGAATTGGCAAAGCAGTTTGTTTGGAGTTGACAGAAATGACAGATGTCAAAGTCACTGTTATTGAATACATTCAATATGGTTTGATTAGTATGTTATTGTAAAAAGCCTAAAAAGGAGAAGACTATTTAAATAATAGACTCTTTAATGTCGTTTCATTGTTTTCAGGTAGGATAGTGTGGATAGTGTAATTAGTTTAGTGTGTTTGTAAGTACTAATATAAAAAAACTTTGTTTTCAGAGCAACGCAATTGTTTATTTGAATTTTAAATTCTAAATAAGATGATCTATATTATCCTATACTGTATACAATAATAAAATTATATTCGATATCGTGATTTTGTTACACAACAGTGAAGCCTACCCCTTATATTAACCCCGAGCCTTATTCAAATATCTCTCAGACGGGGCAGGATGCTAATTACGCGACCTAGGGTGTCTAAAGCCTATTGGAAGCCTACTTTGTGTTATAATAGGGAGGAAATACTCAAATAAAATTTTTAGCAATACAAAAGTTTAATTAACTTTTCCATTTATAATTAAAATATAAAATAGAAATTGTTTTTATGTTTGTAGTAAAAGTTATCGAAGGTTTTGTTGCAACTGCAAAACTCTGATATTAAGATGTGCACGGAATAATAAAAAAAAAGTGAGTAGGTACGTGTAGATTTTAAAACTCGCAAAACAGGCTTTAGTTAATAAAAATTAATATATATGTATATGTATTCGTAACAGCGTCAGTCGTGTTGGTCTGTTTTAGACTAAAGCAGTGTCTCGCAATGTGGGGCCCCGCAGGGGGCATTTCACTATGTATTGAAAATTTACTTACTGTTTTTCATTAACTAGTAGTTCCTAAAACCTATCATTTAAGTTACTTAATGAACAATAAAATTTAGTTATAAACACTATGTATTTTAAATGGGGGGCATAAGAATTTTAGAAAGGAAATTTTGTGGGAATGGCACAAAAAAGGTTGAGAATCTCTGGACTAAATCATTATTTTGTTAATTATACACGCATTTTGGAAAAAAAAGCACTACAAGTTAAGAGACAGTCGTTATTGACCGACATCAAACCGAAGGATTAACAATTCAATATTCAGTTTTAGTATCTGAATTATTCATTAAACGCAAGTAGTTGAACAGCCAGTTTCATGCGTGATTTTAAATTTTTTATTTCGATTAAAATAACGTAGTTAAACGAACATTGCTCATATTTCAATTCCATGTAATCTGCGTCTGAAATAAATTTGATGCTTACTTTTATCCTAATATATTTCCCCACAATATCAGCAGGGTTAAAATATTCAAAAGCTAATAACCTTTTCATTTCCAGCAATTTAATAGAATTAGACTGGATCCCGGCTAGCTAAAAGCCCGTTTATAATAACATTATACTTTCCTTTTCGCTGGAGCGGAGCGTAAGTCAATTATACTGAATCTCTAGGTATAACTGAGGTATAGCATTTCAAAGATATGAAGGGTGTTATGAACCTTTATTTGAGCTTTTGGTATCCCGTTTGAAACTGGAATCGTTAGGTTGACATCGTTAACCTCAATAGTCTAGGTTATTTAGGGAAATATTTCCTAGATACATTTTAAAGGATACTGCCCATAGAGTTTATTTACTTCTTAATCCTAGAGCGAACAAAAATTATATAATATAACTAGCTGACCCGGCAAACGTGTTTTGCCATGTATAGTATAGAAAATATTTTTTAGTTCAATAAAAATAACTATCTGCAATAATAAAAAAATAGGGGTTAATTGTAGAGGGGGAAAATTAGGGCTTGTATGTATTTTTGTATGCTGTTGAAAAATTTTAAATACAAAAAAAATTCTAAAAAATAAAAATATTTTTTTGGGATGGCCACCACTTATCACTTAGGGGTTTGAAAGATATATTACAAATATTCTCAGACTTATTGAATATGAATATAAAATTTCATAAGAAACGGTCGAGCCGTTTCGGAGGAGTATGGGAACGAACATTGTGACACGAGAATTTTAAATATTAGATAACAAACAATTACACTATAAATATAGCCAGAGATGGAATACATAATATTTGTCTAGGGGCTGTTGAAGTATTAGGTAAGCAGATTTACTGCAATTTATCCCTACCCCCTTCCTCTTGTCTGCAAAAGTAAGAAAAGCTCTCAAAATAATAGTTCATAAACGTTTTAATTTTTTGTAGGAATTCTTGAAAATGCATTTCGTTTTAAAGCAATAAAAAAAATTGTTTTTTTTATTTTTAAGTAGTATATTATTATTTTTTGTTTCTATATACACTTTCCGTATATTTCATATATGTTTGACGCTTGGATTACAATAGGTAAAATAAAATATGCTCTATTTTTTTTGAATGCAGGTTTTAATAATTTATTTCAAGTTTGTTTCACAGGAAAATGGTCAGGTTTATCTGACGCTGAACTAGGTGTGAACCTGTATTTCAGCACACATCGCCTAACCCCTTAAATATAACAGACAAAAAAAAACTAGCATCAAGTACATAGCTCATTGAAAAAACTAATATCTTAAAATGTACAATCTAGTATTGTCTTTTATTGACATAACCTTTACACATTTAAAGAAAAAAACTTTTTAACCGGATTAATGTTATGTATTATTATAAATTAACAATTATTTAACATAATTTTAAATTTATAATAATACATAACATTAATCCGGTTAAAAAGTTTTTTCTTTAAATGTACAATCTATTTAACAAGTAGTTATATTGTGGTGTGGAGTGTTTAAGTGTTCTCCCTGTGAGTAAGGTGAGAGGGTGCTTGTGTGTGTGTATGGAAAAAAAATTCATTATTAAATTAGAAAACTATATTTATTAAGCGTCTTGTTCAAGATAAGTTTAAATGAACTAAAATAATTGCTTTAAACGTAACATTTAGCCTTAGGGTGAGATTCAGAAACGAGATTTAGCGCAAACTACGACTCTCTTGTGTCAAAATCCAATAGATTTTTGTACGAGAGTCTACCTAGCTTAAAGGTCTGGTTTTTTTATAGTACCCATAGTGAAAAAAGTTTTGGTAGTTCAAAATCATGCTACGCTCAACCTTAAAATTTATTTATTTAAAAAGCTTGTTAACGGCACACTGATACAATGGTACAAGAACAATACAATACAATTTTTAAAGTGTCAAGCACTTATAGGAAAAAATAATTTACTCAAGAGATAATTAGAACTTAAACAAAAGAATTGAGTTATAAAAACGAAACGATTGTTTTTAATTAAACAATAAAAATCAATTTTAAAGTGTGAGGGGAGCAACTATGGATTATCGTGTGTAAACACCCCAGCTATGCACCAATGAATTCTTCCTATGTGCAAAATAAACACTTGCTTGTGGTGTCGCCTTGAATCATCGAGTAAAATACAGATCACTGATTCGACTAAAGAAATCTATGGCCAAGACTCATATAGGTCTGTAGCAGCATTATTTTTATTACCATAAGCCTCAAGTACTACGAGTAGAAATGATTTTTATATTCATTTGTTTTCTGATATCTTTTGTTTAGTTCTCATGGTAAGAATAAATCATTACTATAGCATTTGTTTGATAGAACGCCGTTATCTCACGATCTACAATTTTATATGATCTATTAGAAATTGACGCAAATGAAAACACGGCAAATAGCAGGTGTATAAATAGGGAGATATATATATATTGCTAAACAGTACTATGTACATTATACTAAGTATATCCGAGCTAAAACTTTTTTCCTGTACGTCCATTAAGTTTACGGTAAACGATAAATCTTCATAGCTTGCTTTTGTGAGGACATGTTACTTATATAACATTGTTCTAGAAAGTAATGGAAGTTATAAATAATCCGTAAACAAAGGACGTGAAAAGCTTTATATATTACAAATAAGCTACGTTCTTAAATCCGGTTTAATGATTTAATACAAAATACCATCCGTATCACCTCGACGTCCGTCGTTCCACAACTGAGCGTTTTCTAAAGCAGTTTTTGCCGCGCACCACCGCTATGTGGAACCAGCTGTCCACTGAAGTGTTTCCGAAACAATTCGACTCAGGGTCCTTCAAGAAAAGAGCGTAACCATTCTTGAAAGGCCGGCAACGCACTTGCGAGCCTTCTGGCAATGTGTCACTTAACATCAAATGAGCCTCCTGCCCGTTTGCCCCCTGTTCTATAAAAAAATTGGTGCTTCTGAACCTCTTAGAGTGAGATTAAGAAACAGAGCTCCGAGGTTACTAGGTATTCAACAGCACTTTTAAAGGCACTTTCTACCACGTACCACATCTTTGTGGAATCAGCTGCCAATAGAGGTATTTCCAAATCGATACGACTTAGGGGCCTTCAAGAAAAGAGCGTACCATTCCCTGAAAGGTCACCCCGGCGTTGTGATGATGATGTCCATGTGTGGTTAACCGAAGCCAGCTTATTTGCCTCCTGTCTCATAAAAAAGGCACTCGACACCTAGGAGTTGCTTCAGCAAATACGTCTTTGATCCAGTTGTATCTGTTCTACGTCAGAACCGCTTTAGAAATTTCACCCTACCCGGGACCTGTGCCTTAATATTTTCGGAAATCAAGAAATGGCGTTAAAACCCAAATTGTCGTGCCATCCGAAATATATATAAGCAATACTAGCTAGTAGCCCTTTGGAATATGTTAGCTAGTTATTATTATGTCAAACAATAATCAAAATTCCTTCCTATAATAATTCGATTTCATCTGAAATGCCGGTATTGATTTAGTCATGATAATTTTAAAAAACCTAATTGTAATGTATCCGCAAAGAGTGACAGTAACAAAAAAATAATTGGATCGAAGATAACGAGCCGGTTTTAATAATAACATACAAATCTGGGTCACCTTGACGTGATTTGTCTTGATATGTTCCGTAACTTTAACGAAGTATATCAAGTTTCCGTGGTGTAGCGGTTATCACATCTGCCTAACACGCAGAAGGCCCCCGGTTCGATCCCGGGCGGAAACATTTTTGTAACATTTACAAAAGAAAAGTATGTATTAAATTTTTTTGTGTTATACTTTTATTGATATTAACGATAACATTTTGTGGGTTTTATCGTTTATTTAAAATATTTTTTATAGATTATAGATTTTTACAGTTTTAAATTTAAATGAGTAAGTATTTTCAAAAGGTTTTTATACCGTATCAACGTAGATTCTATTTAAATAAAGAAAATATTTCGTGATAGCAGATTTTCGCTTGTGAAAATCAATCCCTCGACACCGCTTGCAAATGCAAAATAAAGCCTATTAAATATGTATTTTTAATACATATTCAAAAGATCGACTGATTTTTTCAATATCACATAAAACCAATACCAAAATAACGCATTGCCTGGTACCTGATATGAATCTTGTATACGATTATATAATACCAAAGTACTACCACCATTCTGTTCACCGTTGCACATTCTTGGACATTTTTCTATTTAATTGTTTTTATGTGATGATTATTTAAATAAATAAGCTACCATGTAAGTTATTGGACCATTGGTTGCCATATTCTAATGCCAAACATATTCGATTCGTGTTGTCATCGTACACATCCCGGGTTGATATAAAAGACATTCAGTCCAGACTACTTTTATCACACTGGAAATGTGTATCTCTCTCAGCTGCTACTCATGTTTAATTATCGTGGTCAAGATCTGGTGCGTCCTGCGCTTCATTTACAACGGTGTATAATTTTGAGGACGAAGAGCCTTTGACTCGATCCGTTCATCTCGTTCGTGACGTCCACGCGTGACCAAAGTCACTCTCTCTCTCTTTAGTCGGCAGCTCATGCCTGAGCGTCGTGGTCAGCAAGGAAATATCTGGAGCGGACAATAGTGTATACTGTAATGTAAATTATCAGTCACTTTATCCGTCCGTCTGGTTGGTGAACGGCCACGTGTTATTTTGCCTTATGTGCTACCAACCAGTATCCGTTTCTCCAAGTTCTCATCGCCTCTGCGCATTGTATGGCCGAAATACGATATAATACTTTTTCGGAATATGGTAGACAGGCGTGTCCGTATATCCGTGACCAAAGTACGCAATGGAAATGGACGAGAATAGTTAGTCAGATGAAATCATTAGCCACCGTATTTTCCAGTATTTATTTGTTATCTCTACCCACGTACGTAGAAATGAATTTCAATAATACTGAATATATAATATGCTATAGACGGTCCCTTCCGCTAGACATTGTAAAGGTAACATTTGAAATCTGTTTGTGTTACCGCCTGATCGACTCGGATGTTTATTTTCAATAACTTCACCGAACCTTCGGGAACCGGGTCCATACTCATATAGGCATATGTTTTCCTGTATATATATAGTTTTATTAAAAAGGTTATCACACTTAATTGTAATATTATATATCTTTGAAGTGATACTACTTTAGACGCATGTGGGTAAACATTTTACGGATGAAATGCAATAATAATAATATAAGGGTCACGAAGATGTGCAGCGCTTTTTAAAAGAAAAGGGAAGGAGCGATTGATATAGTTTAAGAGTGAGAAGGGGAATTACTTTATAGAAATTCTATTTTTAAAATTAAAATTTCGTATAGTTAGGAAATATTACTATTTTATATTTTACTCCAAATAATTTATTGAAATCTCAAATGACGTATTGTAAATTAAAATGTTACGTTTTTTATTATCGAAGAAATAAATTAAAAAAAAAAAAAAATTGTATTAATTGTCGACACTTAATATTTTAATGACAATTAACTTCATTAAATTCCTAACATAACTTCCTTTTTCTCTCCCTCTAAGTCTCGGTAATCTAACAGTTTCAGATTTGTATAAATATGAACAAGACTTAAAAATTAGTTTGCCAAAGAATTTTTCCTTTTGACATGTGTACTTTGTACGCACGCACTTTTTTTGAGAACTTAGAATAAAGTAATAATCTACGCCCTACGCGGCAGAGAGAAGTGCTTTAAAAAGCGCTGTTGTGGAACGCCAGGTGCAGGTGGCATGAATGAATTTCATCTTCAAGAGCGTACCAATTCTTAAAAGGCCGGCAACGCACTCGCGAGCCCTCTGGCATTGAGAGTGTCCATGGGCGGCGGTATCACTTAACATCAGGTGAGCCCCCTGCCCGTTTGCCCCCGTTCTATAAAAAAAAATAAAAAAAAAATCTTCAACGCATCCAAAACAACATCTCTACGGAAAGCCAGAAAGGATCAGCCCAGAGCTCTGCAGAGGTGAGAACAGTACTAAATGTGGAAGAACCGAATTTGTTCTTTATACAGTTGCAAGCGGTGACCCGAATTGAAGTACCGTTTGCCCTAACAGACAACACCAATCTTTTTAATGGTGGCTAATTTACCCTTACCCTCAAAATGACCTGAACGTCGCTCGATATGTCAACGCCGAGAATTCCTATACTGAGGTTTTAAGTGGAGTGTCTTCAAATAATATTGATACGACGAAGGGATTCTTTTTAGCGGTTAACGCTAACTTGTGTCTTCGTTTGGGTTTAAGTCAAGACTAAGACAATCCAGCCGGGATTTAGACGCACGATCTAAGGAGTTAAAATCATACCCTAAAGCTCTAGATAATATAAATCCTACACCTTATAGTTGTATAAATTACTTCTAAATGTTTCTTTTTTATATTTGTTAATTCACAGTAATCTAATAAGGGCTTGAATTAACCCACTGACCTTACCATTAACCAGTTAAGTTGCTATGAAAGATGTTTTTCACGGCGTGAATTGCCGTAAAACACGCGAAAGCCACATAAAATGTCGTAAATAGGCTTAAAATCCGCTTCAGTAGGTTTTCTACGCGCTGTTTGTATGAAAGCCTTCGTAAAAAGCAAAGATGAAGAGGCTTTGGTGGTAAAAGTAAATGTTCCATACAAAACAATATATTGTTCTCACTTATTTTCCGCTTACGTAACCTAGCTTTCGATTTTTTTTTTAATTTTACTATGACTCACTGTGTACTATAGAATTTCGGCATGTTTAATGCATTATCGATCGCTTCTTCGTGCTCGTACTGCTGGTTGTGATTGTCTTGAAGTGTCTGATATATTTAAAAAAAGTTTAAATACGTATTTATTTCTTGCTTGCACTCGCTGACTGCTGTAAAGCACTTGCTGACCATGCCTGCTGTAAAGCACCCGCTGACTGCTGTAAAGCACTAGCTAACCATGCCTGCTGTAAAGCACTCGCTGAACATGCCTTCTGTAAAGCACTCGCTGACCTAAGCTGCTATAAGGCGAGTGCCTTATGACAATGCCTGCTGTAAAGCACTTGCTGAACATGCCTGCTGTAAAGCACTAGCTGACCATGCATTCTGTTAAGCACTCGCTGACTGCTGTAAAGCACTTGCTGACCATGTCTGCTGTAAAGCACTCGCTAACCATGCCTGCTGTAAAGCACTTGCTGACCATGTCTACTGTAAAGCACTTGCTGAACGAGCCTTCTGTAAAGCACTCGCTGCCCTTAGCTGCTGTAAAGCACTTGCTGACCTTGGCTGCTGTAAAGAACTCGCTCACCTTAGCTGCTGTAAAGCACTCGCTGACAATGCCTGCTGTAAAGCACTCGCTGACCTTAGCTGCTGTAAAGCACTCGCTGACAATGCCTGCTGTAAAGCACTCGCTGACTATGGCTGCAGTAACGCACTCGCTGACAATGCCTGCTGTAAAGGACACGCTGACCATGGCTGCTGTAAAGCACTTTCTAACCATGCCTGCTGTAAAGCACTCGCTGACAATGCCTGCTGTAAAGCACTCGCTGACTATGGCTGCAGTAACGCACTCGCTGACAATGCCTGCTGTAAAGGACACGCTGACCATGGCTGCTGTAAAGCACTTTGTAACCATGCCTGCTGTAAAGCACTCGCTGACAATGCCTGCTGTAAAGGACTCCCTATATATATCTAAATAATGTAATTCATTCGAGTAAATATATATTTGAATGTGTAGAACTCGTGTATGTCCACTGAATCGGTTACCAACATGCCTCAAGGCACAGGGTTCTAGAACGCTAAAATTAGGTGAAGAAAAGTCATCTATTTTCTTTATGAAACTTGACTGTGGTCAAGACGATAATGTAACTTGAGATACGAATTGAGAAACGCAGCTTCTTTTTTTGGTGTCATCTTATTGAGAAGTTTGGTGATCATCATGGCTAGTTTAATTTTGGATGCCGCGCTTCTAAACAATGACTTGGTGCTTTGACCAAACCATTGTCTTAGGTTTTCTAACCAAGACGTGCGTCTGCGGCCAGGACTTCATCTACCCGCCACTTTTCCATTATCGTCTCTCGGTCTGGTCGATCTGGTGACCAAGATCAATAGGCGATCAACACCTTAGAACAATTGTTAAAGGTCTATGAAACAGTAACAATTACTAAAAGTAATGTCGAAAAGTAAATGTATTTAATTCGTGGCTTTTAGGTTATCTATGAATGACCTTGCGTGACAAAACTAATGTACAGTTGTGGATGGATAAGGCAGGTCAACATTTTCGTATTCCAAAACAAAAATTATATGGAAAAAAGATAACGAAATATTTATATAACTTGTGCAATTTTATTATAAATGCGTAAATTAAGAATCGGGCGTCAAATTAGTCGGTGAAAATTTTTAAGGTATAGTTCAACTATAATTATTTCTTAACTTTAAATCACTTATATATTTCTGATAATTATAATGATATTGAAACTATAGAAACAAGTAAAATAATTGTTACAAAAAAACAGTAGGCCTACAACCTTTTTAGGTCTGGGTCTTAGACTTCTGAATCCGTTTCATGGTCATTTCTCAATCTAATAGGCAAGTAGGTGATCAGCCTCCTGTGCTTACCACCGACTTTATGGGTCTAAGGCAAGCCGGTTTCCTCACGTGACCTTCACCGTTCGAGCGAATGTAAATGCGCACATCCACAGAAAGTTCATTGGTGCACAGCCGGGGATCGAAACTATGATCTCTGGGATGAGTCGCAAGCTGAAGTCACTAGGCCAACACTGCACTGGTGCAATCGTTATAGAATTCACAAATATCTAGTTTTTATTGTATTTGAGATAGTCTTTATAAGATTGAATCAGAATAGATAGAAATGTTTAGAATATAGATAATTAATAGAGTGCTAATAATTTCATCCCACACTTTTCCAGTGTCGTCAAGTAGCCGTGTTTTTTATGTATTATATCGAAAGCGAGTTTGAAAAATAACGACTTTTGATTAAATTAAGTCTATTAAGACATATTTAGAAATTAGAATAGATTAAATTTACCTTTTTGAAGTATTAAACGCCCACGCCACAGACGCCCACCAGAAACCTGGGAAGATAAAATAAAAGAGATAGCGGGGAAAGATTGGATAAAGGTCGTGAAGATGAGAGACAAATAGAAGAATTTGGCGGCTTTTACGTTTAATATAATTTTAAATAAAATTACATAAACGTAATGTAATCCTTATATCCTATGTAATTCCAGTCTCTATACGCTTAGATCCTTTTCTATCTTCCTTTAAATGTCTACTAGTATACAAGCATTACCTGTCATTGTATCTCTAACTTACTGATCTGAAATTATCGTGATTACTTTATTTTTCATATGTCCATTTTTATTGTTGTCCTTTTCACTATTTACATAATATGTGTGTTACTCCTTTGTTCGATTAGTTTTGTCTAAATAACTATATGTCTCATGTATTGTTAATAAATAAAGTAATGTGTTAGTGTTAATCTAATATATAAAATTCTCGTGTCACAGTTTTCGTTGCCATACTCCTCCGAAACGGCTTGACCGATTTTGATGAAATTTTTTGTGCTTATCCGGTATCTATGAGAAACGGCCAACATCTATTTTTCATCCCCCTAAATTTTTATTATACATGATATACATGGCAAAACGACGTTTGCTCGGTCAGCTAGTAAATAAATAAAAATAGTTAAAAGTGCTCGAACATAGGCTTTTTTTATTATTTATTCAAGCGAAATAATTGTACATATTATTTCAACTAAGGCTACACATACAATCATTGTTTTATATACGAACCCCAAACAACACAAGTGCATTCATCTAAACAGGAATTCGATTCCACAAACGGTTCTCATATCAGGCCGATAACTGCCCCTTGATAAAAAGTATTGCCTATCGGAGCATTTATGAGGGTGCAATTGCAATTCGTTCCTATTTTGGGGGCCTTAATAAAATAAGGCATAATACTTATCGTAGAGCTTTTCTGATTTCTGTTGCCCTAGTCTAGTCGATAAGTTGAAAATGTTACAAATTAGAGATAGTGCTCTTAAAATTATGTGCGATAGATAGCTCATTGGATCCGGAATGACGTCTAGAAAAATGTGCCAAAAGCGTGTATTAATTAGCATATAAAAAATTGCAAAGTTATAAACAATTAAAGATGAAAAAAAAATGGCATTTCGTTTTTTGCCAATATTTAATAAACTATTAATATTTAAGAATTTTCAAAAAAAGATTATGAAAGAGGAGGAAATTTCCAATAAAAAACTTCCCGGAACTCTATCTCCATTATTTATAATTTTAATTTAACGCTGGAAATAGGTCTGCGCGTGACATTTTTAGGATGCGCGCGTGGCGTCAAAAGCGAGTACGGGACATTAATTAATTTATTTAAGGTATTGAATATTTTTTTTTAAATTTGAAAAAATTATGGTGTGTTCTGAACACTATAATTAATTTATTCCCGTTGGAAATTTTACTTAAAGCTAATTTTTCAACAAGTTAAACAATTGTTAACTACCTATTGTACCTACTACTATTGTTAGCTACCATGGTAGGTAGGTTTATTTTATTCAACAGTCGTCTGTAGCATTATTATTTGTTAACGATTATTGTAGTAGTTTTGTGAGAAGAAATAGAGCAGTGTTGGCCCAATGGCTAAAGTTAACTTTCAACTCTGTGGTCGTGTATTCGGTTCACAGTTGCATTACAATTCTCTATTAGTGGCACGGTGGAGGAAATCGTGAGTTAACCCTAACCGTAGTAGTCGACGAAGAGTGCTTATTATCTATTTGCTAAGAAAAAAAAGCACGGAATACTCGTAGATACAGAAATCGGAGGCCAAGCCAATGGTATTAAAAATATTTTATTTATTCGCTTTAGAAAGGAGCACCTTTTCTGGTATGGGTTTGAGGACCTGAAAAAATGAACAAGATTGTTCAAGGACCAGTAGACACACACACATTTCAATATATTTTTTGGCTAATTTATTAATTGAAAGGTACTTAGTTTCGCACTTCCACATTCCCTTACCCTAGTTTCTTATTATTCTTACTAGTTTTACTATACAATACTCATTAGCAATCACGCCATTATGAATTATAAAATTCCTGATTAAAATAGTAACGATAAACAATCGATTTTTATTACAAATTATTAAATAAATAGTAAATATTACCATAAATTGTTTTTGAATTAGATAATAACTCCCTAAATTCATCGTTAGCTGTCAAATTACTTGGATATTAAGATATAATTAAGTAACATTAAGAAGCACTTAGAAACTGTCAGCTCCTATTTTATTTGAAACTCATGCCACAGTAAAAGAGAAGTTACTGCATCTTAATTACAAAACTTAGTTATTAACTTTATTAGTACTAATGCGTACGTATTTTGAATATGAGATATTTTAATATTACATAACGTTTAAGTATAATAAGATTGCTATGGTAATTTGAAAATAATTTGAAATAGTATAAAATCGACAGCTTCAATATACGATAAAACGACACAATTTTTTAATTCCATTAGATTATTTGGAAATTCAACCTACATATTAAATTCCTATCTACAATTTCATTAAACCTTTGTGGCCTAGTGGCTTCAGCGTGCGACTCTCATCCCTGATGTCGTAGGTTCGATCCTCGGCTGTGCACCAATGGACTTTCTTTCTACATGAAGGAAGACATTATGAGGAAACCGACATGTCTGAGACCCAAAAAGTCGACGGCGTTTGTGATGAGTGACAGGCACAGGAGGTTGACCACCTACTTCCCTATTTGATTAACAAATGATCACGAAGTAGATACAGAAATCTGAGACCCAGACCTAAAAAGGTTGTAGCGCCTGTAAACTGATGTTTTTACTTTATAATAAACAATAAAAACTGTCTACGACATTTGTTTTAAATAAATCTATCTTTAATATGATACACGCTTACAGATTTAGTTCACTTACCAGGTCTAGATATTTTGTTGATGGATATGAAATTTCACCTGCAAACTATTCAATCAATTCCAAATGTAGAGAGATTTGGAATAAAACAGTCTCGGATATATCCCAATATTTGTGGGTTCACCCACAAACCCAATAATCACGTGTGAATCCACGTCAAATTCTCTACGTGAATATCCTGACGTATAGTCCGATAGGTACTCCGAACGTGATCAGAGTGGAAATGAAATTATATGTCAAGGAAAAATTGTATTCTCTAGCCTTTGTTTTCCGCGTCTGATATGTGATGTGGACTACTTTATACTAAATAGATCCTTCAAATATAGGGATTTATTGCTTATAAGTCTGTATACCTATATAGAGTTCTCGGTGAGAAGGAAATGCAAACTCCGAATATATTATTTAAATCTGGAAAGTAATATTTATTTTGGAATGCTAGGCACAGTATATTTACCATTATCATATATAAATTTATAAGACAAGTCTGCTTCGTGTCCCACAGAAACTGTAAATGGCTACGGTACAAACATGCCTGATATTTAGCCAGAACTTGTATATTGGTTTCATAGAACACAAGAACAGAGTGTTACATTTAATAGAGACTGTAAGTAGTGTTATTGGACACTTTCTTATATTAAATACTCTTATTAGTAAATTAGGTTAGACTTAAATTACTTATTAGTCTTAAGTTAGGCTAGATCGTAATGTTCCATAGAATTATAAAGACGAAAGGTTTGATTTTTTGTTTGTTTGAAATGAATAGGCTCCGAAACTACTGGACCGATTTAAAAAATTCTTACACCGTTGGCAAGCTACACTATTCCCAAGTGACATAGGCTATGTCTCATTTTCAAAAAAAATAGGGATGCTTACTAAAACTTGAACAATCTAACCCAAGGTGTAAAAAAGTAAACAAAAAACTTTCTTCAATCGTGTGCGCTGGGAAAACTATTAATGATAGAACAAAATGATGTATTACAATTTTTCAGGACATCACTATCTATAAAAAATGTCACTCGCGACAGCATGTCTCTATTTTTTATAGTTACGTCAAAATAAGCGTCCTTTTATTAATTTTTTTTTTATAAAAATACCACCGCTAGAAAAGGCTCTTTATTCGTACCTAGGTATTGATCCTTATCAAAATAATTACCAAGCTACAATTTAATGGCATAACCACCAAAAAAGCATGGTGGATTGGTGATCTCCTGCCTTTTCTCTTGAATAGTTTACTACTATGTAATATAACAAAAATCTTAGCCACAGCAACGCTTGGCCGAGTCTACTAGTGTTCCATAATGTCTTAGTACACATGTATAAAAAAATTTATCATTGGTATAAGAATTAATTAAATTTTAATTTTTTATAAAACAGGCTTTTATCGGCCCTACTCAAGTCGACTGTTCTAAGCCATTTAAAGATTTAAATAAAGTTGTAAGTCTTACTTATGGTATCTCAAATCAGTCATTAACGTAGTCATTTAGACTTTATATAACAATATCTGCCATCATATTTATTAATGGTTCATAAAAATATCTGCCGTGCCATAATCGAATAAGCATAAAATACAAATTTCTCAACACCACTTCTGTTGTCCATTACAATCATTTTATTTAGCGACATATAAATAATAGAATAATTCTTGTAACAATTCCTTTTGTATATTCCATATCAGTTTATTTTAATAAATAGAATTTTTCAAATGACAAAGGCGTATACGGACTTAGTTGTAGAACTTGACAAGTAAGTTTATCACTACAAGATATTTCCATTAACACTTTATGCTTTGCCAAGATGTGGTAAACAAAGTATCTTAATTTAAGTGCTTAGCTTTTATGTATATATAATATATAGTTTAGGCGACAATTAATAGGTTTACGCAATTATTTTGTAGTTAAAAACGAATAACAAATAATTGAAAGTAATTTGTATGAGATATTGGACGTAGATATAAAGGTAATTGTTTTAATAGTTTTAAATGTGACTATTAATTAGATTGATGATTTCTATAATAATTATATTCGAACAAATTAATGTACAAAAACTGGAAACAAAATACCTTATTGAAGTGAAAATTCTTTAGGCGCATGAGGGTAAATTTTTTACTGAACGTCACGAAGATGTGCAGCGTTTTTGTCGAAGAAAAGGGTGAGAGCGATTGAGACTTGAACACCCATGGTGTTTTTAATTCATATCAATATCAATATTATTATATTAAATAAATAAATTACCATGTTTCTTGTTGGTTTTGTATTTTTATAAGAGCACAGAACAAAGACCTTTTTTGCTAAGACCCAGTTGGCTATTTTAGAAAATGTGGACATAAGTTAGCAATTATGATAATAATGAATTTGCATTGGAATTTGGTAATTGTCACCATATTTATGGTGGTATTTCTATATACATAACAACAACTAATTTTAGTTCTGGTTTTTAATTAGCTATAGTATCCTTCATTAATATAGAAAGACTGGCAAAATTAAATTATGGGATTTGGGCAGCTTAATTACTAAATAATTTATTTATTTTAACTTCTGATATGTGTACTTTGTACGCACGCACTTTTTATTTTATATCTTGTAATGGTATCACATGTTTCTTTTAATAGACAGGAGGCAAATGAGCAGGCAGTAGCACCATGGGATTTGCAAGTGATTGTCGGCCTTTAAGGTTGTGGTATCTAACTGGTAACGGTTAGGAATGTCTTCGGAACTGAATGACGCTTGATATGTCACACCGAGTATTCCGATACTACCTGAGGCTTCTAGGGGAGTGTCTGCGGCGATAGTGTTTTAGGAGGAGGGGATTCTTCTAAGCGGTAAACGCGCAAATCTATCTTCTTAAGTCTTATTAGGGTTAAATTAAGTTGACCCCAGTCTGAGACCCCTAGTAATAGGGTTTCGATTTCATACAAAGGTTTGTACCAAAACTGCTCGACAACAACCCGAAATATTTGCACGACCGGTGTAAATGGCGTCATCATCCGCACAGCAATAAACGCTACAAAAGGCATCATATTGTTATTGATATGCAGGAGGAAAGTGTTCGGAAGAGTTCACAGCCTTAGGGAACGGCTTAGAATAGGAGTTCCATGCTTTATTGATTTAAGGAGAAAATTAAAAACATTGAATCTCCTTAATATTTGCTTTTTCTAATGGCGACCTCTGTTTATTTTTTTATGAACAATAATAGACACATTAGTAATAGTTTGTGTGTAATGCCGAAAGATGTCATGAATTTAATAAATGCAATAGACCATAACATATATTATATATCATAATATTTATAGAATATATTTTTGTTGATTGCGCCATCTATTAAGCCTATATAAAAACTTTTACCCAACATTTATCTAAATATTTTTTGCAGCTGTCCACAAGACATCGCTATTAGCCATCGTAACATAGTTTTAAAACCTTCTTGCGCGGTCATCTGTTGTAATTTGTATAGACTTGACTTAAGAATGAGTTTGGAGGAAGAAGGAATATTTATATTATGCTTACCTTAAAACTATGGTTTTAAACGTATTTTTTTTATTTTTTTATTGATAAACGCTTGCCAACTCGACACACAGATACATTGGTAATAATTGGTAAAAGAACCACAATATACAATTATTAATGTGGCAAGCATTTAAAGGCATACATGACATACACGAAGAGATAATACAATGAATATTAAACAAAACATTTAAAATTACAAAAACTAAACGAAAATCGAATTTAAAGTGTGAAGGGAGCAACTCTGGATATCCAGACCTAGCTCGTTTATCAGAATGCTCAATCTGGAATTGTTATCCTTGATTATCCATTAAACTAAGTGTGTAAATTATTGCCTAACCTATTTTATCATAACGATATTAATGTTTCAAATAATTTTATTTCATTTAAATATTTTAAAATAAAATTCTTATAAGCAATGTGTACCATATAACATATGGACACTCATAAGCTATAATGAGATAAATACTCGTGAGCTATAATGATGTAACAGTTAGTGAAAAGGCTCTGCAGCGATCTTAAATCCCAGGAGTGTTCCTTTTCAGCACAGACTGTCACACTCTTCACTCTACCTACATGTTCTATGTTGTAAGAACTTTCCATGACAACCATTTTTCACGAAATTATGGTTTAGACTTTGGGTATGTTCCGATATACACTGCGAGTACTGTATAGTGCTCCCACTGTTCAAAAATTCGTTCCGCTATGGACTGCAGTATACAGCCGCAGCGTCCTAGGGAAATATATGACGTCACAAATCCCCGCTATACTTCTACTGCGAGCACTGGCGTTTTCGAGGTAAGGTATTCGCAGTGCTTTGATCACGTGATCAATCAAAACCACTTGAATGCCTAACGGCTGATATAACTTACTTTTTCTAATTAAAAAATACTTACTTTCTTTGTAGTATTAATTCAATTGACAGTTAATATTAATATAGATTCTTTTAATGCGATAATACTCCAATAATAGTTTTTCTTGTTGAATTGAAAAACTTTAATGCACTCATTTGAAAACTGTGTCGAAAAACGAAGCTGACTAGTATACTGGACTGCGTTCCGTTTTAAATTGTAACCAGTATAGCTGGCTATAGAGAAACGGTTTCACAGTATACTAAATTGACGGTACTCTGTACAGTGGTCGCAGTGTATATCGGAACATACCCTTTAGGTATTAGTCCAGTCACAATAGACAAAAATAAGTCATAACTTAGCCAAAATTCGCATAGAGCTGAAAATTGGCAGAGACGTTAAATACATCATTATAAATGTAATGTCAAAAATCCCCTTCGATCCTACTTCTGCAAAAAAATTTATTCAAGGTCAAAAGTATAAAATATAAATATAAAATTGAGATTTTCTAATGATTAAAACCGCGATATCTCATGAATGGTGAGTCGTAAGAGAAAAAGTGACTGAACCATTTTTGTAGAGAATTGTATGATCTACAACTTTTGTCTGATCTATTTTCACGATAATACTAACTGTTTTCGAGAAAAATGGAGAAAACCTTAATTTTATACTTTTGATCTTGAATAAAAAAAATTGCAGAAGTAGGATCGAAGGGGATTTTTGATATTTCATTTATAATGATATATTTAACGTCTCTGCCAATTTTCAGCTCTATGCGAATTTTGGCTAAGTCAAATGCCTATTTTGACTGGATTATATAGGATTTGTAGCTATTTTCGTTCGTCATTGAAAAATTACTTTAAGATGGTCACACAACTTATTTATTATAATGTACTGTGGTATATTTTTTTAACTTATGTCGTTTTAAACTCAAAAAGTTCAATAAGTATACAATAAAAAATATTGTCTATATTTAATGAGAATAAAACATTTGGGTTACTTTAAAACTAAAAGATTACTTTTTCCTCTTCTAATTTTTTCATTCTATAGCTGGCTACCCGCAGATTGACGTCATTGCCCAAAGTATTGAGTATTCGACGCACAGATTGTACGTCATATTTTCATTTCATCGAGAGTGTATGTCGGTTGTTGTGTTTATTGATTGATTTAACTCGTGAATCGTGATAATATCATTACATCTACATCAGTTGAAATTAGTTCTCTGATGCGTGTAGTTATTCGGAAGGCTCATATTTAATTTCCATTTGCTGCTAAATAAATGAACAACTAAACTTTGCATAATTATTATTATAGGCGACAGAAATAATTCTATAGCGTTTCTAACATTCCAAGTTTTTTAAATATGGAGAGTTTGTATAACATGTTTGTAATATTATTCTTTCTATTTATTTTTAAAACCTCAGATGTATTAACTTTCGAAGTGGATACATACGATTTTTTGATGCCTAACGTTCATCCCCACAGGGTAAGTTTAAATATATTTTTTTCGCTTAATAACTAAATCAGTAATTTACAAACATAACTTACAATTTACAAAAAATATTAGGGTTTCTTCATAATATCTCAAGATAAATAAAGTGAGCTAGGAAATTATAATACAATGTGTATTGTGTAATTAAGCTTTAAGCACACATTTATTAACTAGAGCTTCAGTACAATTGTCAGTCTTTATTATGTTTACTGTAAAAACTTATAACAAATTGTAAGAAAAATATTTTATATTTTGGTTAACTAAAATATTTATTATAAGATTGCAATATAATACTTTAACTGATATGGTTAAAGGTATCTCATCTTTTTTATTAATTATCGGAAGTATTTCTCAAATCTTATCACAATTTAGATAGCAATCAAGTGTTTGATTGCCTGATGGATCAATAATAGATAACATTATTAGGCAATATATTATCTTACAATTAAAGCAAATTTATATATCTGTATAACCTTATTAAATATCTTAGAGGATTATATTGAACAAAGTAAGAATGTTTTATTTAATATTGTCTTTAACATAGGTAGACTACACATATAAATAAAACTTATTCAAAGTTAACACCACTGAACTCTTAATTTTTTGTAAAATATCTTTCATTAATGTAGGTAACACAGTGTACACATATTAACATTGAAAATTGAATGATCCCAAACAAATTAAGAGCATTGAATGTACATGTAAAATTGGCAACAGAATCTTCCTTACAGTTTTAATCCCTAAAATTATAATATATTTAAAATAAATCTACATTAAGATTACAATATATATGGTATTGTGAGGTATTACAAAAATATAAGTATTATAATTATCTTACTAAAATATGCAAACTTATAGGTTTTCATTAACATGATTAGTGTCTGAACAAGATCCAACATATTTTCAATTAAGTGTGAAGGTCAACAATAACATCTTCACATATTTTATTATTACAAAAATATGTATATATTCTGTATTGTCTCTAAATTAAATAATTATTATTTAAATTAGTTTTTTCTTCTATTGCTTATACTTACCTATACTAAAAATCCAGGAATTTTGGTTGTTGCTTTCAAAACAAATAAAATATAATATTTTATTAAGCCTAAATTTACTATGTAAATATAACAAAATTTAAGTAAGCATATGTTTTGTATATGGTACCTTGGCTAAATCAAATAACATTCCTATATTAATTACTTATAAACACTATTTCCACTGACTATAATGACAGCCTTTGTGGCTTAATGACACGGCTATGGAATTAAGTTTCCGAAAAACTGTGCTTCTCACACCTATTTGTGTGTACCTCACATTGTCTTAAAGAAATCCAGCCTGATATGTTAAGAATTTGGACCTCAAACTATTTGTGACCAGAGTCCTGGATTATAGAGCCCGTGACCGAGTCTGGTTACATACTTATATAGTCCTATTGTATTAAAACCAATGTTTATTTATATTATGGTAATTTTTCCTAGAACCTTTGAAATGGTTCTATAATAGATACATTCTGATGATACATAACACATATTTACTATAATTTTGTAATCATCTTGTCACTGTAAAAATTTTTGTAGAGAATAAATTGCGGTGATGCTTGGCCGGTAATGTATGTAGCATATAATAGTTTGGATTCCCTACTCAAGGTTTGAATTACTACTGTTTCAATAGCGTATAGGAATGTAGAGTTAAGACAATTACATTTATACTTATATTTACTCTTGTTTTGAGAGTTTAAATAGTAAAGTCATGAGAGGGAAAAAAGGCCAACATTATACAATTTATTGTTAATGGTTCTTGTTAAATGGTTTGTACAAAAATAAAATTACTAGTGATGTGGGCGTTATCAGATTGTCGATGGCAGATTGAGTACTAATCAATACTATTAAATTTCAGGATGAGCTCTACTTATGTACTCCGATCAGAATATCACCGAACCAAAACTTTTATATTGGTATGTTATCTATTGTATTGTTTTTTTAAGTCTTATGGTATAAATTACTCGCGTTAATTAGGGTAAAATATGCTGTTATCATTTTCTTTTAAATTTCTAAGCCAAAACGAATTTTTCAATAAAACTAAATTAGCGTATTTATCAAACATCAAACTCAAAGTTTATATTATTAATATAGATATAAATAGCTGACTCTGAGTGTATTTGAATAATGTATGCAAAATATTTGTCTGTGAATAAAAGAGAGTAATAAAATGTTTAAAACCTGAAATCACGTCATCTTAAGCGGGCCATAGACGGACTGCATGTTGCAGTCGGTCTTGACTGCAACATGCGGTTTGCTCAGGAACTGCTCGAGCGGTCCGTGTATTGCGAATATGAATTTAGTATGGAAGCTGCAGATCGCCGTGCGGCGACGGCTTAGAGCAGTCTGTAGCGGCTGCAACATGCGGTCCGTCTATGGCCCGCTTTACTATTAAACGGAATCTTGTTCTCGGAGGACACGACCTTACACTCAGTCATCTTATAATAGACTTATTGGTCAAAACTGCGTATATAATATATACAAAATTATCTTATCTATCTATCTCTATATATATATTGAATAAATCTAAATTTATTTTATTTTATCTTATACATATTATAAACGTTATAAGTCGTCCATCGTAATGATTATTAGGGGAATAACAGTTGAGTCACTCGATAATGTTGTTATTAATTTAATGAAAAGGTGATTCCCGGTATTATTTAATTGTATTTAGGTTACAATTATTAAATAAATACTTCAAATGTCCTTATCTAACACCTGTATTAATCTATCTATATAAATAAAAATGAATCGCAAAATTAGAGAGGGCTGTCCAAATCGAGTATTTGTTTTATTTAAAAAATGAAAATTGCATGGAAAACCTAAAACTCAGTTTTTTTTCAAATGCGAACAGTATTTATGGGGTAGCATAGCAAAATATTCCAAATTTTGGTATGTAGCCAATAAACATATAACAAATCATAATAAGGCGAAACAAAGTTCGCGGAGGCAGATAGATAGTTCTAGTAATAAAATCGCAGTTTTCTATCCATTGCATCTCAACATTGGTTGGAAAAGCCTAGACTGTCCAATTGGTAAATCAAATCTAAAAAACATGAGATTCAGAAATGTTATGTTTTGAGTTCATAAAATAGATTTTTAATTATTAAATTAATGTATAATAAATATAGTTTCGACGTTTTTATACTGTTAGATTTTCAACCTTACTATATAATAAATTTTCCAGTGGGATTCAAACCAAATGCAACCATGCATACCGCTCATCACATGCTACTCTATGGATGCTCGGAACCGGGCTCCAACGACCCAGTATGGTAAGTATTAATGTCACTAAAGCAGCATTGTTCATAATATTGTCTTTGATTTAATTTGACATTCGAAAAACTATATATTGACACAAAAAAAAAAGATGGCGATTAAAAAGAGTGGCGGAGAGTTTATTGCCAGTTCTTCTCATCCGTTCTACGCCCTTGATTTGAGACTGGCACTAAATGTAAAATTAGAAGCATTTTTATGTATTTCTTTATAGACAAGTCATAAGTGTACAAAGTGTTACCAATATGATTAAATGATTTTTGAATTTTGATTTCTCGTGAGTTATACTGGCTAGAAAATAGATGAGTTTAATATTCTTCTTCTGCCAGTCTTGACATCCTAATACTACTAATCGACTCGCTGCCTCCACACCAATCTATCCATGGTCCTATCTGAGGGCATTAAGGGTTGTTGAGACCCATAATTGTCTTATATTGGTCTGACCATTGTAGGCGATTGACCCCGACTTCGTCTGCCATTGCCAGTGTATCGAGACTATTGGGATCTCTCCTGGCAATTTGGCAAAAGTAGCTATGATAGTTGACAGTGGTGATTTTAAGTCGGTTGAGAATGGACTTATTGAATTTAGGTTAATTTTAGAAGTTGATTAATAATATAAAATATGAGTAATATAGATGGTGTAACAAGATCAATGGTAATAATAAGTCATGAACTAGCGGCCTGTTTCGCACGGCTAGACAATTTTTAAAATATATGGAAATACTTGCAACGCACTCGCCTCTGGCATTAGTGTCCATGGGCGGATATCACTTAACATCAGGTAAGCCTCCTGCCCGTTTGTCTCCTGTAACATAAAAAAAAAATATACTAGCGTACTTGACAGACGTCCTTAACACACCCTTAATACAAAAAATCATCTGTTTATCTAAACTATTCTCGATTCCACTTAAACACAATATTCATCAAATCGATCCGTAGGAGTTTAATTACACACACGCATCTAATAAAATAATTCTTGAAATTGGTTGTAAGTGTATTCGTTGCAAAGTCCAAATATACAAATATTTATATGACAATTGCCCATCGTGATGGGTGTGGTGATGATTAATAAATTGAGCCGAGCCTAAAATAATAAAATGCATATATGTTCCAAACTTGTTCAATTGTATAATCTAACAGCGAGAAGTTGTGCGTAATTCATAAATATACTGTCTCTTCTCATTTTAGCGTAAATACAATTTGACGGAAAGAGACAAGACCTAAAACGGTGCAATAAAACAGTTTTTAGGAATTACGTGCTTTTCATAAAGGCAAAGAACATTCATTTACAAATTGAAGAGACGTTTATATGTGTACGGTTCCTGTGTCATCGGGGTGTTTAAAATAATAGGGGATTTTAGTTTTACTCTATATTAACTACTGGAGTACAATACAATACATGCGGAATAATTAAATGTTAATTGCTTTGTAACGAATGAATGCAATCTAACAGTTGAATCCATGATTTAGGTAATTGTTAATACAACTAAAAAAGCCTGAGTGTGCAAAATGTACAGCCCTGCGATTCTGTAACTCACTTTTCGAACTCACACAGCGGTTTTCGCATCGGCGGTCGCTCTCAAATCAGTCGTGAAGCAGTCATTTTATGATTTGGCATTCTGATAAACAATAAACTACAAGCTCCCACCTTTTTAGAAGGCCAAGTGTGAGTTACAGAATCGCAGGGCAGCCTTGGATCGTACAATATGTCTAGGGTAATGAAAGTAACAGTAAAAATGCGTCTGCCCAAGTCAACATAATATATGTATGATATAAAATGCTCTTATGACCGGAATAACAGGTATTTGTTTGTATTGAATGTTTGCCTTGGCTATTTACATAACACAGTATTCAATACTGTTGTGAAAATAAACATAAAATGATGATAAGTAAATAATCGTTTACACAGAATTGAAACAGGTCAGAATTTGTATTATAGATGGAAATCAAATTGATTGATTGATGGATTTTCTATTGATCAAGTTGCTTGATTAGCAGAATTTTATTAAGATTAAAGTTAAACTGCCCTGATAGAAGTGTATGCGAACTTTTAGAGACACGCATCAAAGTCTTGGTTACGAAATGGTTGATGTGCCCAAACAAATTGTTATTTATTTGTGAACAAAAATACATTAAAATTTTATTACAATGTTAAAGAAAATTTAATTTTCACTTCTTAATTATAAAAACAAACGTAGTATCATTATTTTTATATAAGTTTTGTCTCATTCTGTCAATTTGAGTTTACGCTGTGATAAAAAGAGACATGTGAGTACTTTAGGGTGGGTGTATTTTTAGTACCTACAAGAAAGTACATATTGTTACGAGCTAGGGGATCGGATAGAAAATGCCGTAGATCTCTTCAAGGGTTTATTTCTAAATAAATCACATTTCAGCTTGCTGAAAGTTCTCTAACTAGTGGAAAAATCTAGAAACATGAATGTTTCTAGATTTTTCGTAATTTGTTACCACTGGTTTACTTTTATATCATACTACGAAGTCCCTGGACCAAAGGCGCTCATATCTTCTTATTAATGAAATTTCAGGAGTTGCGGTGAAATGCAGAGCAACGAAGTCGACAAGCTGTACACCACAGCTAGTCCGTGCAGATCGGGATCTCAGGTACATTTCAAATAAATTCCAATTAAACCTTCATTAATTCATATCTAACATATAAAATTCTCGTGTCCTATACCTACCAAGGAATCCCATACCTACTCCTCCGAAACGGCTCAACCGATTCTTATAATTTTTTTATATAAATTCAGTAAGTGTGACAATCGGGTACAGGGTGTTTGGTGCATCGTTTGCCAAATCAAAATGGTGGATTGGGGGGGTCTTTATCTATTATCCCAGGCCTCACAAAGAGTTCTTGGGCCAACGGAATAATTTATGTCGATTTTTTTAATGTTTTCTTTAAATTATCCAAAATTTGACTTTCAAAGGTAAATAAAAAATAAATTATACAGTAAGTACACATAATGTTAATTTTTTCATAATCTACAATAGTGTACCAATCCAAAAAATAAAAAATTACTTGCCAGCAGTATGTAGTTTTTTTTTTATTAACTCGCAAAATGTTGAAAAAATATTTTTTTAAAAGTAAGTTCGATTTTGAACGTTAATTTAAAAAAAACTAAAAGCGCTGATGTTCTTCGAATAATTTAAAAAACTACTCAGGTCTATCTTGATTCTACTGGTATACAATAAGTAACAAAAAACATTACCTACTTTTAAAAAAAAACAAAATCTTTCTGTGTAGGGTCACATTTTTTTGGTATCATAAACGTAACACACCTAAAAACTTCCGTCTTCCTCTTATGCAGCAGATTAGTACGTCTGTCTCTTTCTTTTATTAGGTTGAGGGTGAGCTGCCAGTGCTGTGGGTGATGTTTTTAGTCGAGTTTTATCTCTGCTACCTGCCTGACGCTTTTATTGTTTCATCGTAGTGCCGCGCGCGATTTGTTTCTGTTTTTGTCTTGTTGTTGTGGTTGAGATTTGAAGATGGCTACCGCACGTCTCTGATACTAGTCTAGTATCAGAGACGTAGCTTCATTGTTTTGACGAAGTACATTCCACACTTTCCATGTCGATATTTCTAGCAACTACTTCTAGTCGGGTCTTCTTCAAAAAGCGCCAGAATCCTCTCGTCGACTTCTACATTATGGCGCACCACAATGCCCCTTGTAACATTGTCCAAACGACCGGTTTCGCGTAAGCGTCGATACATATTTTGGAATGTGTTTCGACCAGGTACACGCTTGTTAGGATAGCGCTCTTGGTACATTCTTTGAGCTGCTCGTGCAACACCGTCAGCTTTTCCATACACCAACAACATGTCTGAGTACTCTTCGTTTGAAAATGTAGCCATCTTCAAATCTCAACCACAACAACAAGACAAAAACAGAAACAAATCGCGCGCGGCACTACGATGAAACAATAAAAGCGTCAGGCAGGTAGCAGAGATAAAACTCGACTAAAAACATCACCCACAGCACTGGCAGCTCACCCTCAACCTAATAAAAGAAAGAGACAGACGTACTAATCTGCTGCATAAGAGGAAGACGGAAGTTTTTAGGTGTGTTACGTTTATGATACCAAAAAAATGTGACCCTACACAGAAAGATTTTGTTTTTTTTTAAAAGTAGGTAATGTTTTTTGTTACTTATTGTATACCAGTAGAATCAAGATAGACCTGAGTAGTTTTTTAAATTATTCGAAGAACATCAGCGCTTTTAGTTTTTTTTAAATTAACGTTCAAAATCGAACTTACTTTTAAAAAAATATTTTTTCAACATTTTGCGAGTTAATAAAAAAAAAACTACATACTGCTGGCAAGTAATTTTTTATTTTTTGGATTGGTACACTATTGTAGATTATGAAAAAATTAACATTATGTGTACTTACTGTATAATTTATTTTTTATTTACCTTTGAAAGTCAAATTTTGGATAATTTAAAGAAAACATTAAAAAAATCGACATAAATTATTCCGTTGGCCCAAGAACTCTTTGTGAGGCCTGGGATAATAGATAAAGACCCCCCCAATCCACCATTTTGATTTGGCAAACGATGCACCAAACACCCTGTATATCTTTCAAATCCCTAAGTGATAAGGGCTTAAACCCAAGAAAAAAATTATTTTTTATTAAAAAAAATTGTTTTTACATACTAAAATACATACAGCCCTTAATTTTCATCTACCCCTACGATCATCCCCTATTTTTTATTTGTTAGTTAAGAACTTATAACTTGAACTGTGATGTTTATATAGAGAAAAATCTATATTTTTTTTAATATATTAAAATACAGTTTTCTTTGTTGATTTATTGGCAAGTAGGTGATCTTTCGGTGCTAGATACGATTGTAGTTCTTTTCACCATATTCCTTCACTGTACGAGCAAGGGTTTTGCCCGGATTTCTCAACTTGGTCAAGATAGCTTTTAGTCGATAAAACTAATACTTTCAAGAAATAAGAAATTACGTAATAGGTAGCCTCGGGCATTGATAGAAGAATTTATTTAAACTGATAAGGGGCCGTTCAATTATTACGTAAGCATTAAGTAAAGGGGGGGGGGTCTTTCATTTTCTTATTTGGTGATTACGTCAAAAGTAATTATTTCCTTTTTTTACATACCACACACACAGCATAGACAATGCTTGAAAACGAAATTAATTTTCGAGGATTCCTACAATTTTTTTTTGAGAGCTTTGTTTACTTTTGCTGACAAGAGTATGGGGGGGGGGGGGGGGATAAATTGCAGTAAATCTGCTTAATATTTGTACTAATGTAAAATAGTTTAAATAAAAGTTTATTGGCGCTACAACCCTATGTGCTGGACTCAGATTTCTGTATCTCATTAGTGGTTTTTTTTCTTAATATGCACGAAGATTTATGGATCTATATATAATATACGATCTAAAGAATTCGTCTGCTCAAGCCACCGGGCAATACTAAACTTTTATATACAAAAAATATTTATTAATAACATTCATGAATTAAAAACAAAACACGTACTAGTACCTACTTTGTAAAAATATTCTTTATTATTGATTAACCCCTTAACAAAAAGCACTAATGACGTCAGCTAACGGCGAAACCCTTGAAATTATTCTGATATTGCTGATATCGCAAAATTGCAGTCACGTGTACAATATCTATCGTTATGTGGTAATCAAGTTTTTCACTATAGTTAAAATGTAGGTAATTTCAGCGTTATCTCAATGTTTTTTTGGAATTAATTACAACTTTAATTTCACGCTGATAATTGGTACAATACTCGCGTATAAGCCGCGCAGATAAAGAAATAATGCGAAAGTTTTTATGGTATCGGCAATAAATTAAAAAAAAAATAACATACTACAAAATGCACTAATAAATATGAATAATCTTGTGCAAGAGAAATAAATATATTCAACGATTATTTCTGCATATTCAAATTGGTCCACGGATGGAGGGAGGAGCTATTGTGGAACATACAGAAATTACACGTTGATTGTTAAACGCCTTAATCTACATGGCGGCGCGGGTTGTTAATAAATATATAAAATTTTATACCTATATTCTAAAATATTTGAAGTGATGTAGTGGACTGTATTTTTTTTTTCTTATTGAACCTATATGATTGCTCAATGGACAATGGGAAAAGAAAGAAAGGAGGTCGGCACAGTACCTTCAACCTCGTGGCTTCTTCTAGTGGCTTTTTTCCTTTGTTGTACACCAATGAACAATCACTTTTCACAAATTATACTTAATCAAGTTAAAGTTAATTGAATTGAATTATAGTTAAAGCTTATAATAAACAATTAAATGTTTAAAAGAAAAAGAAAAAGGAAGCGTTGCGAGCGTGCGGCGAATAATCAACCATATCGCGGGTCATCGAAATTGTCACTAATTGATTCTTCTTAGAGACTCATCATCGTGCGCGCCACCTATAGCCCGTTCCGGAACTAGTACCGTCATAGGATTGGGACATAAAATAGGTGGGTGATGAGATATGCGTCTAGGAACTATTAGGATGGGTATAGAGGTATTGAGCAACCATTATTTAAAAATCAAAAATTATTATAAAATAGGAATCCGGCGCAACCATTCCCCCGGGTTTGAAGGGTTGCCTTCAAGAAAACTAGAAAGTATGAAATGAATAGCGATATGAAAAGCGATCTAAAGAAAAGTTTATTAAAGTAAGTAACTTAACTAACGACTTATACAAATGTAAACTAACTAACCTAACTAATGACCTATACAAATGTAACTATTCGCTAGGTAGGGGACAGAGACGTACTACAGGACGTAGATAGGTACCTGACGCCGTGCGAACGCGGACCACACGTGTAACACCGTTTGAACCAGGGAAAACTTCCTCCACTATTCCTAACGGCCAGTGGAGCGGCGGTGCATTATCAACAATAACTATTACAACATCGCCGTTAGAAATTGGCTTAGCTGGCGTGTTCCACTTGTTCCGCATTTGCAATGTATGAAGGTAATCAGACTTCCAGCGCTTCCAGAAGGACTGCACTAGCTTGTCAACTAACTCATGACGCGAAAGCAAATGTAATCTATCTTCTTCGATTTCTCTAGCTGGTAGATACTTTAGCGGTGTTAAGTTTAAAAAGTGAGCGGGTGTTAACGCGAGAGGTTCCGATGGATCATTGGATAGCGTGCGACACAGTGGCCGCGAGTTCATCACTGCCTCGATCTGTGCAAGTACAGTGCTGAACTCCTCGAAAGTTAGAATTTGATCACCTATCACCCGGTATAAATGAGCTTTAAGGCTTTTAATATTGGTCTCCCAATTGCCACCAAAATGACTAGCAGCAGGAGTATTTAATGACCAATCAATGCGAGTTTCAGCTAATACGTGACCAAACTCAGAGTTAAAGTGTTTTGAAACTAAGAAGTCGTGTAACTCCGAAAGCGTGCGCTTTGCGCCTACGTAATTAGTGCCGTTATCTGAGTACACGCGAGCCACGGGACCACGGCGTGATAGAAAACGCTTAAAAGCTCCAAGGAAGCTAGCTGTGCTCAAATCACCTGCAACTTCTATGTGAACAGCGCGGGTGGTTAAGCACACAAAAAGACATACGTATGCCTTGAACGAGCGAATTCCGCGTCCACGCGAACTACTCACTTTAAAGGGACCCGCGTAATCAGTGCCAGTATGTACGAAGGGTTTAGCGACTGGTGTAACTCGGCAGGAGCGATGATCGGCCATTTCAGGAAAATTTGGTTTAGCGCGGAGTCGAAAACAGGGTAAACATTTGTGAACCCGGCTTCGAATTAAATTTCGAGCGGACAAAATCCAATATTTTTGACGCAGTATGGACATCAATAGCTCCGGACCTGCATGGCAATTCAATTTGTGATAGTAATCCACTATAAGATTCAAAATATGACCTTTCCGAGGAAGTATGAGTGGATGCTTACTATCAAATTTTATATCAGCGTTACTCAACCGTCCTCCGACTCTAAGAAGTTTGTTCTGAAGGAATGGCTTGAGGCGCTGAAAAGCAGGGGTACATCGCTTGCCTGTACGTAAGCTAGCGATTTCGTTGAAGAAGTGGGACCGTTGAAGGTCACTCAGTATTAAATTCTCAGCGTAATCTAAGTCCGCTGCGATTATAGTACTACGCCGAGGCAATAATTTAACAAAACGACAGATATAAACGACAATGCGTAAAAGCTTTGACCAAGATGAAAAACGATTGGCAAGCGTAATTAAAAAACTTTTCTCAACCTTTTCACAGTCTTCAGCAGTGAAAAGAGTTACATGCTTCTTTACTTCTGGAGGCTGAGACACAGTAGATGGATTAAAATCCGTAACAGGCCAAAAACTTGGATCTGATAGAATCCATTGAGGACCGCAGAACCAAAGCGGATGATCAATGATTTGTGCGGGACTAAGGCCACGAGATAAACAATCAGCGGGGTTTTCATGGCCAGCGATGTGATAAAATGTTCGCGGTGGAAATTCATTCTGAATCTTAGAGACTCTATTAGCAACGAAAGTATCCCAACGATGGGGCGAAGAATGCACCCAACAAAGAGCTACAGTCGAGTCTGAGAATGCGAAAACACGATCTATATTAATGCGATTGTTACAAGTATTAATTACATTAGCAATTAAGTTGCTTAGGACTAATATTGCACAAAGCTCGAGACGTGCTAGCGAAACCACCTTACGAGGTGACACTTTAGATTTAGCGCTTATCAGACTAAATGAGTTTTTGCGAAGACCTTGACTGTCTCTTACATGAAAGTACACAACTCCTCCGTAGGCCCTTTCACTTGCGTCCGCGAAGCCCACGACGGTTACAACATCACCGGACGCGATGCCAACATGTCGTGGAATTTTAATTTTTCCAAGAAGAGGAAGTTCCTCCTTAAAACGGGACCACTGTTGAATGATGTGGTCGGGTGGTATATCATCCCAATCACATTCACACAACCAAAGTTGTTTTATGAGAAGTTTTGCGTATAAGACCACGGGTGCAACAAATCCCATGACGTCCCATATCCTAGCGACACACGACAGAATAGTACGCTTTGTACATGATTCAGCGGTTGTACAGATTTTAAGACTAAAATTATCTGTTGCGGGTGACCAGCATAATCCTAGTACCTTATGCGAATCAGAGTCATCAAACTCCTTTACAGCAGAGAGACGATGCGACGGCGTAATCGAATCCAAGACTCTTTGTGAATTGCTTGTCCATTTAACAAGATCAAATTGTCCGGCTTTCATCAAAGCGATTACTTCCGCAGCGGTGGAAATAGCCTCATCTTCGTTGTCAATGCTGTAGACAAAATCGTCCATATACAAACCAGTCTTGACTGTTTGCTGTGCTCGCGGATAAGAAGCACCTTCATCCAAAACTAGTTGCTTTATGGTACGAAGAGCGTGAAACGGGCTAGACTTCAGTCCGAAACAAACGCGGTTAAATTCATAAACCTTCAAGGGTTCTTGCGGCGAAAAGCGATACAGAATGCGTTGGAACCTTCGGTCACATGGCCGAACTCCAATGCAAAGAAACATTTGACGAATGTCAGCGGAGAGAGCGATACGAAATAAGCGAAAATTAACAATAATATGAAATAAGTTTCCTTGCAGATTTTGCCCATTATATAAAATGTCATTAAGCGAGATTTGGGAACTGGACTTTGAACTACCGTCCAGGACGATGCGTAATTTAGAAGTAAGTTTATCTTCTCTTATTATACCATGGTGAGGTATTGTATATGAGGGTAAATTCCGAGTTTCTTCAGTGTCTAGAGGAGCGAGAGAAATATAACCCTTATTAAAATATTCACTCATCACGTTATCATATGCCTCCTTTAATTTAGGTGATGCCTGCATTTTACGTTCTAAACAAAGAAAGCGATTTTTAGATTTCTTAAACGAATCACCTAATGAAAATACATCCCCTTTGAATGGAAGCGCGACCATGTATCGACCATCCGTATCACGGGTAGTCGTGCTGCTATAGATATCTTCACACGCCTTATCATCTGGACTCAATAGTTGCGGGGCGCTTACTTCTTCTATCTGCCAGAATTTACGTACAGCAGCGTCAAGCGGGTCTGTAGCACAACAATATGAGACAGACGCGTGATTATCAACTAGAGCAGGAGCAGAGCCAACAATAACATAACCTAACACGGTCTCTAAAGCGAGCGGTGAGAGACAATCAGACTGACCTTGAACTTTACGAGATAAGAGAAGGTGAGGAAAGATTGATGCTCCAATCAACAAATCAATATCTCCAGGGGCAGCGTAGGTATCGTCAGCTAAAGGTAAATTATTAAATTTGATCAATGACGAAATGTCCACAGACACAGTGGGCAAGCGCTCCGTGACCTTGTCGACTACGAGGGAGTCCATGCTAAAACACACACTGAGATCAAAGCGGGAGAAGAATTTCACCGAAACCGAACTTAGAATTGGCTTAGTAGTGCCTCCAATCCCTTTAACCACTGAACATGAGGGTTTCTGGTTTGTCTCTAAACCCAACCGCTGGCATAAGCTGCGACTGGCAAAATTACTCTGCGAAGCACTGTCCAATAAAGCGCGCACGTTGTGTTCCCTACCTTGCGTATCGAAAACAACAACGCGTGCGGTAGCGAGTAACACCGTAGTAGGTGTGCGGGAAGCATTACAATTAGATAAGGAACACAATGTGACGTCATGGGGTTGCGTGGGTATCACCAAAGTTCGCCCTTTATTAGCGGTACTACTGTCAACCGAAGTGCTGGCAGTGGCAAGGCGCACAGTGGCAGCAGGTAAAGTGCGTGAAGTACTGTCGCCAGACGTGGTACCCGTGGCCGCGGCGCTGTTATTATTATCAAAGTGTAGCATGGTGTGGTGTAAATTATTACACCGGCGGCAGCGTGAAGAAGAGTTACAGGCAGTTAATCGGTGCTTCCCTAAGCAGTTCACGCACAGATTATTCGCCTTAACAAATTTAAAACGATCGTGAGCGGTCATGTTATGAAAAGTTGAGCATGTATACAAATGTTCGTGTCGCGTATTACATAGGGAACACACCGGCTGCGTAGGTGCAGTCGCCGTATTTAGGTATGTATGCGTTGGTTTTGAAATTTTGCTTGTCGTATCATATTTACGTTCCAAAGTTTTCTTAGCATCATATTTACCTGAAGTGCGTTGTAATATTTTTAGGTGTTCGCGAATAAAACTTATAAACTCGTTACATGTTGGTATATCGGAACTGCGTTTATACAGTTCGAATAAACGAACTGTTTCAGTATCTATTTTTTTTAAAGCAATATACATAAATATGAAATCGGCTAGGTTATCTAGCTTTAAATGCTCAAGAGCGGCAACTGAAGAAGAAAATGTTTCTAAAAAATGCTCAAGGTTATTTGCGTTTGCGATAGACATCGCCTTAATATCGTAAATTTGATCTAAATACGAGGTTGCGAGATACCGCTTGTCTTCAAATTTATCAATAAGTGTTTTATAAATTATTTCATAATTTTCGGCGCAAGGTGTAAACCCGGCGCAAGCCGATTTTGCTTTGCCTGTTAGTTTTCCTAATAGGTAATATATCTTTTCACCGTCCGTAAGTGATTCATTTTCATGTATGGTGGTTTTAAAGTTATTATAGAACAAAGGCCAAGACTTAATATCCCCGTCGAAAGATACCAACTCGATAGGAGGCAAATAGGGCTTAAGTCTCCGCGGCGTATCCTTATCAGTTTTATTAGCACTACAACTGTACAGTGAAACTAAGCGCTTGACGCGGCTGTAAAGCCGCTCGAATGCAATTAAACTTTTAAATTCCGAAGTCGCCTTAGGATTTAAAGATAACAAGCGATTATTATAATCATCTAAGATTTTAATAAAGTCTGAGCGTAACGTTTCAATATTACTACTCGCGTCGAGAAAGTTTTCCCTCATCAAAGGGTCACCATCCGCATCTTTAGATAGGTCAAATACCTCTTGTAAACAAATGAATATTGTATTCCGTTTTTGTTCTAATAATACGAGTTGTATATCTACAGCTAGATCTGTAGATTCCAAAAGCTTATCACTCTTCGGCATTTTGAATTTAAAATAGCGGTAAAATTATAGTTATTTAATATAATAGAATAGAAAAGCAATTAAGAATAATTAGGTATAAAGTTTACTGAAGTGCAAATATGTTGCAGTGACCGACAAACTATGCCAAGGTCACGCGTACGTTTAACAAAGCGATGCAAGTAATGATCGAAATGTTATAAGCATAACATTACAATTGCTTAGCTAAATTATTATACTAAGCGAAAATAAGCGGAGCGTAGGTAAAACTATAAGCTAAGAAATATATCTCGGCTCGTTTGGACCAACTTTTAATGGCGGCGCGGGTTGTTAATAAATATATAAAATTTTATACCTATATTCTAAAATATTTGAAGTGATGTAGTGGACTGTATTTTTTTTCTTATTGAACCTATATGATTGCTCAATGGACAATGGGAAAAGAAAGAAAGGAGGTCGGCACAGTACCTTCAACCTCGTGGCTTCTTCTAGTGGCTTTTTTCCTTTGTTGTACACCAATGAACAATCACTTTTCACAAATTATACTTAATCAAGTTAAAGTTAATTGAATTGAATTATAGTTAAAGCTTATAATAAACAATTAAATGTTTAAAAGAAAAAGAAAAAGGAAGCGTTGCGAGCGTGCGGCGAATAATCAACCATATCGCGGGTCATCGAAATTGTCACTAATTGATTCTTCTTAGAGACTCATCATCGTGCGCGCCACCTATAGCCCGTTCCGGAACTAGTACCGTCATAGGATTGGGACATAAAATAGGTGGGTGATGAGATATGCGTCTAGGAACTATTAGGATGGGTATAGAGGTATTGAGCAACCATTATTTAAAAATCAAAAATTATTATAAAATAGGAATCCGGCGCAACCACTACATATATATATATATATATTATATTCTAAACCCCTCAGTGATAAGGGGTGTTCACCCCACTACGGTTAACCTCTATTTTTTATTATAGTAGATAGTTATTTTTATTGAACTATTAATTTTGCCTAGAAATATTATACATGGCAAGACAACGTTTGCCGGGTCAAGTACTTTTTTATAATAATATACAGTTCATTCATTATGAATATATTTTATAAGACATACGAATATATTTTAGAGACAAAATATAATTAAAATTTGTCGATATGGAGTGCGTTTAGACAATGTTAATACTAATTCAAACTAATAATTCTAATGTAACACGATTTAAGATCGGTGGCGATTGATGTATTGAAAAAATAATACACTTTGTTTGAAGCTGGGTAACAACTGGCTTTAATTGCTTAAAACATGAGCTTATAACTAAGATAACATTAGGGTGGTTGCGACGCTGGTGTTTAAAAAAAACTAACGACTTATTCATGAGTTCGTAAATCTAAGTGACACTTCTGTTATCGGACATTATCGGAAACGAGAATATTAAATTGCTATTTATGAGTGTGGTAAAAACTAAAGCTTCATTTTGGCTTCAAGTTATATATAATGTAACTTAACTAATGTTAGGTTACATAACTTACGCTGTTAACGTTTTTGGGACAAGCGCTCATGAATACCTGCGACCCCGGAAGCTTAAAGTATTGCCGTCCCTTCCGTATAGACAAAGAGTCGATAGATCGCCGGATTACCAATAATTTATATACTAACCTAGAAATGTTAGGAGTCTGGAATTACTCGATATAGATTACGATAGCAAAAAAATAGATACTAGATCCATTGATGTGTTTTTAATTCCTTATTAGCTATTATCCGGTCTTAGTAAACTATCTGGATTACAGATTGTGTACGCCTGGGCTAGAGACGCACCAAGTCTGGAGCTTCCCAAAGATGTCGGCTTTTTAATTGGACAAGATTCTCCAATCAAATATCTCGTACTACAAGTTCATTATATGAACAAGTTTCCAGGTAAGTCATAGCCATAGCACTTTTGAACGTCAAAGATGTTGCCCCTTCCAAATGGGCAAGAAACTCCACACTTACTCTTTTAAAATAGGTTTACAATATTTTGTATACATTAAATAATTATATGTGAAGACAATGTACTCCTAGAATAAAATTACTATACTAAAATAGGCACAAAGTAATACTTACAAATTAGGCAATGCAGCAGATAGGTCAATTATTGTACTGGTAGTATACATGTTCCTCACATATTTACAAATATCGAAACCGTAGAATATTATACATTAAAGAGTAATAAAAATACAATAAAACTGTGTGTGAGATAAAAATAAAAAAGTAAAGTAGTCATTTAAAGCTAATTTCTAAAAATAGGCGTCTAAACAATTTTTACTGTAGAAACGGAATTTATATGTTTGCCTATGTATAATGACTTCGAAATAAATTGACTGATCAAATGTTTAGTACATACAACTGTAGATTTAGGATTTTAAAACGAAAATTTAGACGCAGTAGTAAAAAGTCTCTACGATAATAGTTATTTGTATGATAACTAGACTTATAATCGTAAAATAAGATATTAAAATGTTATTGCTAAAACAACCCAAACTATTCGCCTAAAAATCATAGAATTGGAAGAAAAGGGTTATTACTATGTTTTGTTAATAGTTAAGTTCAGAAATCGTGCATCAAATTTTGTAGCTGACTTTCTTTATAATGTATAACATAATTCAAAGGAAAACGAATTTACCTCTTACGAGACAAATTGCTAATTTCGAAAGCCACAGCCAAAGATTAAAAAAAACAAATGTTTTAAACTTATTTAATTAAAATACTAAACAAGCCGATGTTAGGAATTTAAATGCGTGAAAAATATCAAAAGAAATAGGTTCCACGGGGTAACAAATGTTGAGACCGTGTAACGTGACGTGCACGTGCTGAAGATTCCATGGTATGGACGTAACATGCTTTACGCGCGCTTTAGATATGTTTGGAATCAAAGTTAGTTGAGGTTACAGCAATGAAAAGTCTTTTTGAAGTTATACTTCTTTAGGCGCGTTATAAAAATTGATGAGAGTGAAATTTTACGATGCGCGCGCACCGTGACACAAAATTAACAGAATGAAGTTGCCCACGGAAGATGCTACGGCATTGGACATAATTTAAAAACAACATTCGAATAATAATGCAATTTATGTTACACTTTATGTAAGAGAATAATAATAAATATTTATTTATTTAATTATTCAAATGTAAACTGAACTTTATTTACTATAATGACTCCTTTTCCAGTCTTTGATTATTGAATTGTAATTAATTTGCATGCAATAAAAAACTATTTTTAATAATGCCAAAGAAGTATAACTTCTTACGCGTGTACATAAGTACACGCACCCTTTTTTTATTTGTTACGTCATTATAGTTCGACAGTAATATTGATACATAATATAAAAATTCCAAGTTTAATTTTTGTGAGCAAATAACCGTGTAGAAAATAATAATTTATTCGTTCGCATATTTGCCTATTCAGCTCAGACTACATTTGTACACATTTAGGATAAATTTAACGAACGAGAATTAGATTTTCTGTACCAAAAATATAGTATCTCGTGTAGTTCATTAAAATCAATTAATATTTCAGAAGGAAAAACTGACAACTCGGGTGTGTTTTTAAAGTACACTCAAGAAACGTAAGTAGTTATTGTTTTGTCCCAATATTTTAAAATTCCATTCGAGTTCTCGTTTTGACGCTTTTTTCCTGAACATTACTGAATAAATTGATGTTTTTTTTTAATGTTTAAAGAACTTTATTTCTCATTACAAAATAAAATTTACTACATGAGAATGTACATGTTTATTTACATGAGAAACTTAATACGTATATACTAACGAGATACACGTCGCCATCAGCCGTCCCAATTTTAGTCTACTAGATTCATTCTGAGAAATTAATAAATGCTTTCAGAATGCCTCGACAGGCAGGGGTAATACTTCTAGGAACAAGTGGTGTCATCCCACCAGATTCTGTTGAACATATGGAAACAGCCTGTATCATGAAAGAAGAGAAGGTCATACATCCCTTCGCTTTTAGAACTCACACTCATGGTCTTGGTAAGTTTAACGAAATGATGAACACAAATTCTCAAATTTAATATTATTATTATTATTATTATTATATTTCGCTAGTCGGTTGTACATATTGTTCGTGTTAACACGTTTCTCCCAAACTTGGCGGACGTTAAAACATCTCAGTTTTTTCTATGACTTATTTTCGATTAATATACAAATTCTACATTAATTCTTGATTTGTTTGTTGTTTTATCATTTGTCAATAAATTTAGATTTTTTTGTTAAAATACCAATATAATTTGTTCATTTATTCAATTACTCCCATTTCAGGTTCTATGATTTTAGCTGAATTTATATTAAAGTTAGGAGATTATGGTTTATTGAGAGTGACAATTATTTTTCAGGAAATAACTATTAAAATTGAGAGTAGTTGTAATAAGATTGCTTTGGGGTATTTGTTACATTGAAAATTAAAAAGTAAATTCTAGGGGTTTTTGAGGAAGTGCACTTATAGGTACTTCACAATCCAATAGCATTCTAGATTGTTAGTGAAAAATCAATAAGAATAAATCAGTGGCACTACGACCTATTTAGGTCTTAGCCTCAGATTTCTGAATCTGTTTTATGATCATTTTTAAATCTAATAGGCAAGTAGCCTCCAGTGCCTGACACACGCCGTCGAATTTTTGGGTCTAAGACATGGACATGGACAGGAAAAACATCGTGAGGAAACCCACGATGTTTTTCCTTCACCGTTCGAGCAAATGTTAAAAGTGCACTAAAAAGAAAGTCCATTGGTGCACAGCCGGGGATCGAATCTACGACCTCAGATATGAGAGACGCACGCTGAAGCCACTAGGCCAACACTGCTCAATCAATGACGATACAATAAATTCGTTTCCAGGCAAAAAAGTGTCAGGTTACGTAGTCCGCAAATCAATGCAAGGCGACAAATGGGAGCTGATTGGCAGTAAGGACCCTCAGTTGCCGCAAATGTTCTATCCAGTAGTCAACACGGATCCTATTGGCAAGTTGGACGTACTGGCTGCTAGATGTGTCATGAATAATACTAGGCATGAGCTGGTTAAGATCGGGTAAGCATTTAAGCCTTTCTGCAAAACTAACGACGTAACAAATTGTTTTAAAAATTGTTGCAAATTTTATTCTTCGTACATCATTTAAATTTTTGCATATATATTTTATTTAATAATAAAATATATCTAAGATTAATACAAAGTGCAAAGCTAAAAATCTATTACATTAATCGGATACAAAGCGAACTTCAAATAAATAGGCTATTTGAGAAGGTTTTGAAATCATTTCAGATTATTTATTAGCGATTAATAATATATAGAAATTGTTTATAATTGGCTTTTATAATTTCGAGAACCTGTCAAACTCGTCAAAGCAAGATGGTACCTCATATACCATACTTGTAAATACGTGATAGGTTTTTACTTGTTAATTATTCTTAAAGTACGCAAATACACATGTCGATCAAAATCAGTCTCCGACATAACTAAACTCCATGAAGTCATTAATTAGTTAAGTAGGCACCGAAAGTTGATCACCTTGTATTAAAACATTATGAAGGATAGAGATGCAGAAATGAATTAAAAAAACCCAAAGAAAAATCATTAAAAATCTATCCCGATGTAACGAATCTCTAGAATGTTTCTAAACGTTTTTTTTTATTTGTTACTAGCTGATCCGGCAAACGCCGTTTTGCCATGTCATTATATCATTTATGGTTATTGTGCCTAACTCGACATAGATAGGTATAGTGTGTCGCGGACTTTTTTGTAGATATTTATAAGATCTACAATTACTTACAACATTTTATGGTTCTATCTTTAATAGTTTAGGCAGGGTACGCAAAATAAGTAACTTTTTTGGTTGATTTTTTACACCTTGTGTCCGAAAAACCCTAATATCTTACGGAACCCTATTTTTGTTCAAAATAAAATATAGCCTATATTACTCGTGGATAATGTAGCTTTCGAATGGTGAAAGAATTTTTTAAATCGGTCCAGTAGTTTATGAGCCTATTCATTACAATCAAACAAACAAACAAAGTTTTCCTCTTTATAATATTAGTGTAGATGTAAATACACAATATATCCGTCTTAGGTATTCGTATCCTTATTTTTTTCTGTCTTATTTACAATTTTTTTTAATTTATTCCAGGGCAACGAACAGAGATGAAATGTGCAACTTCTATCTCATGTACTGGGTGGAGAATGACACACCACTTAAAATGAAGTACTGTTTCTCGTCGGGACCGCCGTATTACTATTGGGGCATGGGGCCAGAGAACTTCAACCGTATACCCGATCTCGACAATACTGTATAAATATCTTCGATTTTGACGAAAAATTTTGTCTCAATGCCTTTGATTTGCACAATGTTATATTGCATAATAACGGTTTAAACATATATATTCTCAATTATTACATATCATAAAAAAAACAATCAAAACATATAAGTGAAATATTTTGTAGCATAAACCGAGGTCGAGCCGTAGTCGGGTGGTTTTTTTTTATATATTTACAAAAAAATTAAGTGTTATACCACTTTAAAATTTGGACCAAAACTTTTTTTTCGCAAAATTTTTCGTCAATTCGTGCAATTTGACCCCGTAGGTAAGTAAGTGTTCCTAGAAAAATATTGGATCTGAGGTATGAAATGTAATTTCATTACCCTATATTTAAGTGTAAGGCATTCCCAAAAAAAATAAAAAAAATATGCTCAGTGTCAAGACCGATTGCAAAAAGAAAAAAAATGAAATTGGTCTTTAATTGCACACAGTGTGTAATGTTGGACCCATATCAATGTACTTAAATCTATTTTTCCAAAGAAATTCAGTGTATCAAGCTTTGTGCCCGACGACACATTAATTAATTTAAAACAATTAATATATAATTATATAATTCTTATATATATACGTGTAAAAATGATCGGTATCAGTCAGTAAAAATGGTAACTATAATTGTGCGTCATTTAAATTGTTTTACTTAGCTTGATACACTCCTTTTAGTATAAGACATATTGGCAGCTATACTATTTTTCAATACACGCCAAATTAGTTGTAGAAATAACATTCCGATTATTGAAATCATAGTTTTAATAAAAATATATAGATTATTTATATTTACTTCCTGTACTTAGACATCGACTTTAACCTTAAGTTATGTTTAAACTAATTTCAATGAACATTCTTATTAATCGTCAATGTAATTGTCAATCATTGGTAATGTGTATTAAATGCAAAACTATAGACATTTTATGTGTTAATGCATTTAAATTGATTTTAATAACTGGTGTTAACGACGACAAAAACTGAATGCATGAGTAGTTTTAATTATTATAAATTTTATGCCCTTTGGAAAATGGTCCTACGAGCCGGACTTTAATTTATTTGTGAAAAGACTAAATCAGTAACCTGTTTTAATGAAATAAAACAATGTAATAAAAGTATTTACATAAAAAAATTGATATATTTTATACTGTGTACCCGGCTCGAAGGACCACTTGTTTCCAAAGAGTCGATCGATATTTATAACTAAGGTTAAATTCAAAGTTTAATTCGTATTGAAACTGCATTTTATTATATTTTTTATATTATATTTGAGATTATTTTCGAAAATCACATTCCTCTAGTCAATACTTAATTTAGTGTGAAGTATTATATTTTCTTTAAATAATATGATATATTTTATCAAATTATAATTAAAGACATTTCTGAAAATTCCTATTTAAAACAATAATTTAAAACGTTTCGAAGACTGTTGTTTTAAAGTAACAACATCGTTTAGACTTCAATTTATCCAAATTTTATACTTCGTAAATCTCGTAATCTTTAGCTTAGATTTTTACGAATATAATATTTTATTTAATAATTCAAGACTAAGATTTATAGCGGACAGTGCAAAGCTGCGAATTTATATTATACGGTGTCGAATACAAAACGATCTGCAAATAATGGGCTATTTGACAAAAAAATCAAATTAATTCTTATCGATTAAAAACCTATAGAAATTGTTATTTTTAATTCTTATCGACGTCAAAAGCTTCCTTAACCAAGATGGCGTCGTTATGACGTACCATGCTTGTAAACACGAAATCAAAAGTTTTACGTGTTAATTATCATTCTTAGAATACACATTTCGTTTAAAAACAGTCTCCGACACAATTAAATTGCATGAGAGTATTAGGAATAGATAGAAGACATTATATCCAAGCATTCTACGTCATTATCGATTTGATTTGTAAAAGTTTTGTGTCACGTGACTGACGTATAAAAGTAAATTTTATAATTATAAAGTTTTTGATAAATTAACCATAATTTACAAGCTATTTATTCCACATAACGCTTTATAAAAACATGTTTTATACATATTGCTCTCAATAACTCTTAATTTTATCATATCAAATAGGCTATTAATAATTAGTTTCGTGCCACTACTAACAGCAAATATAAAAACAAGCCCTCAATTTAAAAAAAAACTGCTTTTACTTTAGGGTTTCCTGGAAGAAATCGCTTGTTAGCGATAAGGCCGCCCGTTGCCTTAAAACTTTGGTAACCTGTTTTTTTATTTTTGTTATGTGTATGTTTTTGATTAAGGTAATAAAGTATAAATAAATAAATAATATTGTGTTCGTCGAAAGTCGAAAATCAAATTAATGTAATTTATTGTTTCGTGCTCCCGGCCATATAGCAAGAGTCGTTAAAAGCACTTTTGAAGTATTTATCTACTTAAAGTAGCAAAACACTTCTAGGGGCGTCAACGTCGTACGCGCGGTTGGTTTAATTTTGCATTAGAAACACTAACTTATATATATTTAGTATATTTGATGTCTGGATTCCCTAGCAATTAACAATGACCTTTGGAACGAAAATGGACTTCGATCTATGTATATCTTATGCTTGATGTGACGAAAGTATCTGATTAAAATAGAGAATAGAGTAAGCCTATACGACTACTATTAATTATTCCGTTTATTCTAATTGCGTCTTTATGTATTTGTTTTAAAGTGTATTTTACAACACCTTTAATATTTTTACATATAAAATTTTTATATTTGGACATTAGTTGTTTAGAAATTGGTTATTAATTCGCTTATTTCGCTTTCGATTTGGTCTTACATTATACATATAGTTATGTACTTGAATTTTAGAAGTGGAATTTATTGTATGAAAGTGTTTATGTTTTCAATGTTAGACATTTATCCTATTTCTGATTTGAAATATTTGTCCGGGTTCTTAATAGTGGTTATTGCTACGAGTCGTAGGTATTCTTAAAACGGTACTGTTTTCTATAGAAATAACTGACTAGTAACAATTACAACTAATAGAGAACTGAAAGTCGCTGTTATATAGATCTGATTGTAATAATTTTTTTAAAAACGGGAAAATGTCTTTGTAAAAAATATATACTGTAAATTAGTTAAAACGTACGTTCTGACGTAATTTAACCAGTCCAAAGCGCTTCAAAGTCAACTTAATTTTTGTCAAGAAAAGAGCGTACCGATTCTTAAAATTTCTTCTAATTCTTAAGATTCTCTTTCTTGCCTTCTGGTACAGCACACGGATACATATGTAACTAACTCTAATACGATTTCAATTACGAAGTTATCTTAAAAATCTAAGATATTTAACCAATAATATAAACTAACAATTTACGTGCATTTATTTTTCGCTAAGAGAATTCTGTGAATATACAGAATGTTGACGATGTTTACCCTTAAGTGTTATAGTAAAATATATATTTATTTTAAATCTTCGTATATTAATCTGTTGTCGAATTATAACTGTACTGTCATTCCTATGTGTGAACCTCATGTTTAATATGTGTAATGTAGAAATAAAGGCGTATATTTTATCAAGTTTTTTACTCCTTACCAGCACCTGTCCGTGGCAAACAGTCGTTCTTTGGCGAATAACAAAACGGATTGTGTTTTTTCTTAAAGGGTGTGGAAATTCCTTAATAGACAAAACATAGTATTAGATGAGTTTGATCTGTAAAAACCATTAATATATTTTTTAACGGCTACGACGGCTTGTGCGTTCCCTTATTTAAAAAAAATATTGTGACCAATGAATATAGATAAAAAATCAAGTGCGTGTACACTGTACAGTTTTGGCATTATGAATACAATATTACCTGAACAATTCCACCCGTTTCACCTTGACGTCTGGCGCATTTAAGACACTTTGCCGCGCACTACTAGAATTATGAATGAGAGGCCTTCAAGATTAGTGTATACAACTTAAAGGCCGGCAACGCATTTGCAAACCTGGTGCTATGGGTGTCCATGGGCGGCGGCTTTTTAAGTGACCCGCCTGTTCCATAAAAAAACGATTCGTATCCGTTAAACTGTAATTTTGAGTTCCAAATACGGCATGAATATGCCACTCAATATTTTCAATTCCATTTTTAAATTTTATTGTTTAAAGTGTTTAAAAACAAATTGTTTTACATATTTGTTAAATAGGTGGTAAATTTAATACAAGTGTATTAAACTCTTTATTATACAACATAATATTGTTAGCACAAGGCTATCCAGTGGGGTAATGGGTGACGCTGGGATAGCACGTTTGCCACCCACAGAGCATCCCCCGCTACGCAACGAGGCGTGGGGCAAAACAACAGGTACTCAATTCAAAACAGATTTGCTAGGATTTTTAACGTGTTGAAGCTTTCATTAAACAAGGATAAAATCGGAACAATAATTGTATTGTGTATACATATCTTTAACTAAAAATTTCTTAAGAGTTTTTGTATGAATGTTTGGGACCTAATGGGACCTAAATATCACGTGTCAGACAGTAAGCTCACCTACATGCTAATGTGCCTGCTCTAGGCGCCGGATAATGTTTCATACAGGTTATTTTTGGGTATGGTGGGGTACAATAAATTGGAAACAAGACGGGGTCATACAGTTAGCCTACTATATATTAAGTCCTTACATATGAAATTGGCGTATTTCGTACTGGCCACTTTAATCACGATGTTCTCCTCTTTGGTAAGGAATACCAAATTCAAATTTGTACACCTATTTACTCATGTATTTGTGCTTCGATGACCGTCATTCATTTGTTTTTTTCTGTTTGCGTCACTCATTTTACAAAATGGAAAACTTAAAGTATCGCATTATTTACGAGTACGAGTTCCGCCGTGACACGACTCGAAGGGTGAATGATGTGTATGGCGGTCATGATGCAAAAGAAAACACAGTTCGTTTTTGGTTCCAACGTTTTCGTTCTGGAAATTTCGACCTGCAGAACAAGTCCCGTGGGCGGCCTCAGACCCAAGTTGATAATAAAATACTCCATTAAGTATTAACACGTTCGCTGCGTTACGAGATCTATCAGATCTCTTGCAGGACTTTTGTATTGTGCGTTGAACATAATCGTGTTTTTTCACTCCTTGCGGGAGGGTCTAACTTGTAAAGTTCTTTAAGGATGAACAGGACAAATATACATATTTGCTTCCTACTTAAAGCTGAATTCAAGGACATTAAAAAATAAATTAGAGATGGATTAGGTCCCTAACGCACAGTTTTGTAATTATTTTAATTCCTTGCGTTAGGAGATATGTCGGTACTCGTGAAATCGTATGCCTCGTAGACGCAAGAGATGGAGGATGGGATTTTTAGTGTTGTCCTAGAATCGACATTCGGGAAGTCGTTTTGGAAATAACACTCGCGTATATACCAGCGTGTTGATTATTTTTGTATGATAAAAAAGTGTAAAAAACCTATTTTATTGCTGAGGTTTCTAACAAAAAATCAACGCCGGATTATACTGCTGCATCGTCCAGTAAAATATTTGTTTTGGAAAATGTTCAAATTTGCCCCCCATTGACTAATAATGACAGTGATTCTGATTATGAAATATTTAACGATAAACCTTTTTCGTTGGAGCACACGCAGTTAAACAGCACTGACGCTCCACGTCCGAGTTAGCTGCAGGCTGCGGTGTTAGTGATAAAACTGTTTTAATTCACTTGAAGCAAATTGGGAAGATTAAAAAGCTTGAAAGATGGGTACCTCACGAATTGACTGAAGCAAGCCGACAAAAGCGCGTCGACTGCTGCGTTACATTACAGAACCGGCACAATAATGAAGGTATTATTTAAACCGAATCATTACCTGTGATGAAAAATGGATTCTTTACAATAATCGGAAGCGCTCAGCGCAATGGTTGGATCCTGGCCAGCCAGCCAAATCCTGTCCCAAGCGAAAATTAACCCCAAAAAAGTTACTTGTAAGCGTTTGGTGGACTAGTGCCGGTATTGTTCATTGCAGTTTTCTCAAATCTGGCCAGACTATTAGGGCTGATGTCTATTGTCAGCAATTGCAAACCATGATGGAAAAGCTAGCGGCTAAACAACCTAGGCTGGTCAATCGCTCCACGCCACTGCTACTTCACGACAACGCTAGACCACACACTGCACAACAGACGGCTACCAAATTAGAAGAGCTTCAATTGGAATGTCTAAGACATCCTCCGTACTCCCCGGACCTTGCTCGAACAGATTACAATTTTTTTCGAAATTTGGACAACTTCTTGCAAGGGAAAAAATTTAACTCTGATGGGGCAGTCCAAATCGCCTTCATAGATTTTATTGATTCCCGTCCGACTGGTTCTTTTTAGTAAAGGGATCAATGAACTACCTATGAGATGGCAAAAGTGCATAGAAAACAATGGTTCATACTTTGATTAATTAAATATATTATATTTAAAAATATTCGACTTTTTGTTCCTCCCATACAAAACACCAATTTCATATTATGTAAGGACCTAATATTAAAAAAGTGGCGATGAGCATCCCAAATGCTCTCGAACTCGGTTTTTTTGTACCTATAGGATATGTGCGACGACGAAAACTAAGGTTGCTTGCGATACCAATTGCCAGAAACAGTCCGTTAAGAAGGACGTTGTGCTTACTGAATGCTGTCTCCGACATACATATTAACTTATATAATATGTTCTCAGAGTGAGTTTACAGTACCGATATTGTGTAACTTAAGTATTTTATAATATTTGCTTTTTTGTAATTATCGTATTGGCTTAGTACTGTAAGGAAAATGTATGTATTTTTGTAAATAATTTATCGCGGGCTTAGAGCTCGGCGGCCGAATCAAGAAATTCTGTAACGAAAATAAACCTAACACACGATGACCTAATATAGCGGCCAATACGCGTTAGAGCGGGACAGAACGCATACTGTGTATTCACATCCCTCTGACGAGATCGCTGACGTAGCGTAAGTGCAGACGGTGCAGCCGTGCGTAGTGAGACCGACTATATAAGCGTGTTAGTCTAACCCTGGAAAGATAGTCTGCGTAAAATTTACGCATGCGTTTTCGAATAATTGCTCTATCTTTCTAATTAGCGCGAATCCATAGCTGTGCGGTTAGGACATTTCATTCGTCGTTGGGAGCTGCCGCGTGACGTAAGTGTCAATAAGGTAAGTGCCACCGATTTTGAAATATAACGACCGCGTGAGTCAAAATTACGCATGATTATCTTTATCGTGACTTTTATGATTTTGGCTTATATGACAGTTTTAGTACTGTTTTAATACTTTATAACATAACTAATATTATAATTTCATTTTTAAAGATATTGAGGCAAATATATATCACAATGGGGAGTATCAATTTAAACGAACACGAAATCCTGGCCGCTCTTATGCAAAGTGATGACGAGCTTCCGTGTGAGGACACCGACAGTGAAGTAGCGGACCACGTTTAAAGTTTTCTTTTTTTTTAAGTAAAAATAAAGAAGTTTAAAAAATTATCTGCAGTATTAATAATTCTTATATATGTGTATATATAATAACATACAATTCATTAAAATAAACTATTAAACCTATTTTACGCATGATTATCTTTTCCGTATTACAAAATATGATTATCTTTCTAGGGCTAAGTCTGGTAGAGTGGTAGATTGAATTAATATCAAAAAAACAATACTGTATAAGGGAGCGTTCAAGTATTACGTAACGCAATTTTGGAGATTATTGGTTAAATGATTATTGGTAAAAAATGCTGTGTGCTTTACCGGGCAGTCCCCGAATGCCACACTTTTTTTTTTAAATGTAACCTACATTTCGATTTCCAAAGGTTGTTTTCCATACAGAAACGTTTAAACAGGCTTAACGTATTCACCCTTCCAGTCTTATAATGAGTTCAATTATGAGGCCGTAGCAGTTGTATTAGGTTGCGTCACTAAATCGTCTTTCTAACAACACTTTACACGTAATCCCATAAGCCAATATTGTGTTCGCAGGCGCCAACCACTTGTATATACAGATTGTTGCAATGTGTTATGTAACGCAATGAACTGGTATGATGATGCCCTACTAAGCCGTAAGTCACCGTATAAAGCATACCACGTTGTTCAACTAATATTCCTTTAAAACCGAAGCAATTTGCGCTGATTTCGCGAATATTCTAAATTAACAATTTGCATTGGAAAATATAATGTAAACTTAAGTAGTAGGCAATTTTTTTCTCGTCCTCTGGCAGGTGAGTGTCTATGGGCTACTTAATATCAAATACGTCTACTATCCATTTGACTCCTATTCTAAGAAAATAGTACGATAGTAACAATATCTCTTTGTAGAAAAAAGGCTGCACTCCGTGGACGCAAACCTACTTGGAACTAAATGAAAATTTGAAAGTTTTTATTTTATACCAAATTACGAATGGAACTATTTCAACAAATTTTTCTAAAAGTTAGTAGGGTCTAGTCAGTTTTCTCTGAAAATTGAATGTTGCATGCCTTTGTGCAAGCAATACCTACAATGAAAAGTCTATTGTTATAGAATGGGAAACTTGCAAGCCTTCCGTGGGTGTAATTAAAATTAAACGGAAGCAGGAACATACATCCGTTGAATAATGTAGCAAACTCAATTGTATTGATGCTTTTGAGCTGTCGAAACATAATTGACGAAAGTATGGTGAAGTCTCTGAAAAATAAACCAAAAAATATACTATCTCTATATATATAAAATTCTCGTGTCACAATGTTCGTTCCCAAACTCCTCGAAACGGATCGGCAATTTCTTATGAATTTTTTTATGTATAGTCAGTAAGTCTGAGAATCGTCTACTATCTATATTTTAAACCCCTAAGTGATAATCCACTCCAAAAATTTTGTTTTTATTTTTAAGACAATTGTTTATATTTTTTATAGGTAATACAGCATACAAAAATACATACAACCCCTAATTTTCACCCCTCTACGATCAACCCCGATTTTTTATTATACATAGTAGATTTTTATTAAAGTAAAAAATTGTTTCCTAGAAATAATATACATGGCAAAACAACGTTTGCCGGGTCAGCTAGTTCCTTTATAAAATACATAAACGCGAATAACTAATCAAATCAATTGACATTTACAATTACAATTGCCGTCTTCATTTTAGTTTCAAGTATAGCTATTGATCCCAATTAAAAATTCTTGTGTTAAACTGCAAGTCAATTATTTCCCTTCGTCTTTGTTGTTTAATTATGTGTTGTATTAGTATGTGTTATAAGCGGATAGCGTTGAAACAAAAACTTTAAAACAAAAGACGAATGACAGCGTTTGTTTGTGATTAGCCAACGCCATGCATCCAATCGCAGTCAAACAAAAATAAAATATGTTTATTATGGAACATAAGATCACGTATTCCACGTCATTAAATTTGCATCAATAGACATCCCTACCCCTGCCGATGGGCAAAGAAGACAGAGGGTGTAGGCCGAGAGAAAACCGGCGTAAGAAACTCTCGGTACTCTTTTAAAATAATCAACAAACCACACTTATTTAAAAACAAATATCGCAAATTAGATTTAGATTAAAATACATATTGTATATAATTTAATATAATTAATAGAAGTAGCCTGTCTAGCACTAGTCCCAGGCCCTTATATCAAGAAGACAATCGTTAACTTTAGTAAGCCTTTTTACAGAGCTTTTCATAAATTTATTAAAAGGCAGAGAAAAAACAGCCTCTGGGTTATTAAAGAAGAGTATCCTTTTTCCCAAAAAATAATTACTAACTTTAGATAGTCTTTCGTTTAGCAATCGAACGTAACTTGCCATCGTTTCTTTCTTGTACAGTCTCACCTTTATTGTAGTTTCAATGTGTTTGTTCTAATTTATCCATAGTCGCTAACAAAAAAAAAATGTGTGCGTGTACTAGGTGTACACACGTAACAAGTGAAACTTCTTTATGACCTTATTTTTCGAAAAATTATCTACTATATGCAACTTAACGAAATTGGTTAAATAAAGTTTAACAAAATTTCTCCCATACCTCGATAAAAAATTCATTCTAACGCCGATAAAGAAGTTTGACTTCAAAAAGCAACATGACGCGTAACCGAAAAACGTGACGATTTGGTACAAAATTTCTCCCATACGTCGATAAAGAACTTTCATTTCAATGCCGATAAAGAAGTTTGACTTCAAAAAGCAACATGGTGCGTAACGGAAAAATGTGACGCGTAACGAAAAAATTTTACACTAAATTTCTTTCCAACCCCGATAAAGAAGTTTCACTTCAAAAAATGGTTTGACATAATATTACGAGGCTTCATACATGCAGTTACGAGTATATCAGATAGTCACTGATCGATTTATGAATTGGTTGTTGAATGTTGTATTATTACTGGAAACCATTTCAACAAAAAAAATTCCCAGGGAGAGGCTAAAATAGAGATAGGCTTTGCTTAATTACAATGGGGAATTAACTAATTAAATTAAATAAACACGTGAATGAATATCATAATCATTGAAACTTGGGAGTAAAAGTGACGACACTGGTTCGTTGAATGACAAGTTAAACTATAATTTAATGCTTCAAAATCCTTATTTTCCATATATTTGTACCACACGACCATGCGAATTAATTCAGGCGTCTATTATATTTTTTTTACAATTACCAAGTACTAAAGAGTAATTATAAAATCCAGTAATTAATCTATTTGTTCGTTAATTAGCAAAAGTATGGGCTTAGTAGAAAAATAATGTTGAACATCATTTAAAATTAATTTACAACTATTTAATGAGTATTAATTGTAAGTATCAACTGTTCATTCCCATTCGGCTTAGTTAAATATGGCAAAACTTTTTTTTCTTAGATTGTGTATAGGCAATTCTTAGCAAATAAATATTTCCGCGGAGTAGTCGTAACTTTGTATACATTATTTTTCAAACACTTTTTAATTTTAAGTTTATATATGTATACTAGTGGACCCGACAGACGTTGTCCTGCATGATATTTCAAGCGATATTAAACAAAGCATGAAAGTACAGACTGCAGTGCCATCTGCCGGGCTGTTTTGTGAATCTAAACCATCCACGGCTCCACCCAAACGTATACAAAAAAATCATTCAAATGTGTCCAGCCGTTTAAGAGGAGTTCAGTAACATACACACTCACAGAAGAATTATATATATAAAGATAAAAACATTTTACGTTTACCGTTTCACTTGTACCGGGACGGAAACATAAATTGTACGGCTTGTTGACACACAAAAATCGTCTAATAACCTACCAGTAAAGAAATGAAAATGTTCTATCGTAAATCAGTAAACGTTATCCTGTTAATATTGTTATATTGATGGTTAAGATTTGCTTATTGTTCCAGCCAGTTGCGAAATTTATAAAGTTGAATTTTGAAGTTCTTCACCAACTTTGAGTTGTGACAGAAACGAGCGTTGGTTTCCTTGTTATACTTGGGAAATACTTTTATCCTACTTTCTACACTAGAACCACGCGGTTTCACCCACTTTTTATGTAACAGGAGGCATTAACGGCAATGATATGCACATGGATACATTGCCAGGAGGCTTGCAAGTGCGTTGCCGGCCTGTAAATAAATGGTACGCTCTTTTCTAGAAGGACCAGAATTACGTTAATTCGGTCGTAGCATATAGGCGTTCAATGAATGTATAACACATAAAGAAATATATACATTCGCCTGAAGGGCAAGACGGAAGCTCACTGGAGTGAAGAACTAGGTAAGGGACCGCCTTTCCCGGTGAAGGCGAGTTTTGATTCTAGTCTGAATGGGCTTTGTCGCGCGCTATTGCTATTGTGATCCTTCCATTAAAATTCCTTATCCATTAAAATGTTGGGGCCTTATAGGGGCCTTTGTTGTAGAGGTAAATGCTTGTACCAATGAATTGGGATGGCCTTGTCAAACTTGGGCCTAGTGACTATATTCGAGGAGTTGTATATATCCTTTGATAGGTGCCGCTACACAACTATCATTTCTTAATCAGCATTTAACTTAACAGACTATTTACCATAGATATTCAACCCTACAATTTTAGACTATCTATATATATAAAAATGAAACCCGTTTTCCGTTGTCACGACTTAACATGAAAACATGGCTTGACCGATTTGTCTGATTTTTTTAATAATATACCTTGAAGTACGAGGATGGTTCTTACGGAGAAAATTCAAAAAAATTAAGTGGAAAAAGTTTAAAAACAATACATTCCCATACAAAATATTCGTAATAATACTTAAGTCAATTTGAACTATAATACCATAGCATAAAGTTCAAGCGCTAGTGGAGGGGTTCCGGGAAGGTAAATTTTTATTTTTTGACATAATGTATATTTTTTTTTTGTTGTCTTATCAACTTTCTTTTTTTATCTTATTAATAGCAGAATAAGTATTTTAAACAAATAAAGAATCGACTGTTAGGCGGTACGATGTTCGCCAGGCCAGCTAGTATTTTAAATAAATTGTCAATATTAAAACAGTTAAATGGTTTATTTTTACATCACCGAATTTATTATTCTCAAACATTTAAATTATTTACATAGCCAAAGTTGCTACATTTTCTGTACATTGTCAGCGAGAACAGGAAAATTATTTACCGAAAAGAAAATTTTCACTGAAATCCCACAGTGCTTTCCAGTTTGTGTTGTCAAGGAAAAACGTATTTAGAAGTCATAACTTTTTTAGGCGAATAAAGGCGTTGCGAAATCAACTATGGCTTTTTTCAATAATTGTGATAGAATAATATTATATGGCCCCCTGGGTAACTCTTTCGTAGCTATCGTTTTCATCTCTTTCTGTCAAATTGACTTTAAGGTTATACTATAGATTAGTAACTTGTATTACATTAACGAAAGGTGATTAAAATTTTAAAAATACATACTTGGTTTACAAATACAGTTGCATATATATATAAACGTAATGTAAATTATATCGTGTAAAATTAATTATTTTAAGTCGAAAATATTTATGAAACAAAATCCAAAAACAAAGTACGTAAATTCTTAAAATGGCATTCATTTATTGTTAGTGTTGAGAACCATTTAATTATTTTTCACTTTTACTTAATTTGGATATTATTAGGTCGCGCCTTATCATCGATAAGTTTAAGAACCAAAGAAGAAAGTCATACAAATGGATGTTTCAGTCTCGTAGGTAATAGATAAGAAAAACATTTTCCGTCTCAATCACGGCTTTTGACAGTTTGATAAATAGATCAGATTGCTCATTCTTAATAATCATGAATTTTCGTCATCAATTCACATCTCAAGGGAAATCAACATCTCTTTTAATATCTGAAAGATTTTCAGATTTGACAAAACTTGATTCAAAAGAACGCGCGTTTTTCAGCGGAAATTTTGAAATGATCGTGCTAAAAAATAAACAAACCGACCATGTAAAGGTACCCTAGTCGTAAGTAACAACTATTTGCGTATTGTAAAATAATGTTTTAACAGAAACCTAAAACATACAAAAAAAACCTTAAATATACAAAAAAAAAAGAATTTCTATAAGGTAAATCACCCTTCTCACTCTCACTCAATCGCTCTCTCCCTTTTCTTCGACGAAAACGATGCACATCTTCGTGATGTTCCGTAAAAATTTTACCCTCATGTCCCAAAGAAGTTTCATTTCAAAAGTTTAAAGTAATGAAATATATTTGAACGTAGTAATGACATCTCTATGCCACATTCTGATATCTGAGGAAATAAGGTACTTATTGTTTAGCCATAAAACCTTCAAAAAGTTTAGTCCCGCACCCCAATCAACCGGTTCAGTTTTATTTATTATAAACGCAATTAATAAATCTTATGTCCTTTAAATCCGAAACGAAACACCAGGAAACGAATTCACATTATGTACTAAGGCTCGGTCTTGGTAACGTAAAATTATTCTCATGTATGGGTGAGAGTTTCACTCTTGAAAGTTGCCGCGATTCACAAATTATGACTTAGTATTTCAGCTGTACCACATTCGTAATATATTACATCATTAATAACTGTAGTAACTTAAATTTCACTCAGCCAGAATATTCTAGTACTAATTAAATCAAATTGAAAGAAAACTGTTGGATTTGAAAGAAATCCAAAATCCACTTTTTATCTATTTTATCTATATTTGGATACTACATTGACTAAATATTACGGTTACATTAAAAAAAATCCATGTTTTTTAAATTTAAAATTAATCAGACGGTTAGGTGTCGGATTTGACAGAAACATGTGATTTTTCTAGAAAACTGTGTAATTTAATGTTATTATTTTATTTTGTTTCAAAACAAACCCTTTTGTTTGCTTGTATGCCAATTTTCATATTAACACAATATGAATTAAAATAGTTTGTACAAAAGCTAACATGATTATATTATTATTTTGGAATGGCTGCCCTGTAAAGTTTACTATTTATTTATTTGCTTAGCGGTATTCCTACAGCTACTTACGAGTACTATACAATAATCAAAAAATTACACTATACACAAACCAAAAACGGAATACAAATTTAAACACACACAAAGCACAGTTACACCTATACAAATTCAAAAAAAGAATATTAAGAATATATGTATTTATAATAAATTTTAAGATTTATATAAGTATACTTTACACATAATAATATATAATAAGGCGATAATTTAAAAAAAACATGCGAGCAATCATCTTCCACATTTAGTTATTCAAAAATGCTTCATATCAGAGTTATGCATAGTTCGCGGAAAGGTGGCCTGCGGCACGCGTATCAGCTGTTAGGTCAAGGTTACCCGGGTCAATGCTGAGCCTGCCCGGGTGGCGCGTAGGCGTCGCCATGGCAACCGGCCCACGCCACCTACGTACCAGGTAGTCAATCAATTACCGCGAACGCTATCTAATGAGATGTAATTGAATAAAACCTGCAGTGATCTTTCATCTAGTTATTTTGATTTACATATATTGTGATAGTTTAAAATACAGTTTTAGTAGTATACGAAATAATTCATGTTACTTTGTAGACGTTTTCATATGTTTTAAAAGACTTATTGACATTGGCATGCATTATTTATGAACGTTTCAATCTATCTTAACGACTTCTGACGTTTATTAAAACTGATTTAATACTGGCTACAGTCTACACCTATAAAGTATACTAGCGGTCTTAATCATAATCGTATCATTAGCATGAATTACTTTTTTTTTTTTAATCCATCTGCAATCAGCCTCATGGCTTTTGAAATGATGGCAATTAGGGAACGCAAATCCAATAATTATTATTCCCTCCGTAATATATAAACTGTCACACTGCGGCAAGTTTCGCCCTTTTTAGCCGATACACACTGTCCGTCGTTTCCAATAGGCCCGAAGCTAGGGGGTTGACGTGTTGCTGAAGTCTCATTTTGTATCGCACGGTTGATCTTTTATGTCTTCCTCGACAGTGGCATGAATTACTTAGAAAATATTTTATCACGCCATTTTTAGCGCGAGCGTACCTAAAGGGTAATTTTTTGTGCTTTATCATAGGTTTTCGATAGAATTTTTATAACATCTACATCGACACAACTAAACCATATGTCTCTGTTCACCGTTCGTTAATGAGTTATTGGGCAGCAAGAGACAAAATATTACTTTTAAAACCGAGTATGCTACGCCACTGTATTTCACCAGCGCAAGTCGATAATGCCATGTTTTTAAAATTATACTTAATAGATGATTTTATAACATTTACATACATTTTCGAAAATAAGTACATATATTACGTAGATGTTATTAAATATACAAATGAAAATAATAAATACCGAAATTATACAGAAAACACTCTCTAACATACGAATTTAATAAGCGATCTCTTTCAGGTAGTTTTAAGTGGTTTACTATATCATACATAGTAAACTACATGTAACGCCCATCGATTTAACGCCAAACCCCCTAAAGCGTCGAAATCACTCACTCGGCTTTGGTTGGTTTAGCTTGTCTTCCATACAATGATACACTCTACATAGCATTACACCCTCAATAACGGAATTTAATAATAAAAAGTAATTTTTAAGTTTGTCGAAATTGAGATATTTTCTTTTTCTTTCGCTTTATTGGTGCAGCAAAAGATGACAGACGAAAATAACAGAAAAAGCAACAGGCGTTAAAATAAGAATTGTTTTTTTATGTAATTACTAATACTAGACTGAAATAAACTTTTCTTCTTTCTAACACAGCTTTTTCTTGTTTTCATTTAACAACTTCTAACGTCAAAATAGGCGCAGTCCCTGAGTTTCGTTATATGTATATCCACTGTATATGTAAATGTAGAAAAAACTCAAATAAATCAGTGGCATGTCAGTATCTGCTACATGATTTGTCAATCTAATAGGGAAGTAGGTCAGCCTTTGGAGCCTGACACACGCTGTCGACTTTTTAGGGTCTAAGGCAAGCCGGCTTCCTCACGATGATTTTCTTCACCGTTCGAGCGAATGTGAAATGCGCACATCGAAAGAAAGTCCGTTGGTGCACGAGCCGGGGATCGAACCTACGCTCTCAGGGATGAAGCCAGCTCTAACTACTTAAATAAATAATAAAATACACAACGTTCTCTTTTTTACAGCCTAATGATAAGTTGACAGAAAGAGACAATAGAGGTCTATTTAAATCAAATAAACTAATTTAGATGCTTTGAATACAAATTATACACATATACACACGGTGTATGTGAATAATTATATAATAACATACCACCTTAACAGTGTATTGATCCACTTCCCAACAACGACGTTAGTATGACTTATTCACGTAAATATTCATATACCTTATATACAGTAATCGGTATATTATATGAATATTTACGTAAAGAGATACGGCATTTGTATGTAAAAATTAAAACTCTTTTGAATAAGGAAGCGTTCAAGAATTACGTCACGCAATTTTTGGAGATTATTGGAGCCAATGGCTAGCCACACACACGCAATAATATTGACAATAAAATACGTATTGTCAATAATATTGTGTGTGTGCGGCGTGTATTGCGGTATTGTTCAATATTATTGCGAATTTCCGGAAATTCTGAAATATGCCGTCAATATTCAGGGGGAGGCAGGGTTATTTCAGGGCCTTACTTCAATATTCTAGTTTAACATAATTGAACTTGGAGTACACGTCAAATGAGTTGTTTTCTATGTCTCAAATATTATTGTTTGTTTTGATTTTTGTTGGATTTTTGTAAAATGGAAGACGAAGATCTGATCGAAAATTATGACGGAGACAGTGTGGAAAATGTTCCCCCAAATGATAAAGAGACTTTAAAGGAATTCATTAGATCGTTTTTTTTTAGCTCGCGTTTTCTTATTTAACACGCTTATTGCTATACACAATATGACACTTTTTTTTTATTATCCATACTTCCGCGTAGATCAAGGATCAGTTCGTGACTGAGCCTTTTAAAATTAGTAAATATTGGCAATAATATTGAGAAATATGCGGAGGCATATATTGTTAAAACAAATTGACAAACTTGATTTGACAATATTATTGCGTGTGTGCGGCTAGCCATTAGTAAAACGTTTCGTGACCACCCAGTGACTCTTTATACCTAAAAGTTACCATTTTATGGTGTAAAGTACTGGCAAGTCGAAAATAATATTAACAATAACGCGTAATTCATCGTAACGTTTTACAAAAGGACCTCCCCCCCAAAATTCGTTACGTAATACTTGAATGCTCCCTAACTGCTAACTTCATTTTCTTCAGTACTATGCTGAAACGTGTGCCTATTGCACTTTAAAAAATCAAATGGCATTAAAAGTAAGTAATCGATTTTTGTATGAAAACTAACCGTAATTTGGAACTGGTGCATCGTTAGAAGAGAAACGTCCAATTTATATATGTTTAGTTAATTTATATATACTTTTGAAGTCATGCGTTATTTATATGATTAAGGAGTTAAAAGCATACAAAAATCACTGTCAAAAAAGATTATTAAGATAATGTTTGTATGCTAGTATGGATTAGACACAAGTAATTCAAAATAAAACAACGGCGCTGCAACCTTCAGGGTGTTGACAAGTGATCAGCCACAAGTGTTTAATACACGTCGATTTTAGATATCTGGCTGGTATCCTCACGATGTTTACCTTCATCATACAAGAAAAGGTATTAAGAAAATCTATTACGCACTAGACAATACAGCTAATAAATATAAAAATTTCTGTAAAAAAAATATTTACAAATAGTAGAGCTAGTAGCTTGCGACATCGTTACGGATATATTTTGTTTTTATAGAACAGCGGGCGAACGGACTGGAAGCTCATCTGATATTAAGTTATATGTACCACTCTGATATATGCTAGATGGCTCGCGAGCGTTGTCGATCTTGTAACAATTGGTACGTTCAGAACCGTAAGTCGATATTAAACGCAATCGAAGTCGCTATTAAACTTGTTATACCGAGGCTTTTGTATTATGTTGGAACCCGCTTGACCGTTTCAAAACAATAAACGGCGTTCTAGTTAAATGATAAAGGCTAGATCACACGCGCACTGAACACTACGCGTTGACCCGTGTTACATTTTCACGGCATGCGCACTTCGCTCCGAAGCCTTCGGGACACGTAATTTACCTATTTATATCGCTATTGATGCGTTAATTGTTATTCATTTGTAATATAAAGAGTCATTTAGCATAGAGTAGCTTCAATTACGTATATTTTAAGCGACTGGGGGAGGGAGAGAACTGGATAGAGGAAGCTAAGAACAGATCCAAATGGAAAGTTCAGGAAGACGCTTATATCTAGAAGAACACGAAATAACAGAAGGAAGAATAACTAACGTCAACTAAGAGTCTTATAACAAAACTAACACCCATTTGATATGTAATTTTGTAACTGTTTAAGAAAAACACCTTTTGTATGGCAATTAAGGTTTACAATAATTTACCAAAAGAATTAAAGGTCTTCCGACTAGAGTCTTTAAAAAGCGACCTTTTGCGATACTTTTGCAACAAAAGTACTAATCAATAATTGATTATTTGCGTGAGACACTGCAATTTCTATAAATTAGTAAAGTTTGATATGTACGATACAAATAATATAAAAAATTTACCAAATCATATGACTAATAATGTAAAATTCCTTTAAAGACAAATTTGCGCGCCATTGTGTGTGGCAGAATATGCGAACTTACGATTGTACCACTTGCATTCTTGCAATAAATAAATATTATTAAAAAAAAGTTACTTAATTACTTTTATAATTATTATTAATATATTTTTATATACACGGTTCTTATAGTAAGATTATACTGATTTAATTTTACGTTTTTATGCTTGTTTGTGTGCTTAGCATTGGCAAGTTTTTGTTCTCAGTTTGAATTCTCTCTCATTTCTTTTTATAGACAAGTAGATGATCCATAACATAAAATCCATTCCAAGACGCGATGTTCAAATCACGTTTACATCCCAAGGTGAAAACTGCTCACGAAAAGCTGCCAAAAAATATAATTTACAAGTTTAATAAAAATCATTTTCAATTACGAAGATAGAGGGCTGACAAAACAAATTTGTCCTTATCAAATTACTTGGAGGTTTTCCTAGGAGGCTATAATGCCAATATCACATATTATTATATTCAAAAACTCACGGAATATACTTAACTTAATTTTAAAGAAATAGCATAATTAATTTATAATTTTTTCATCAACTTAAGATCCTCTTATACTTCGAAAGCTCCGAGAACTTTTACTTTATAGGGCTTAAAATCAATCTCCATTAGATTTTAGCCTGAAAAAAAAATAAACTGTTATCTTTATTTATTATTTTTCTTAGATTATTATGTGTGTCAGTATTTGTATTTAATAAAATAGATGCTAATTAATAAAACGAGATTATCCGTATCTATATCCACGTTCGCTAAAAGTACTCGAAATGTCGATTTTTAAGTTATGTAAGTTGATTTTTAAGTAAGTTTGTTGTTATTAACGTAACACAATAACTATGTTTTTCGTTTCTTGTAGTTTCTCCAACAAATATTCAATATAAACGGTATTAGTCTTGCTGTAACCGAACTGTGCGATTTAGGCATTAATTCTAATTTTTTATCTTTTCTACATACACTTTCGCAGGTACAAACGTAACCTGGTTTTGAACACAGATTTCTGTTTTATTTCTGATTTTATTATAGAATAGGGTTCGAACCGGGAGGCTCATCTATTAAGTGATATGGATCACCACCTTGGGCACTACATGGTGGTGGTCAATGCCAGAGGGCTCGCGTGTGCATTTCCGGCCTTTTGAGAATTGGATCGCTCTTTTATTGAATGACCCCAAGTCGAGTTCTGGGTTGATCATTTCCATAGGCAAGTGATATAGCTGCTCCTAACACGTTTTCTTATGATGTTTTTTCATCATATAATCAGGTTTTCATTATGAACATTGTCTAAATCATCATCAATCAATTATTTATCAACCATCAGCTTTTTATAAGACAATTGAAGTCTAATGTGTATGTGATGTAGGCCTAAAACTGAAGCAGTGTCGGCCTAGTGGGTTAACCTGTCTAACCTGATATCGTGCATTCGAATCTCGGCTATGTATCAATTATTTTCGATATGCGCAATCAACACATGCTCATACGGTGAAGTCAAACATCGTGAGGAACATGCAGTACAGACTATTAATCTTAATATATATAAATTACGTGTCACGTTGTTTGTCCGCGATGGACTCCTAAACTACCGAACCGATATCAATCAAATTTGAACACCGTGTCTAGTTTGATCCAACTTAAAAGATAGGTTAGCTTAAATCTCAAATTATACCCGCAATATTATTTTATTCCAAATTATTTGTTTATTATTTGATAGTCACAATTCTAACAGATGGCGCTGTGTTGAAAGTATCAACGTTCCACATAAGCTACAATTTAATGGCATAACCACCAAAAAAGCATGGTGGTCCCCATGACTGGTGTTCTCCTACCGTTTCTATATAATATAACAAAAACCTTAGCCACAGCAACGCTTGGCCGGTCTACTAGTAGTCTATAAAACATTAGCCACTGGTTTTTAAATAAAAGCTTTTAAAATTATCAAAGAATAAAATATTTAAGACTATGTATTTAATCCGACGTCAAAAATCATTTATAGCATTTATCTTAAATGCTACAGTCAGTGTAGCCAGGAAGGAAAAAGCCATAACCGTTTTAAAGAGTCAAAGTACTAAACGAGTGTTCAAAAACCAAGCAACACTTGAGATTCGTATCTTGCCGACAAAGTAAGAGGATGGCGCCACCTATCTCGAGGTTTCACTTAGAGCTATTGAAAGGTGAACACGCAGACAAGTGTTCTGATTGAATGGAATAGAACTATAATGCATACTTGTAGCGATAACCTGAGAAGGTAGAATTTGTGTACTCAACACGAGTATTTTTAGATTTCATACTAAAATATGCTTGAACTTATTACACTTAATTTGGCAAAGTAACATGTAAAATGTAGATATATATAAAAAAGTTCAAATCTCTCGGTATTGAATTCTTTATACTGTTCTTAAAGCTTTTCAGCAAATAGCAAAATAATGCAATTCAGAAAACAGTTTGTTTCTTTTCGCACACAGGAAGCTCTGTGATATAGTTTCACAAATATGTGATGTTTTATTAAATAATATAATGTTTCTTTGTTTGTTCGTACAAAAGTTGGGATCTTACCAACCTAATAACATCTAGGTATCAGTGATAAGCTATCTTTCAACCACCGTCTTTTACATAAAGCAATTTATTTAGATTACACACACACATATATAAATAAGAAGATATTTCCTATTAAAACGTAATCTTTAGTATTTGAACCCTTCGTCGTTCATGTAACGTGTAACATTAGACCTGCTCTTGACGGCTTAAGAACCTATATCATACGCCCACACATAAGAGTGCTCCCGAATTAAATTATAAGGTACTTGAAGAACATCAAAAAATCTACAGGGACCACACAGGATTTATGAATGTAATAATATTAAATATTATCTTACTTAGCTGGCAGCAAAGCCTCGAGAACAGTGTTTCCCAACGTGGAGCCCACGCCCCAAAGGGGGGCTATTTGATTGTTAAGGGAAAATTATAAAACACGTTTTGGGATTTCCATTTCAGTTTTCCATTATGTTTTAAAAATGTACTTACTGTGTTTCGTTAAAAATTGTAATTTCTTCCTAAAAGCTATCATTTGAGTTTCTTAAGGGAACAATTCAATTATTCCCTTTAGTATTAAAAATTAGGGGGGCCTAGCAATTCTAGAAAGGCTAAGTTGGTGCGCGGCACAAAAAAGCTTGGAAAACACTGCTCTAGACGAAATCCAAGTTTGATCGCGCTACCTACCTACCAATTGGATACTTTGCGCCCGCGTATACCATTTTCCACGAAGTCTTTACAGGCATATTGAGTCCAGCCGGCTTTCCTTTATTTTCTTTGTATTATCTATCCATCCAATTGTAATCTATACAATTTTATAAATACATATTTCCAGATTATAAAGTCCGCTTCACTAGCGATTTTCTGTTGTGTACTAGCAGACTGTGGAATCGGCTCCCAGTGCAGGATATTCCTCCTTGGGAGATACAGACCACCAATTATTTAAAAAGAGAGCTTACTTCCAGAAGCCAGTGTTTATAACGTCATTCGTCATAACGAGAAACTCTCTATTACGTAAAAATTGTTTAGTACAAAAGCCATACGTACATTGATATAGTCTTTATTACGCAACGGCCTCTCTCTATAACAAATAAATATTTTCATATTTAGACATCAACAACATACTTAAGTGTAATTGTTTTTATAATTAGCTTACAATTAAGTAACCTTTTGAAGTGCCTAAATTTCTTAGAAAGACACTTGATGTCATAAACAGCCGTCTCGCCTTTTTTATTGTTAATTGCATTAACACGTGTGCCATTATTCTTAGATTACATTGCCTGTAGGAAGTTTTGGTCTTAGTTACTAAACGCACCGTCACCTACCGTGTATTATTAGTCGTAAACAAACTTTGAAACTGTCAAGCTGACCAGTAAAAGAAGAGCGTTATGTTTTTTTCTCTCTATTTATATATGTTTTATATATTCCCTATAACGAAAAGTCTCTATAACGAAAAAAAAATCTCGGTGCCTTGAAATACGTTATAAAGAGTTCACACTGTATTTAAAAGAGAGCCTTAACCCAACTATAAATAAAAATGCTTATATTTATTAGAATCTATTTTGTAAACCTCATTGTTTTAAGTGACAGAAAAATTATAGACGTATTAAATAGATATGTGTCACTTGCAATATAATGCATGCCATGCATTCCCAGTGCCGCTTTGTTAAATATTAATTACTTAGCCGTTAATAACATATAATTACGTTTTCTATTTATTATACTTAATAGAAAAAACAATTTGATTTTCTTTAAATAATTTATAAAGTAAAATCTGGAGAAAACTTCATGGAATTTCATGGACCGTGCATTGTCTCAATCAAGATAATCAGCACTTTCTTCTTGAAATAGGTGGAAGATGGGGTACATAGCTTTCGAATGCATAGCAGTCTTCTGTCTCTCGTTTTAAGTAGTTATTTTGTGTCTACCAAAACAAAACATAATTCGCCACAAAACCCAAGACTTTCGGATGATACAACTAAGCTAAAGCCAGAAATCTCTCACTTTATAAAAATATCAGTATATTTACTAATATACACGGAAAACATTGTAAAAATATCTGTGGTTTTCAAATATTCAACAGAGCAAAGGACAGTTGGCTGTATCGATTTGTTTTTAACCTACGTCACTTTCCATAACTTAAAATTCGTTGACGTCAGCAAATTATTATCAATAATAGCATTTTTAGAATACTTTATTTGTAGAATTGTGGGGCGTGACCTTATTTTATACACATATTTTGTTAAGAAATTTCCTTATATATAATCCTATTCCTATATATTCATAAGCCAGTGGGGGCCGCCGTCTCCTGAATCCCTATGGTTTTGTAGCAGTGACATATTTTACTATTATTATTGCAGAAATCGTCCAGCTGCGATCTGAAGCTTCATAATGATTAGGGTAACTCGGCAGTGTTGGCCTAGTAGCTTCAGCGTGCTCTCGCACTCTCATCCCTGAGATCGTAGGTTCGATGCCCGTCTGTGCACTAATGGACTTTATTTCTATGTGCGCATTTAACATTCGCTCGAACGGTAAAGGAAAACATCGTGAGGAAGCCGACATGTCTTAAACCCAAATAATCGACGGCGTGTATCAGGCACTGAAGGTTGATCGCCTTCTTGCCTATTATATTGAAAAATGATCATAAATCTGAGGCCTAAGGAGGTTGTAGCGCCATTGATTTATTTTTAACTCGGCAGTTACTTTCATATCGACTTATTGCATCTATATTACTATTCCAATAAAGCTTCTTTAGAAATGTTATGTCGTAATCGTTAAAAAAACCCTCTTAAATTGAAACAAAAATAATAGTTATTACAGTTGTTAATGAAACATTGTTTTGTCTCTTCAACGTTGGACACTAAGTGTTATTTTAATACTAAAACGATTCTCAATGGGACGAAAATTATATGACATTAAATAAATAAATTTTTAATTTGAATAGCTAACAACAAGGTATCACTGAACGTTTTACGTTTGCTAAATAAAAAAGATCTTCATTTGATTTATTTTAAACATTCATCGGTGTGTAAGTGTTGATAGTTCGGAATTTTAGCATAGGTATATAATTTAAAATAATTTAAAAAGTATTCCCCGGGGGTCGAGCGAGATATATAATAGCATATCAGTATCGCTTTAAGTGCAACGAACATTAACATAACAACGGTTTATTTAACTTTATGTTTGCATAAAGGCAGTTAAATAAAACTGATTTCCACGAGTAGATCACATTACGTGCCATGACGTAGTGAAACACGATATGCGCAGACGCATTCCGTATACGGCGTTAGCGCCGCCCAATCAGCCGATCACGCCCTGCTAGCCACATTATATATCACATTATTCAATTATTGTGAGTACTAACGAATATATATTTTTGTATGTCTTATACAACAATATCCAAAAATATATACAATTTAAAATTCTGAATTTATCCAGCTATAGGTAATTGTAGAGAAATACATTATCATATTATTACCCACTTAATTATTTACGGGCGCAATAGTCATGGTGTACATTAGTATTGTTAATTATTAATTCATATTACAGTAAGGAATTAAAATAGTTTTCATTTGATGGTTTGGAAAAAATTTTGAGTATTTTTACAAGGATTTTGGGCAAAATAATAGTTTAAACATTAACTTTCGTAATTCCACTCTTGGGAACGCGTTCTAGTAATGTTATGGCTTATTGAAGATATCTCGCAAAGCCTATAAAACTTTTTACGATGCCAAACGGGCCCAGTTGTTAAGAATAACATACGGGTACCGTAATACAAACACACACGACATACGAGACCACACTGGAGATTCAAGACATCAGGGTTTTGTCTATTGCATTAGTTCGTTATTGGTAAATAATCAACCTAATTAAATCCTTCTTAAGGGGGACAAAGGTATACTCTTCTTTAATTAAATCCCAGAGGCTCTTTTATCTCTACCTTTTAATAAATTTGAGAAATGTATTAAAGAAAAGCTGTGTAAAAAGGCTTACTATAAAGTTAACGATTATCTAGTTGATAAAAGAGCCTGGGACTAGAGCTAGACAGGCTACTTCTAATTAATTTGCGATATTTGTTTTATAATAAGTTTAGTTTGATAATTTTCTATTTTAAAAGTACCGAGAGTTTTTTACGCTGGCTTTTTCTCTCGGCCTACACCCTCTGTCTGCTTTGCCGATGAGTAGGGATGTCTACCGAGACAAATTTAATGACGTGGAATATATGATACCTGTATCTTATATAAGATAATAAACATACTTACTACTAAAAAACGCTTTCCGGAAACAAAAAAAGGAAACCGGCTTTTCTTACCCAAAATATCGACGGCGTGTCACAGGTAAATCACCAACTTGTCTATTAGATTGACAAATTATCATGAAACAGATACAGAATGATTAAAGAGGTTGTAGTGCCACTGATTTATTATTATTTTACCTTTTCAATTCACTGAGAAACAAATGAATTCTGAAACGATGTATTTTGTTCTACTGCATAAGTATTAAGTAATTATATACTACATCACTAGTAACTTGAGCTATCAAATCCTTGTTAGCTATTTAATAAAGTTCAAAGTTAAATTAAGCTTTGTGGTGAAGGAAAAATCCTCTTTGTGCCACTAGCAATTACTTGAGGCGGGACACGGTAATAACGCAGCCTTATCCGCATATACTAGACATGCACCGATATTATTCATCGGCCAGTAAAGATAAAATTAATTTAAAATAAACTGAAATAACCCATACAAGGTATATTGTAAAAGTGTATCAAAGCTATACATTTAAAGGACATAATAATGAATTCCTTTTTTGTTATAAAAATGTAGATTTAACTCAATTTTTTTGTCGTAAAAGATAATAGGAAGTCGTTAACCTTGGGTTGCACAATTTCCTTAGGTATAAAGGGTCCTATCATTGTCACAAGTGAAATTTTATTTTCTACAGAATATTGAATTTTACAATACACAATCAAATATCTAATTACCCAAAAACTATTCACACTAGTGACACTTGAAAAACATTTAATTAAAATTTTAATTTATTATTATTATTTTGTTTTTTTTTTATATAGACATAGACATAAAATTTATTACAAACGAAAACACACACACATAAACACACAAAATAACAATACTTAAAGAAAACATAAAATAAAATAAGACATCACAAACAATAAAAATTAAAAATTAAAATTAAGAAATTTTCTTTTGCCATTCGGTTCGCTTCCAGTGTGCAATGTGTGTGTACTGTGGTTGTAATTGGCCCTGGCTCAGCATTATACTGAGGAGCAAAAAGTTCCACAGCGCTGGTCATTCTGCCAGAGACCACAGCAGCTAGTTTGCGCCTCTAATAAAATAAAATAAATAATTATAATACCAAGTAGATACCTACCTACCAAGTAGATTATTATTATATTATATATTTTATAATCAAACAGACAATCATGATTTACCAATGTGAAGAAATGGTGGAATCAGCGCGCGGCTCTCATCCCTGAGGTCTCATCGCATTCGCTCGAACGGTGATAAAAAACATCGTGAGTAAAGTCTTGCCTTAGGCCCAAAATATCGACGTGTGGCACAAGACCTCACCTACTTGCCTATTAGATTAATTAATGGTTATGCAACAGATACAGAATACTGAAGCCCAGACCTAAAAATGTTGTAACTGATTTTTAAAAAAAAGGTGGTGTAGATTTATTAGCGACAATATTTGTGAAGTTATACTTCTTTAGGCGCGTTATGAAAAATTTATGAGAGTGAATTTTTAATTTAAGAGAATAATAATAAATAATCATTTATTTAATTTTTCAAATGTAAACTGAACTTAATTGACTATAATAACTTCTTTTTCAGTCTTTGATTATTTAATTGTAATTAATTATTTGCATGCAATCAAAAACTATTTTTAATAATGCCAAAGAAGTATAACTTCTTAAGCGCGTACATAAAAACACGCACCCTTTTTTTATTTAAGTATGTATATATCATTTGATAAGCAAGGTATAACACTAATTCTAGTCTTCACCAATTACGGAATGTAATAATGTCCAATCACTCTCGCGTAGATATAAATTAAAACGTGACAAAACATTACTAAGTACGTGTTATGATTGCATCATATTTTAGTAATTCTTCGTTTCATTGTTCGGTATTTACCAAAGCATTATATTTCAAATGAGGGCAAGATATAAACCAATCGAATCAAAAAGATTGTTTATCCAATCGCTCCCGTCCTAGTGATAATGCATTTCTTTGTACTATACAGAGTGTATGTGCTCCAGTAATAATTTGTGTTCGCCTTTAATACGATCAGCAGAGCAAAATACATAACGTAGATGCCGGGGCTTTTCTTCAATCAAAACGTATACTTGTGTGCGTATTTCTGAACAATATACATATCAATCTATAGGCAGTGCATTGCTTATAGATTACACGACACAAACGAAGGTTCTGGAAGACAAATCACTATCTTTCATGCAAATATTAAAAAATTGCTCACAATTATTGTAATGTGATATTTTATATCTTTTTTTACAAAACATACTGATGAGTACATATACATATGCATTTCTTCGTCAACATATGTCTATAAGATATTATATCTCACGATATAGTTCTTTTATAGAACAGAGGGAATGGTGTTTACACTGCCAGAAGGTTCGTTGCGTTGCCGGCCTTTTATGAATTGGCGCGTACCAAGACTTGTATACCGCTGAAAAAAAAATGTCTCAACAATTGCTTCGTTGGTAGGCAACGACATGAACACCTACCCTCTTTAAAACAATTTTAAATTCTAATCATGTCATAAAAATCTTTTGACGTATTTTTATGCCAGCGAGAATATATCGAATTATGTAAATAATTATGAAATAAATGTGAATATATTATTCACATTTATTTCACTTAAAGAAGTGTTATTCAAATTACAAGGTTTTCCAGAAAACCAACCTGTAGATTCATCCTAAATGAATACAGCTCTATGGTTATATAGGTCGAGTTACTGGCGTTATGCCAGGTTAGTCACTGGTCGGTGGTCGGCCAACGTAAAGGTTACGAACTGAGAAAGTTTTAACACAGCTTGTTATAGGTCAACAGAAACCGATAGAAGATAATTTAATGTCCTTGTGGTGTAATACTGAGCCAAGCGAATCTTCATCCTGTCGTATTTTAAAACCCGGCACTAATATATTTTCTTTCAACATTTCTTCGTTGTTGGCTTGTTCGTCCTCTGTTTAAGTATACGTGTTTCTTATATACACACAAATAGCAATTATTTATGTATTGTAAAACCTGATTAATACTATGCGTTGTTTGATTTATAAAATATTTAATTTGTTGTTCAGGTTAGTGTGGTAGAATACAGACGCTACGTGACTACGGAATAAATAGATCTCGCCTTTGTCTGTATTTCTATTTATTTATTTATTTTATTTATTTATTAACACTTCGTTGCTGCATATACATTAATATAGTACAATCATAATTAAATAAAAAGGAGAGCAACTGGCGGCCTTATCGCTTTCGAGCGATCTCTTCCAGGCAACCACTGTGAGAAAACAAAAAGTATTAATTACATAAGATAGGCAAGAAGTGCAAAAATACATGTATTATTATTGGTTATATCCAAAATCTTATTAAAATAAGGATTTAATTTAGACGGTAAGTGTTACCATGGTTACCAATCTTTTTCTATTTAAATAACCAGCCAAGTATGAAAAGAAACGTTACTATGTTTCACGTTTTGTAAGCCCGCAAATATAATTAAAAACTTTAGTGTTCGATACAATATTTAGGTTTAATACAGCCTCATTTCAACACCACAAGCCCAAACAATTCAATATCTACCCACAACACCTCGGCTGAAAATTCCTCCACAGTTCGCTTCGCGAAAATTCCTCCAGATACCAAGATAATACGACCTGTATCTCTCTATGCAAAGAGCATATCCCACCTGGAAGGGCTAGCAACGCATTCGATATTAAAGTGCTGTCGCTATCCATGGGCTGCTGTTGTCCCCCATTACAAATATAAGAGTTCTTCTTTGAATTTATTGTCATTACTCTACAATACATAGGTTATTAAACAATTCATTATTTTATTTAGTTTTCGGCGTTTCGAAACACGGCAGGTCTGTGCCTCATCTGTCGGTTTGACGGCGAATACGATAAATATTTATCACGTGATATCGTCAGGTGTATCGTTTCACCACAGACATAGTATTAGTTATTTTATCGACTCTTTAATCTATGATATGCAAATTCGTTGTTCCTTGTTTTCCTATAAAGTTATTTGTTGGTTATTATTATTATTTCCGTAGCTTATTAAGTAGATATTGTTATTATTTATATTTTTAATTGACAGTTTGTTAATTATAAAATAAACGAGTTTTATCACTTAAACAAGTGCAGTATAGCAATTGCCAGTATGATTTAGGAATTTAATAAAATGGTTCATGAAATGCATGAAATTAATGATTGTATAGATGCCATAAAAATGTGTAGTAATTAATTTCTTAATTGCTTTTATATAATTATTCATATGCTTAATTATATGGTTTTATTTTACAAGTTTTTTTTACTATGTATCTATTACGTAGAGCACTTGAACTATGGGTAATAAAACTTATTTTACAAGCATTCTATGAGTGGATAGTAAAATTGTATTGCGTACAGCAATTTGGTGTTTATTTTAGGATTTCAACTTCGTAGACTTCCCATTTCTAGTTTGTAGTTGTAAACTTTCGCTATTCATAATTGGAGTTGTATTTACTAAAGTGGGAAGATGGATTTTGCACTCCTTCTTTGTACTGGTTTCTTGCGTTATATACACAGGATATGTTTTTCAGGTTTATATAAAGAGAGATTATATATTTTAAATATAAGCCGCTGAACTCAAACGTTACAAAAATCAACAATACCTATTTTGGTTTATAGGTTTGTATGTTTGACTGGATTACTTGTCTTTCACATCATTCAATTGTCATAAGGTGAGAATCATTACTTTGTATGTATTCTGTATAAACTATGCGTAAGATCGAATAGTTAGAAAAATATCGTTACCGTTTTATGTACCTGCGTACGCATTACGAAACAGGTTAAATTACGTTATAAATATTGTTAATATCAATTAAGATTAATATGGAATTCTTTAAGAAAATTACAAATTATTGGACGTACGAATCATACAAACGGGAATTTAGCTACTTTGGATTGCCAGAAGAGAACCGAATAGTAACTAAACTCAACAAACTGGTAATGGTAGGGAAAGGTGATGGCAGGAGAGGCTTTCCCCTTGGTATTTAAATGAAGACAATTATGCGTCTTAATATCCCTAATGCCCTCAGACAAGCTGAGGATAGAGTGGTGAGTCAGCATATCGGTTAAGGCTTTTCAAGACAGGCACCTTCAGTAATGAAGACTACGACGAAGATGTTTTTTTTTTCAAATTCAAAATCATTTATTCATTTAGGTAACACAATGTACACTTATGAACGTCAATAAATATATACATATTAAATGCTAAATGCTTTTAATTTTACATTTACTGTCAGTTCTCAAATCAAGGGCGTGGAATGGAAGAGAAGAACTGGCAATAATCACCATTTTTTTTTGTTTTACACAACGTTTGTAAGGAGCTGCAACCATTACACCATGTTCCACATGACTTCTTATTAAATTAATGATAGAAATCATTAAAAACAATGATTTGTCCTCTATCAGCAGGAGGCATGGTGAAACAGGAGCACGCACTTATATCGTGTGACTTAGTCGTGGGAACAACATGCAAATACATAGTCGAAATAACTAACAATTAACATCACCGCATACACGAATTCAAGTCCGACCAGTCGCCAAAGTAGCACCCAATCACGAGTGTGAGCTGTATTTGCATGAGCATTCACTTTTACGTTATCGAAAGCATCTAAATCGTGGTATTAAATGCTGTATGATCTTACAAAAAGCATTTATTTTATGTTAAAAGTCCTAAGTTTTAATTGGAATAAATAAAACAAAGGTTTTATTGTTTTACACGTGTTTCTCATCCCAAATTGACACAATATTTGGCAAATAACTTATGCCTCGACTCTGAAATTGTTGGATTGTAATATTCAATAATATAATACAGAAATTCCAACCTACAGACGATTATTATTTTATTGATATATTAGTTTTGTAATGCGATGCAAAGGATTCTCATTTCTCTTTGACGGAATTTTTCAATTTCATTACATATTTTTTCATCATTTCTATAGCTGGTTTTAAGTATTTTAAACTGAATGATTGCAATTTGTAATATAGTATACTAATATTATAAAAAAGAAAGATTTGTTATTTTGTATTGAACTTATAATTAAAATCAAATTAACTTATAATTAATAGTTTTTTAAGGAAATAGCAAAAACGTTAGTCGACATCACAGGAGACCGAAGAGAAGATTTAGTCTAGCTATTCAAAGGGGGAACGCTGCCAGTATCTTCGGAACCTTGCCTTAAGGGACTCTTTTTAATAATATATTTAGTTATGTATTATATTTTAAGGTTAGTTATTGTTTTTCTGTTTTTTTTTATTTAATCTTTGTTTTATTTAATAAAATTATAAATATTAAAATCAAACTTCAATTGAATGTGCTTCACTATTTTTATATGGTCTACGTTAATAGTTATTTTTTCGAGTTATATATATTATCGATAAATAATCAACACTAAATGGACTTTGACCTTAGATTACATCCGTTGCTTAGATCATTTTATTTTACAGATAAGTAGGTTAGGTAGTTTGTGACATATGTCATCGATTTTTCGCTTTAAACCACTCCGTGTTTCTGACAATGTTTGCCATCACCGTAATATCATACTGCGTTCGTTCGTTTGTGTGTGTTCTTCACCACACCAACGACTATACGCCCGCCCAAGTGCCATCCTGCATCAGCAGGCCGGGAACAATCACACCACAGCTCTCCCCGAACTGGCTGATGTCCGCCCCAGAAGAGGAGCAGATAAACACGAGTTAAGTATGCACAGCTGTGATTCGAATGCACAACCTCAGGGATGAGGGTTGCATGCTCTTTTTCTTTTGCTCAGTAATGGAGTAAATATAACTGAGGAATGTATGAACATTTATTATATATAATTAATACAATCAAAGTCTACTATGACAATGAGAAATGGAAGTACCCACCCACACTCCAATTGTTTTTGGTTGATAAACATTTATGACGTCTGTAGAATAAAGTGAAATTCCTCAGACGAAAAGTCAAAATGGAATTTAATTACAAAGACTGTATTCAGTATTTATCTGTGAATCTTGGCTAAACGCCAGCGTTTGAAGAGAATTGACATGTGAACACTGAACTGAAAATCGCCATATTTTATTTACGAATATATGTATGAGCCCAAAAATTGTTTTAGTCCATAGAATACTGTCTTAGGGCCCTTAGGAGTACGACCAACCAAGAGAAGTCCACGCACAATTATGTTTTTTTTTACAATTTACATAAAAATACCGCACCAGCGATGTGAGGATCACCACATTCTTGAAATAGCCACTTTCCACTTCCGCCTAAATATTGCCAAAAAACAATTGTATAATTGCTAAATAAATTTGCGTTATGTCATCCAAAGTACACTACGAAACAGTTGAAAGTAGTAGGCTCATTTGTTTCATAGACAATTTAGTAGGTAATACATCTGTAGCTACCTTAATTATTTCCATCATCCTGATATAATCAAAACCTAGGACTAAATGTTTCGCTAGTCTGTTTGTGACAGTTGTTGTTGCTCTGCCGTTTTGCACGTTCCGTATTGAATTGAGTCTTATATGACGCATATTCGTCAAGTATTATTTCATCACTGTCTATCAAATTGTGTTTACACTATGATGAAAAGAGACGGAAAAGTACTTCGTTTAACTAGCTTCCGGCTAGTGTTTTACTTACAATGGTTTAACTATAGACAGTTTTAGCCTGTTCGAACAACTGGAACGTTTCTGAACGAATCAATTAATTTAATTTGAATTTGTTTAAGGCACTTTAGCATGAACACGGTCTTATATCAACTTGGTGGGGTACCGTCACTACCAACTGGGTAGCGTCAATGCTTTTCCATCGCGTTCTTGTACCACGCTTCATAATTTAAAATCACGCGACCATATTATTTATATCTAATACTAGCAAACTCGGAGAGCTCCGTTTTGCCACCAGATGGCTTCGTTTTATGTAACATTTCGTTTGGTGATCCCGCTTTTCTGTTGAAATTTTTCCTGAATTTATTTATATAAACCTCACGGAGCCCGAGACCTTTCCAACGAATGCAAAACCGTGGAAATCGGTTCGTGCGTTCTGGAGTTATAGCGTCAGGAAGGAAAACCCGACTTATTTTTATATCGTAGATATAAAATTACTGTGTTACAATGTTCGTTCCTATACTCCTCCGAAACGGCTCGACCGATTCTTATGAAATTTTTTATGCAAATTCGGTAAGTTTAAGAACCGGACAACAATTTTCATGCCCCTAAATGGTGGTCCCACCCCTAAATTTTTATTTATTAGACAAAACTTTTTGTTTTTATTTTTTTATGATACAGCATACAAAAATACATACAACCCTTAATTGTCACCCTTCTACAATCAACCCCTATTTTTTATTATAGTAGATAGTTATTTTTATTGAACTAAAAATGTTTCCTAGAAATAATATAGGTACACCGTACTTACGAGTACATGGCAAAACGACGTTTGCCGGGTCAGCTAGTTAATCTTAAAAAAGTAGCTCCTATACGTTCAAAATTTAAATATAAAACACATTGAATAAACCACAACGTGAAGTGACAGGAAGCTAAAATAATTATTCACATTTAATGCTTGTGGGAGTATAAAAGTTGAGACTCACTAGACATTGTACCCACGCATTTCTATTGAGTATAACGAAGTACGAAATAGTGCTTTGTTAAAAATATTTATACTTCAATAAACAACTGAAAATATTCGCGTGATATGTGTTAACGGTTGACTTAAATACGAAAAACAGCCGTATCGTCACTGTAGAATGATAACCTCGTATGTCAAAAAACCATTTATTTTTATTCTTAGACTCTTATGTCATTTAACTGGTATAATTATGAAGTAAGGACTTATTTATGTTATTATTGAATAAGTCTGTTTTACCATCTAAAACTATGAACAAAAACACATAATAATATTTCAACGAAATGAATTTTTTTTTTGCGTTTCTTGTAATGTTGTTTCTCTGGACATAAGAGGTTATCATTCTATAAATTTGACGACTCATTGGTCTAGTGGTTAGTACCCCTGACTGCGAATCCATGGGTCCCGGGTCGATCCCCGGCTGAGACGAACATCGATGTGAATGTTGAAAAAATGTTTCCTAGAAATAATATACATGGCAAAACAACGTTTGCCGGGTCAGCTTGTATGGATATAAAAGGTAGTCGCGGAAAGCAATGCCGACCGCATCTCAAATTACATACAAAAACTCATCTTTATCATATTTCTCTAGTTCCTATAAAATATTAAGTGTTTTCAGTCAAATTCGTCTGAAATATTGTCTACAACATATAATTATATACATTATACATGGCCTAGTACGTTGCCTGTTGCTTTTGGCGTTTTGCCAGTAGCTACGACAAACATCGACTATGGCCGGCCCTCGTCAAGGTGTTAAGAGCAGTTGAAAAACACGTTACAATTTCACGTATTTTATTTTAGAAATCCACAAACCAAATGTATACCTCAGCATGAACAATACATAAAATAGATAACGTTATTGAATATAACAATTTGTTTGGTACTCGTATTTGGAACATCATTCGAATTTCAAAATTCAATGACGTTCGCGGTGGAAAATCGTCTGTCGGAAAATTTGTGTTTATTACCATAATGACGTAAAGGAATACCTGTAAAAACAATCTTAAAGTTTGTGCTAAAGTTGCTTTGCCAATATTCTTAAACTATAAACAGCTAATAAACGTTTTGTCTTTTTACTCTTTATGTATAAGCTGTTCACTGGTAGCTCTCATTCAAAAAACTGTCCCGCGTATTAGATGTTGTTTTGGTATTAAACGCACAAAAGACTGATCTTAAAAAACATAACAGACGCCGATTTTTTTCCCAAAGGCTCTGAAGAAATATAGAAATATGTAATCATTTAATAAATAGAATAAGTGAATTTCTATCATCATTTCAAGTGCATATGAATTGTAATTTTTATTTTAAAATTTCAATATTAATAATAAACTGACTACAAAAATTGTAAAATTGAAAAACATCATAGGTTTTACAAAGCCACGATACCACAACCATGTCTATTCGTTGAAAACATGCGCGCGCGCCTCTGACGCATATCAAAGATGCGCGACGGTCACTTTTTCAGATCACGCCGTCTTGGCTATCAGCCAACAGCGCCGCTTGGCAGAGCGCCAGTAACAATCACCCTCAAACCATACTTATGTTAAATATATATGTATATGTAATGCAGTCGTAAAAGATTTTACACTGAATGGCTGATGTCAGTGGATTTTGAAATCTTATTTCAATTTGCTTTCTCTGTAGCTCCCTTAAAAAATATTCTATACATAAAAAAAAAATTGTGGCGATAAAACCTTTATAGATCTGGGCCTCAGATTTCTGTATCTGTTTCATGATCATTTGTCAATCTAATAGGTGAGTAGGTGATCAGCCTCCTGTGCCTGACAAACAACGTCGACTTTTTGAATCTCCGTGAGGAAATGCACGATATTATTTACCGTCCGAGCGAATGTCAAATGCGCCCATAGAAAAAAAGTATATTGGTCCAAGTCGGGGTTCAACCTCAAGAATAAGAGTCGCATGCTGAAGCCACTAGGCATAACTGTTTATCACATAACATTGAACATGGAAAATCGATATAAGGAATATCTTTAAGGTAATTTACTAACGCCCATATCGTAGTCGTCATTAACACTGGGTTAGCCACGTAGTCCTGAAATTCGTGGTGTTGCTAACCAACGAATAGAAACCCTCGGGACAGTGAGGTCACTCCGTGAAGTATGTGAAGTGCCCAGGGATCTTCTAAGCTAGGCTTAGGTCTTCACGCACAACGCACCAAATGAGTACCTAAGGAGGCAACTGAGTTCTCACTACATACATACTACATACTACAATACTCGAGCCATGAGTGAAAAAAAATATTTTTGACCCTTAGAGAGGCGTGCTATGTGCTATATTGATTCTCTGAACCCCTGGGACAGAAAAAATATGATGTATAGGAGTCCGCTTTGTAGAACGATGATACAATAGAGAGATCTGGATAATTAATGGAAATAAGGAAATAAAGGGCGGGTCGAAAATGGCCTGAACTGTTTCGAGAAAAGGATGGTAAGTGCCGCTATTTTGCTTGACTTGGATACTAATTTAAATTATTTACTAGAACCACAACCATACTAGGAAAAAAGTTTCATCTTTAACTCATGGTAATTACAAATCTAAAAAACGATACTACAACTAAAATTCCACAATAGAGGCAAAAAAATATTCCGTAAGGTAATTTGTATGTTGTAAATGAGTTAATTATCTGAGTAAATTGATTACTATAATTACATCGAAATCAGTGGGATCTTGAAATAAACTCATTACTCTCGACAAGTCAGGATTAAAGTAATTAATTACTCAAAGAGCTTAATAAAGCTTGAAGTAAAGACAAGTATCTAAAAATTTATTAAAAACACTTCAGACTTCGAAGTACAATATATAGAATATGTTTTTATATCAAATTAATACGACTCCTTTTAGAATTTTCAACACTTTATTACCGCTCGTAAACTATCATTTAAAGTAACATGATTCTGCGTACACGTCCAATGTATTTGAGGTCATTAATTCTCATTTTTGTTGACCAGAGAAATGACATGTTTAAGAATAATATATAAGGCTTATGCTAATAAAAATATACAATAGATAAATAAATATTAAATATATATTCATTTTAATTTTTTATTATGTATGTAGTATGTATGATACACACAAATATGATTAAAAACATACATTGTTCTCTTAATTAAATTTCTTATTAAATCAGTGCCATAATTAATAAAATTCCTTTAAATTTTTCCACCGGGAATATCAGATACTCGTGCTGGACACATAAGGAACGAACTTTGCCAATAATGAAACGATAAATAAATCAATTTGTTAATACAAGGGATTTGGCTCTATGCACATCGAGACAACAGCTGTTTTAAACATGACAATATTAATATTAATTATATACGGTAAATATTATATAGATTGAAAATATAAAAGCATTTGACACCTCAATCATAAAGTACCACGTATCGTTTAGTAGTCGGTAACAAATAACAAGAAATGAAGTGTTGTAACTTCTGTACGAACAATTTATTTATTTAATTACCTGAAATATCACTGCAGAGCCAAAAATCGTATTGTAATTTACACTTGGAAATTTGGTTTAAATAATACTTCTAAAATTCTGTGTTTAAACTTATAATCCGAGTTAAGCATAATAGCTAGCACGATGTGAATAACACCCCGACGGGGCTTAGAGAAGAGATCTACCTCTGCTCCATTGATCCTCTTGAGTTTTCTTTCATTGTAATATTGAAAAGGGAAGGGGATGAAGAAAAATCCGTGAGCTCACAGCAAACGTATGAAACAAGGTTTGAGAATAATTAGATAATAAGTTTACAATGTTAAAAATAAAATTATTAAATGTTTTACAATGGCTGGTCTTTTTTATGTAATAGGAGGCAAACGGGCAGGAGGCTCACCTGATGTTAAGTGATACCTCCGCCCATGGACACTCATTGCTAGAAGGCTCGCAAGTGCGTTGACGGCCTTTTATGGTCTTCTTGGTGCTTCAATAAAAGCGAAGCTTAATTCCGTAAATTGGATTTTACTTATGAAGAATTTAAGTACCATTCCTAAATGGCATGGAGTCTACTGGTCTGTCTTTCCTTATAAAAAAATCTTTTTTTTTTTTTTATGAATCAACGTTGTACTTCTCAAGTGAGTCACGCGCGTCACTCCGACGCAGCTGCCAAAGGATCTCATCTTACTTTGCGCACGGCGCACGTGTTGTACAATTTCACTATCGAAAACCACATAAATCACATTTTATTGCACGCAAAAATGTTTATTGTTGTTGACTATAGAAGTGTCATTTTCCCGTGATTTTAATATGAAACGTGGAAACGTGTTGCCATAATGTTACGTGTTTAATGTTTTGCTTGGACGCAATTATTGGCTAGGATGTTATTGTTAGGGCGAGTCGATGGAGTGATTTACGGATTTTTTTCTTTGCTAAAGTCTTTTCTGATAATGCTAAGTCGACACCTATAATGAGCAAGTTAAAACTTTTGCTATATTTCTATAATTTATTAATTGATATCTAATCTTCTGATGATTAAGTATTTAATTCATTTTATTTCAGCGAATTCTTTTTGAATTGTCAGAGAAGGCCTTAGAATTAGGTATTAATGATTCTGACATATAATATTGCTTTATGCTATATTACAAGCATAAAAGTATAAAAAAGCGCTTGTTTCACGTATTTCTGTTTAATTATTGGCAATAATATAGTCTAGTAATTTTGATATTATTATTTTTTTGTCTTCATATACTTAAATAATATATCTGTAACTTGATAATAGATCATTTATAAAACTTAATAATTAACTCAAGTCTGTCAACAACGACATATTTCGAAAGTAAAACTAAAACACAAAAGTCGTTAATTTTCAAGTAAATAAAAAAGACTAAATGAAACTGTAATCATTCAGTCGTCGAGAAAAACGATAATGAAAGGGAAGAATGTTGGAAATCTCCAGTCGGCGGGAGTCGAGATCTAAATATAGATGCGCGCGCGACGCATGCACGGCGCATGCGCCAGATGTGGGCCTGGGACAATGGGCAGGTGATTGGTTTAACGTAGCGTACACCTGCAAAGTGTTATTAAAAAGATTCAGCGGCCTATAATTGGTAACAAGCGGCCAGAAGTTCGCTCAAATCCTCTCGCGACACAATCATATTGACCAGTCTCAACGTGCCATCATTCCTTCTTTATTTGTATATTCTCAACCCCTTCGATCAAAATAAGCCACGCATGAATAATAATAAATCAGACCAATTACCTTGTCTTAACTAAAGTGGTCACCTGTCTCTTTTTATCACAACGTAAATACAATTTAGGAGAAAAAGACGAAACAGTTGTTTGTTATAGTTGTAGTTATTAAATAAAACCAAATCCAGCGTAAAGCTGGTGTCCATTGGTATGCGCTTCAGGGTTACATAATACATAATTCGTTCTCCAAAGTTTACACATAATCAATATATTTGCTTCTAAATAATAACAGGAAGCGGCAAACTTATATATAATATTACATTCGGTATAAAAAATAAACCTATTTAGGTCTGGGCCTCAGATTGTTGTATCTGTTTCGTGATCATTTGTATACTTATATACTTGTATTGATCTAATAGGCAAGTAGGTGATCAGCCTCCTGTATGTGACACACGACTTTTTGGGTCTAAGACAAGCTGGCTTCCTCAGGATGTTTTCCTCCACCGTTCGAGCGAATGTTAAATGCACACATAGACAGAAATTCCATTGGCACACAGCCGCGGATCGAATCTACGATCTCGAGGATGAGAGTCACACGCTGAAGCCACTAGGCCAATACTGCTCACATACTATATATATCTCTTGATTGTCACAACGCAATTGTTTGCCGCAAATTACTTTGTTCTGGCAAGTAATTATTAGATACTACATTTCTAACTAACTGTGGATGCAAATGAGCTTACGGGACCGTTTCCTTCAAAGGCAGTTCCACAGCCTTTGAAAGAGTATGCTCATTGCATATGTTAGAATATGTCAAATAGAAGCATATGTGTAAATTTTATTTATATTTATTGTAACAAACAAAATACATTACGTTTAAGGAGTCTATTCAATTTTAATTATTGTTAATTTTAATATTCTCCTCATGATAAGACAACAGATATATATTTACTTTAAGCTGTTAAAACAATGGATTTAAAGATAATAAGTAACAGATGCAAAATTTACGAATAAAGAATTATATCCATCTGTAAAAATATTTTAATGCCACAGCATTAATTTGTATGAATCAGATCTCGCGTATTGAAGACATGTGTGAAATTGACTCAAAATAACAGGAATTGTTTTCCATGTCTTCCCGTCACTAATCCCATCATTTTGCATAAAATAGATATATCTGCACTTTCTTGCTGAAGTTTTATTGTCATAATATGTCAATTGTCACCACAACTATTCACCAGCACAATTTTCCGTCATCCGCGAACTAGTAAAATGTGTCTGTTCCATTTGAGGGTAGTTTAAACAAAAGCCTGAAAGTTGGCTGTTTTGGCTCCGTGAAGCCATTTTTACAATTTCGTATTTCGAAATACCGAGACAAGGTTGTGTAAACTTCTAAGAAAATACCAAATTATAAAACTCCAACTTTTTACATAGTTACAATACAAAACTTGAAGCAGCCATATAAGATTTTTCACCATTGTAATCTACACGACTACTAAAGTACATATACAATCATAGGAAATGTTATCCTAAATCTATGAGTTAAAGTCTAAAATCGTTTGTACCTGTAATACGTTACCTTGTTTTGTTTGGGTTAAAAAGGGGCAGAAGACTATATACCTTGTAGTCTTCGAAATAGGAGTGTTTTTAGCGTAGCTGTTTATATATGAGCGGTCGGTACGGTTGCATAAATCAACGCACACATGCTCAGACGGCGGCCATTTTCTTGCGCTTGGGCAGCGGATGGCACGTGCGGGCTATTTTCAGCGCGCTACGCTCCCGCCCTAAAGCTAACAGTGATTATTCAGATATGGTTTTAAGAGTTTCGATTATTCGTAATTATATTATCCTTTCATATAAATTTGTAAACGAAAAAATAAATCTTCTTAGCATACAGTATAAGCATTATTTTAAGAATCAGATTTCAAAATATATAGTAGAAAATAGTGTATAAATATATTCAGGTATATATTTAAAAAAAGTATCGCTTATCGCCACGTAGAAATTACGTATTGCGAGATAATTGTTATGCTAATATAAAATTGTTTTGTTATGTGTGTAATAAAATAATTGTAGGTACAGTTTCAAAAGTGTTCAATAACGGTTTAAGAACATAATAGGAGTCTTTACTTTTTATTTATTTATACGTTGGTATATGAACACTATGTTATATGAATAGATATTTTAAATTGATTTACAATGTACAAAATTGGACCTAATGTAGTATAATTTGTTGTAAGTTATACTCTTAGTATAATCACAAATTACGCGAGTACAATAAAACGTCATGAATTAATAAAAACGCGTAGTTCCTACTAAACGCCGATTTATGTAAATACTTCGTGTTAAAATCGTATAGGTTTTATTTTAATTGAGTTCTTGTATCAAGTACTCTTTTGGAACGATATATTAAAGATATTGATGTCTTTTCGAGTAGCATCTGTCCATTACTCTATGTTCCTGGTCGTCGCCTCCGGTCTACATTCCCGATTTTGATGGTGGTCGTTAATGAGCCGTTTACTGTGACGAGAGATTAGGCTGCACCTACCGTTAATTACCATCACGATTTTCTACGGTATAATAACGCTATTTTAGTCAGTGAAAATAATGAAGAGAAACTTACTGACTCTATGAAACGCGAAAAAAGATTTCAAAAACCACTTCAATCGAAACATTGTAAACATGGTAACACTGGTTGCTATGTTTTAAAAATTAAATTAAATCCATTTTTAAATAGTTTATTGGGGGGCCTCATAGCCTAGCGGTCTTATTAAGTGGCAGCTAGGTGAGGGGTACCGGGTTTCGATTCCCGGTTCGAGGGCAAGTTTTAATTTAATTTAAATTTGTTCTCGGCCTTTGGGAGGGTTGTTACTTGTGCGGTACCGGGCGAGCGCTTAAACCGTACATGGAGGACACGGACGAAAAAAAAAGAAAAGACAAGCACGAATTATAAAAAATCCTATACTTGACGCTGGCTAATGCAATCGTGCCAGACCCATAAAAAAAATAGTTTATTAAAATTTTATTAGTTACCTAAACAACTTAGTCGCGTTGTTAGCAGAGAATATTGTTACGCGTTTAAGAAAACTATATATCGTATTATATATTACACTAAAACTTTCGTAGAATCAAAGAAGTTTTTACTTCAGAAAGTGCACTCGTGTATTCTAACAATAAAGCAACAGACTAGCAAATCACCATTGAAATGCACTGAATAGAAACTGAACTATCAAAGTCTGTCACAGAGGGGAAGAGCTGACAAACAAGTTGTACGCCCGAAGCAGTACTTGAATAAGTAATAAATGCTACGAAGGAAAATCGAAGTGTATAACAATGCAATGAAATGTATATCAATTCACACTAAGCTTTAATTTCAATAGACTTTTGCTTAGAAAATTGCTTAACAATTTTTTGGTGAAGTGTTATCTTTTATTTACTTATTTCATAAAACGAGACCTGCCCTGCGATTCTGTAACTCACTTTTCGAACTCACAAAGCGGTTTTCGAATCGGCGGTCGCTCTCAAATCAGTCGTGAAGCAGTCATTTTATGATTTGGCATTCTGAAAAGGTGGGAGCTTGTAGTTTATTGTTTATCAGAATGCGAATGCGACCGCCGATGCGAAAACCGCTGTGTGAGTTCGTGAAGTGAGTTACAGAATCGCAGGGCTGATGACATTGTCACCAACCAATAAAAAAATTGGTTTTATTCCGGTTGGTCAAGAATCCCTAGTCCAGTACGCGTTGACATGGGACATGATGCTTCATGATATCACGTCTTTGTCTACGTCTTTGTATTATTATGTGTCCAATTATTCCCAACCCCTTGCTCCTATAGACATTCAGTCACATTTGATTAGATCAGCGGTTGATTAGATTCTGGGGACACAAGGTTTTAAAGTTCGGATTACTTGAAGCGCTTTTTTAATATACATTCGTTGATTCGCCATAAATGGCCCATTTATTAGCATTATTTCATTACCAGAGTACTTTTTGAATTACGTTTTTTCGAGAAATGTTTTCAAAGTAATAATCGGTACTCCTGTCTTTTGTTACTGTGATTTCGCTGAGTGCATTTAGCTAATTATATATAATGATAGCTTTCAGAAAAGTTTCAGTAAGTATAGTGCTTATGAAATCCTGAAAAAGTTGTTTCTGTTCTATGACATGTCAAGATTTTAATTTTAGAATGAGTGGACACTATTTCCTTAATAAAGTACCATATGCGGGTATGTCCCTAATATTTCTTTAAAAATCAACAAAATCGCAATAAAAAATCATTAAGAGAAAGTGTGGTATCTAAAGTAAAAACGCCGGTACAAAGTTCAGTTCTTTCAGAGAATAAAATTATTGTTAATAATTAGTTTATTTTTTCGGTTCTTAGACTGTACAGTGACATTATAAATCACATAACGAATAGACGTTCAGATATTGGCTTATGTCCAAGGATCGCTTCGTCGCGTAGCCAACGCCGGTAGCAACATGTCATTTTAACATTTAATAAAATAATATCAAAATAATGCGTGGGTGTTAGACTTTATATAAGTTTGTATTTATTTGTTTGTTTTAGTTTTAAATAAATAAACTTGAAAAACAAAAGACTGCGATGGCGCGTTTTATTCCACGAATACTCTAAATGTTTTCGCTTTAATTCCTATTTCCCAGAGAACCATGGATAATAAACATACAAAAATATAAACAATGGATAAAAAGCTATCTTATTTTATTATATAATATATTATATAATATACAGAATAAAGCTGTAAATACAATACAATTTTTTATTTTACAATCGCTTTGTTGTGTCAAAAAGCAATAACGTCAACAAAAGATCGTATATATCCTTCAATCAAGACAAATGTTACCCATATATCTCACGGAAACCTTACCAGTGAGCTTGCCAAAATATCTTCTTAGTACGCTTGACAATAATGGTGTTCACAAAAATATTTATGGTAAATAAATGCTTTTTTAATACCCATAATATCCCCTACATATATTATGCTTATGAATATAGATTTAGAAGTCTCTAGAACTTACACACGCTTTTTCAGTATGTATGCCAAGAACTAGGAGTAAAATACTACCTTTGTGGCGAACAAAGTCAGTATATCAATGTCTAAGGGCAACAGTTATAAACAAATATACCAACCATTTAAATAAATCTTCATTAACGTGATCAGCGGTTATTGCACTTGAATCGACGAGATATTCAGATCTATACTAATATTATAAAGAGGACAGTTTTAAATGTTTGTAACGATACTCAAAAATAGTTTCACCTACACGCTATATTATGCCAGAGTTTCATTTATTTCCATTATAATACTATTCAAAAGAATTGTTCAGGCTAAAGTATCAAGCGCAGAATAGGCTGGTAATAAATTTATTAAATGGATATTCACGTTAACCAATATTTATATTTTATAATTAAAGACTAAAAATTGCTATATTATTTACTTGTAAAACATTATATGTTTTCGTCGACATTTTGACATAGTGCTTTAACAATGTATTATTTCACGATGTACTTCTGTTTATTGCTAAGTATAACTGCAAACTGTTAAATAAAATATTATTAAAGTGTGTTAAAAAATAATGAGAGTATGTTAGTGACACTACATTTTGTTTTATAAAAATGCTTCTTCTAAAATTTTAAATAAACGAATGAATCAATTAAAAAAAGTTGGCCTTAACAAAAAATCCATACATATTATTACATGCTAGCCTTTAGAGAAAAACCCCTAAGAAGATTTATTCTAGAGAAAACAAATGAAACTGGATCCTTTAAAATATCCTATTATTTATAGTAAAATAAACAACAATTTGTTTCGTCTTAGAAACATTCACATTAACGCGTATAAAAAACAATTACCTTCTTACAATTTATTTTCCTTATTTAAAACGTTTATCGTAGAAGCATTTAATTATTTTTAACAGCTTAGAGATACTTATCGCTGCGACAACTTTTTTATTTAATAATTACAAAATAAGTTGATATAATAAAACTTATTGCGACTTTTACTTATGTAAATATAGTTGCATCAAGTTTTATTAAATAAAAATCATTTATCCATTTAGGTAACACAATGAACACTTATGAACGTCAAAAAGAAATACATATCAAATGCTTCTCATTATAAATTTACTGCCAGTTCCTAAATCAAAGGCGTAAAACAGAAGAGAATAACTGGCAATAAACTCTTCGCCACTCTTTTTATTTATATACAACAAGGACTACAATAAAATTAATTTTCAATCGGTAATTCTTTAGTAGAATCTAATAAAGATACGCTTCAGTTGCACTTAGTATAGATAGTTTAATGAAAAGCATTAGGCCTAAAGGTGCGCACGCTCCTGGTGCGACTCTCAATTATTAGGTCGTGTTTGTTATTTTATTTCTATGTTCGCATTTAAAACTTATACGTACGGTGAAGGAAATCGTGACGAAACCTGCACTGACACAAAAACCTGCGAGTCAGGTATTGTAGGCTGATCCTACCTATTAAGAAAAAATGATCAACAGATAAAGAGATCAGGCTAAGAACAAGGGTGTGATTGGTGTTTGTTTTGTTGTTGTGTAACGGCAGTAGGCGTGTAATTAATATGCGTGATTTCCTTTAGAAAATTGGTTCTTACAAAGCTCAATGTCCGAACGAAAGACCCAGAGTACCCCTTTGAATTGCCGCTTCAACACATTTAAGGGTCAAAGGAATTCAGCTAAGCCTAAAAAATTTAAGCCACCGATTTCCCAATTAGTTCACGCGTTTTTACGATACTTGCGGATGATTTTTATAAGCAGATAACTATTTTATAATTTTTTATATGGCCAAATATTTTTTTAAACACAATTTATTTTTTAGGTCACAGCTTTGTGTGTCCCGTTTCACCTGTGCTGCTTAAATAACTTCAGACAATATGCGTCAGACTTTAAAAAAAAATAGTATGGTTAAATATCAGATCAAATAATAAACATATCGGAGCACCTTACTTTAAAAATCATAATGAACCATAGCATTTATTTATTAGAAGTTCCTTCTGCTCATAGTAAATAGAAGTATAACGTGAATATTTAGTTATATTTATTAGTTTAAAGCAGCATAGAATGACAACATTCAATACTATTATCACCAAAACCCCATTGCTTCGACAAGGGGCAATCGTTCAATAAGTTTGGCAGTTGGTGTTGCGTCGTCACCGTTCTGGCGTGCTGAATGGATGGCGTCATGATCAGCAACAGACAGCGTCTCGAGAGCAGCACTAATTTTACCATCTGGCTGGCTGCGTACGCCACTAAGTATAGCAGCCCGAAGATAGCCCGGTCCACGACCCATCGTGCATAAACTTTTCACAATTAGACTATTATTTTTGGTAGCAAAGTCAGTCGGTCGATTATTAATAGAGGCTTTTCCGAGTTTATATTCGTTACGTGTGTTGTGGTGTTAACTTTTAGTGAATTATACATAGACGCTTATAAATAGGATGTGCTGCGTCTGACGGACGGGGGAACACCTTCCTGAAATATCGTAGTACGCCAGTGGTTTGCGTGTTTTCCGACGTATTGGTAAATGATTATTTATACATTGAAAGCACTGAATCGCGTCGTGCAAGGTGGCGCTACGAGTTTAGCAGTTGGACGCGCTCGTAGGCGCCATTGCAATGCTACGGCGCGCAGATCTAGAGAATATTAGTTTTTTGTAAATGGGTATAGCAAAATTTCAGAGTTGATCTCAAAGTTTTTTTTATTTATACTTAATACTCAATTAATTTATTTAGTGTTATAATAATTCATTACAAATTAATTCTTTAGTTAAAAGAGTCTTAAAATATTATTTTATTGATAAAAGCTATTCAACGCTCGGCACACTGATACATTGGTATAAGAACCACAATATACATGTGACAAGCACTTATAGGCAAAAATGACATACACGAAGAGATGATACAAATGTTACACAAAACAATTAAAATTACAAAAACTAAACGATATATCGATAGTACTCTTAAACATTTAAAGAATCCTTTAAATAAATAATAATTTAAAACTGCTTTTAAATTAATTTAATATTTTCTTTATTGTACCAGTAATTAAGTTTATCGTTAAGTTGACAATACTTTGAGATCAACTATGAAATATTTCTTTTGTCTTTGAATAGTATGAACTGATTCATATAATAAAACGATACAATTGCCACAGTATTAAGATAAAAAAAAGTTTATTAGTTAAGTTAAAAACTGCCCTCTGAAGTATTTCCGAACCAATTCGACTTAGGGTCCTTCAAGGCGTACCATTTCTTAAAAGACCGGCAACGCAATTGCGAGCCTTCTGCAATGTGAGTGTCCACTTACCAGCAGATGAGTCTACTGCCCATTTGCCTTTACATTAAAAATCCCTAAAAAATATTCAAAATAAAATAAATAGCTAAAATCATTATGCAAATTTCCAGGCTACATGAGATAACCATTAAAATCATATTACATCCAACGAATAAATGCAGATGAAGTTCGAACTCATTTATAAACCATCAAGTTTATGAGAGGCGTCAGAACCACTATGACATGAGAAGTGCATTGAGAGGGAGGCCCTCCCAGGGAGGCAGACGGAGATATTTTCGTCTGGTCATGTCAATTTGAATTAGCAACTACAGGTAGCGATAATGGTCGTATATTGTGTGGGTCAGGTATATATTTGTACTAACATTGTTATGTAGACTACTGGGTATCTGGTATAGAAATCAGTGGGATTGATCGCCGTTATATCGTTTATAAATAATAAATTAGGGTTTTTATCATATTAAGTAGAATGACTTTTCAATTGTGTGTTCATTATGTATTGGGATTTCAATTAGTCAATTAGTGTTAGTGTACGTTAGTCTTTAGTGCTAAACAGTGGTAGGTAAGTGTAAAAATAGAACACAAGAAGTGTTTTCCCTTCACAGAGACTGTAAGTAGTGTTATAGAACACTTTCTTATGTTAAATATTCTTATTAGTAAATTAGGTTAGACTTAAATTACTTATTAGTCTTAAGTTAGGCTAGATCGTAATGCTTCACGATTTCTTAGTGAAGACACATTGCTAGTTATTCAGGGGTACCTCTAGATTCCGATTTACATATATTTAAATGATTGTTCAGGGTTATTCATGAATCTAAACATTTTAACAAAGTTTTTTGAAGTGAAACTTCTTTAGGTGCGTGAGGGTAAAATTTTTACCGGAACGGAACGTCACGAAGATGTGCAGCGTTTTTTTTCTTTAATCAAGATGTGCTAGTATAATATTGTGGTGCGATGATTCGTACTTGAACACTGATGATGTTTTTAATACATATCACTATCATTATTATTTTATTAAGTAACTAAATCACCATTTTTTTGTTGGTTTTGTATTTTTATAAGGGCACAGAACTAAGACATTTTTTGCTAATACCCAGACATTTTTAGAAAATGTGGACATAAGTTAGCAATTATGATAATAATGAATTTGTTATATTATTTGGTAATTGTTGTTACCATATTAATGGTATTTCTATATACATAACTTAGTATCATTCATTAATATAAAGAGACTGGCAAAATTAAACTATGGTGTTGGGCAGCTTGATTACTCAATAATTATTGTACAAAGAAGTTTCACTTCTGACATGTGTACTTTGTACGCACGCACTTTTTTTTTACAAAGTACTCAAAAAAGATAAATATAAGAACAATAGTATTTAAAGTAATTAGACACCAAAGAAAAGAAACATGTTCTGTAACGGTGTTTAAAAAAAAATGAGACAAATTGTGACAGGAAGCGCGCCCAGCCGGTGGGCAGAAAAAAGTCGGTCGTTGACCCGCCGCTTTACCGTGTGTTACCCTAATTGCATCCGTTTCGAATTTTGAATTCAACTGAAAGTTCATTTCTTTGATATTATCTGTAATTTATTATGGAAATTTGTTATATTTTTAAAAAAAGAATGCCTATTTCTATGACAGTTATGGCACCTGACTTTATAGATCGTGAAATTTAGATTTTCTTATATTTCTCACTTTATATTGGTCCTTGGATGTGTTCTCAATTATTAATACTATGGACATTTTAGTAAAAGTGTAATATTTTATATCCTATACTGCCAAAATCAAAAAACATTTAACAGTTTACAAGAGAATAAAAAAGCTAAAAATGTATTTTCTGATGGAAATAAATTGATAAATTCTACGTGGTAATAAAATTATAATAAGTGCTTTCCTTTATAATGGAGACTAATAACATTCAATGATGAAATCTATATAGGAATATAATATCTAAGTTTCGTTAACTTATATCTGTATAGATATGTTTATACGTAATAAAACTAATAGTATTTATACACCCGGTGACAGATTGAAACACACGTGAAATCCATTTTCACGGGAAGTGTATTAAACAATAATTAACCCTCCCCTGACATTACTGCGCCTGCGCAGATGTTTAGTTAGCACAGGGGATTTTTTCAGAGACGTTTCATAACGCGATCTCACACCTGTGTTTGCAACAAAGATATAATTTGAAATCGATTTATTTCTTACTATTGTATGTTGTATATAGGAATTAATAAGCAACTGCCCACGTCGGCATGTGTAGCGGCGTATAGTACTAGATATTTTAATTCTATATTGAATATAATAAAAATAATTAAATAAAATTAATAATAAAATTATTGTCATTGGGTATTAATTAAGGTAAAATTATATTGTGAAAACGATTCAACTATAAAAACTGTTATTCTTAGCCTATTTTCCATATTAAGTCCAAATTTAGACTCAACTTTCTATCAAAATTTAATTTCCTAACCTTTTTACATAAGTCAGAACTTCAGAGCTTTGACTACATAGCTATAAATGATTAAAGTAATAACAAATCATAAGCATATACCGTTTACAAACCATATTATTATTCAGTTAATAATAGACCACGCAAACATTAGCTAATTATACATTGTTTTGTTCAGGCATAACTGAATTTAATTTCCAATCTAGGCAAGGTTGGTTCAGGCGATTTCCTAATAGATGATAAGGTAAGTATTGCCATATATTTATTTTGATTTAAAAATAAATGAACATATTATACTATAATAATATATCATTATACACATTTTATTACCTCATAGAAAGGTAACCAGGAAACGATTATAAACTACGTAATAAGTAATAACGAACGAATTGCATTAATTAATTGATAGTTATTAACAATTTTTTGTGATTAATTAAAAAAAAACATCAATTCACAAACATGTTCAGTGGCTAGCGCTATAAGATTTTTAGGTTGGGCCTCAGATTTCTTTATCTGTTTCATGCTCATTCTAATGGATGACCATCTGTGCCTGACATACGCCGTCGACTTTTTGGGTCTAAGGTAAGCCAACGCGAATGTTAAATGCGCACATAGATTTCTCTGAGCGCCGCGTTGACGCGCGTTAACGCGCGTTAACGCGCGTACATGTGAACAGTTGTATGAAAATACCATAATCTCTAGTCGCGCGATTTGAAAACGCGCGTCAAGTTTTTGCCATCTAAACATAGCCTGAAAGAACATGAGTGCACAGCCAGGGATCCGAACCTACGGGATCAGCGATGAAAGTCGTACGTTTACACAAAACTACTTTTTTTAATTCTCAAATTCAATGTTAAAAACTGTCCACTTATTAGGACTAAACTTACCAACCTCTAAAGACTTAGGTATTAAATGTAATGCCTCATGTCTGACAATTCTGTCTCCAACCCAAAGTGTTATTTGACATCCGAAACGAGAAACCCTGCTCTTTTGCACCATTTCCCGCATTCAATCGCAAGTCCTCCTTCTCTTCGTCAGTCCAGCGGCACAATGAAGAAAATAAAGGCAAAACTTTCTTTATCTATTTATATTATTTTTCTATACTTACAGCCATATACGTTCTATTTCATATTGCTTTTAAATGCTTCTTTATAAATCTCGTGTTTCTCTAAATAAACGTGACAAAATTATAAATACCATATCAATAAACTCAAAGCATAACCTGATTTTTAGCTCGTTACAGAAGTATAAATTTGAATTAAGAATGTCATCGGAAACCCTCTCCCGTCACATGAGTCCCCCTCTTCCTAAGTTTCAGCCGTTTCCGGTAAGACACCTGCGCTTGGGCAGAGTTATGGCTTTTTAATATTCTTCAACAGTTTACTATTATGATGTTTTACGGTTTTCAGCATCCTATTTATTATTTCTTTTTTGTGGTATAATCGATTTTAATGGCGCCTAGGTTTTTACGTGTTATTTATAAGTTGGTATTGACATTTTTACACGCTTTATATTATTATTTATATAGCTTCACCTGTATGTATGTATGTAACCGACTCCTTCGGACTCGATTTTAACCCACTTTGCGCACCTGTCAAAAATCGATGACATTGCAATAATCCGAAAAGAAAAAATTAACTAAAAATAAATAATAGTTTAAAAAAACTAGAACGATAGTGTGTATTGTTTGTAGTGGGGCGCTCTGTGCCTTTATTTTATAGCGCCCCACGCTTTTTCACAATAATACCAGTATTTTTGGTTCATTACCATTTTCAGCCTAAATTAGGAATTATTTTTAATTTTTTAGTTTCATGTGCTTTAAAAGCTGTTCTAGTTCTTCTTGTTCTAGTTTTTTTTAATATTATTTATTAAATATTACGACCGTACTTCATGACTCATAGTAGATTAATGATAATCCTCTATACCAATTAAAAACTAGTCTACTATGACTATCTAACAATAGTAACCTCAACTAAACTGCTTTAATAAATGTTTAATAAATATATCTGAATACGGTTAAAATCATATCACATTATGAGATTAATTGACTCAATTAATATTCACATTCTCTAACAAAAATATTACAAAGGAATATCTTTATCTCCGGTATTAAGTTTTAAATCACATCAATTAAAAAATAATCAAATCTGTTGGAATAAATACTACACAGCTGATCATGAACATCCACCATATTGTCTGTCAATAGCTTCCGAGGTTGTTTGAGATTTGTTTAAATCTCTCTCGACGCTGAATTCGGTTTATCGGTGAAAAATATTTAAATACTGTTTACATATTATAATTGTCATTTGCATAGCATTGCAATTGCTTACAACAGTTTATAATACATTTATTATTTCTTATAGTTAACACGCTTCGAGTTCTATAATTTTAAAACTATCGCTCACTTTTTCTAGTGCTTTTAATTCTAAAGACTCTCAAGCTTTAGCAAATGCAATCTTTAAATAGAATTTAATTTAAACACAGCTTTTAACCTATTAGAAAGCTCTCATAATACCTACCCACTTTGAAGATATTTAACTAGAATAAAATACAAAACTAACTTAACATTTTCTATTATCATTTTATTTTAGTATCCGCCTGAATGGCAAATAATACGTTATCTATTTCAGGATATTTTCGTTAGGGACAAATAAATAATATAAAAAAAAAAATGGTGGCGCTACAACCTGTTTAGGTCCGGGCCTCAGATGCCTGTATCTATTTCATGATCACTTGTTAATCAGTGATCAGCTTCCTGTGCTAGACACACGCCGTCTACTTTTTGGGTTAAAGACAGGCCGGTTTCATCACGGTATTTTCCTTCACCGTTCGAGCGAATGTTAAATGCGCGCATAAAGTCCATTGGTGCTCAGCCGGGAATCGAACCTACGACCTCAGGGGTGAGACTGTGCTCTTTGGGACAAATGGGTCCGGTCAAAATGAATATTGCTTTGCAATCCAAAACAAAAGACGGGAGTCGTAGGCGATTATAACCATGTATATTATTTTTTAGGCCATGCTTGCAAATTAGTACATTCAACGCAATAGACGGCAATTTATTTATTTTCTACAGATCAAATCTCGTAATAAGTACCGTCTCCTTTCAAAAAATTTCCTCAATACATGCATCATATATACTAACCATACTCTTTTTAACTCCTTTAACATAACGGTATTTTAAATAAATACTTATTACCTTTACAACTTTTATAATAGCAAGCTATCGCAAACAGTCAGAGGCTGCATATATTATTCAAAAGCAGCTAAGTGGCCGTGCCATCCGCTCTAGCGGCATCTATTATGCAGGCCCCGGCTTGACACGTCGACGCCTGTCCCCCACTGGGGGTCTTGTCACTTGCGTCCCCAATTATGCACAATGACGCAGTCACTTAGCTGACCCTTGGACCTATTGCCCTTTTTTGTTATGAGGAACCAGGTTAGGAATACAAGGTCGGTAGTAATTGAATGTATGGTACGATTTTTTGTTATAATTTGTAACCCTTTTAAATCGTTTTTTCATGTTTTGTTTCGTAACAGAAGAAAATGCGCTAGTACGAGTATTCGCTTTATTTGTAAAAAGTAAAACATTACTGTTTTTTTCATACTTTGATTTTAATAGAAAAAAAACTTGTGAGTATGAAAAGTATATACTTCCAATATTGGAAGAAGTGACGGTTGATAAATAATAAAAGCTCTCTTTACTGGAAGCCAAATTCGTATTTTAAAATTTTAATAAAAATTTCTTTGTGCTAAGAGTAACTTTTGAATATCGAACATAAAAATTGTTTTAAAGCTTTACCATACAAGTTTTATGAAATAACAATCGAGTTATTCTCGTACTGCACGATGCAACACAGAAAACCGCTTAACCCGGTAGTTTATTAATGAAAATTGAGCGACATCAGAACGAGACTAATATAGACCGAAACCAAGAACTAGGACAAGATATTTTGGATGAGTTTGTGGGCTAATTGCAATGTTAATTTGTTAAATGGGGGTAAAGAGCCCGATTGGCTTGTGTTAGAAGGCTGTCCAGAATAAATGTGTCAAGTATATGTGTTGTGTGTGGCTATATGGTACATGGCTAAAAGAATATTATACATTTCGCCTAGTCGGTTTTAGTATAATTATAATTAACTAACCTACTTGTTAGTGAACATTTCTTCTTCTTAAATTAAAGTTAAATCACTTTCGTTACATACATACAAATAAACAAGTTTACATAAGTTATTAGGCAACAGGCGGCATCTATATCTATGTATGTCCTTGAGAAAACCTGCAATTTTTTTTTGTCGAAGTCTACAAATTTTGTATGCTCATTTTTGTATACACAATATTTGTTTCAATTAATATTTACCAATTTAATAAGCTTAAACAAAACCTTCTTAAGGACCTTTTCTATATACATATATATTTTTGTAAACTTTCTCTTGTATTCGTTGAAAAAAAGGCTTTGAAATTAATAAGCTTAGTATTAAATGAAGGCGTGATGTACATTTGGGGTTAAGAACCTAAAACAAAAGACGAATTGATAGCTATTGATTGGTCAACAATGTATCTACCCTTCAAACGTAGACACGTGGTTATATTAAGAATATAACACAACTTATTACCAACGTTAAAGAATTATAAAAAAAATGTAACATCAAACTACTCAGTATAAATCGATTTGCGGCATGCTAAGCCTCAAATCATAACAAAAGTCATAAAATAACAGCGTATGGAAAGTTGTGACTGAGCGAAAAGTATGTAATTTTACACTTACCATCTGTTCATTCCTGAAGGAATTACAATTTGTTCGATATCAAATGATTTGTTACGTAATGGCTTCCTACATAATTTATTTCCGATGTAAATGTTATGTATCGTCATATGTTGTTTATAAAGTTGGATGAGTTTTGATATTCTATTTACTAATATTATGAAGGGGAAAGATTTGTAATTTTCAACAATTATTTCTAAATTATCTTTGAATTAAAAGATCTTCCGACTAGAGTCTTTAAAAAGCGACTTGGTGTATTACTTTTGTAAAAATGTACTGTTCAAATAATTATATATGCGTAAGACACTGTAGTTGATATAAATTTAATAAAGTATGATATGATAGGTAAGATACAAATAATATAAGAATTGACCAATTCATATGGCTAGTAATGTAAAATGTAAAATTCCTTTAAAGACTAATTTGCGTGCCATTGTGTGTAGCAGAATATGCGAACTTACCATTGTACCACCTTACACATTTTTGTACCATATTCTTTCAATAAATAAATTATTATTATTATTACCTTTTAGGTCTGGGAATAATATATCTCTTAATGTTTCGTGATCATTTATTTTTCTTAATATGCAAGTAGGTAATCAGCCTGACCTTTCAATCTAAGGCATATCGGTTTGCTCACGATGTTTTTCATCACCGTACGTGCGAGTGTTAAATGCGCATTTAGAAAAATGCGTTGGTACACACCCGTGAGTCCAATGCTCGTCTCAGGGTTGAGGTTGTTTGATAAATAATTTCTAGATTTGACTAAAATATATTACAGGTAAAACTGTGCCGCCTGATGCTTCTGTTCTTTGAGTGCTACCAAAGGTGAACCGAAAGTCGACCTGTCCCACTGGCCATAGAAGCAAATAAATGATAACAAGCAAAAGTAATAGGAAATGTTGTAGAAATAACATATATTTTCGTCTAAAGGTCGCTACTCCACATCACGTGTAATCTCTGCGTGATATGATTTGAATTCATGAGATAACCGAAGATTAAATCATTCCAAAACACACACGTTAAAGCTGGGTTATTTTTTTGCGGTGTTAGACCACCCCATTGCCTCGAATAATGAAGTCCTGCGTCTGCAGTCGATACGGCATTTTGTGATTATGGCCAATCTCAATAGACTCTACGTGCCGGAGTACGTTACATATTTAAAGTTTGATTGTCTACCTACAGAACTGAGCGTCTACGAACTTCATACTAGCACCGGTAATCTGTAACTTCCAATAGAGATAGCCAGTATGATCTGATTTCAACGTTGAGTTTTCGTACTGCGCGATCCCAAGGTTGCGGCATCAGGGATGTTGAGAGAACTATATCGAAATAGCATTCAAATACTTCGTTATCTAGTTACAGAGCACCGGCGCTAATTAGCTAACGACTGATTTATGGAAAAACAAGAAATCTTTTTAACCGATTTAAAAACCAAAGAAAGGTTATATGTTCCTCGAAAAAATGCTGTCATAAGATCTTCATAAACAAATGAATTTTCCTTTATAACATTTAATTCTCATTAGACCAATAAAACAAATACGAAATATTGGTTTTTAATACTTTTACCTCATTTTGTAGTCGTGTTTTTTTAGATATTTATTAGGGCATATTTTAAGTACATAATAGTAATCGGAATCTTTTGTATAGTTATATATATTTCAATCCAAGGTACGTCTTTAACATGTAGAAAGCAAGAAGGAATTCCATTTATCGATCGGTTCGACGAACTGTTAGAATAATAATAGCCCATCATACATCCACTGTATACTTTACAATTATTTTCTATGACAATTAATATTTACCCGTATTTGAGCTGCGATTACATCGATTACGATCAGCTTTAATCATTATAATCAGTTAAGTTTCAGAAACATTTTAGCGCTAAGATTTTCGTATGTAGAATCTGATACTTTTTTTCTCCATAAAATGTTTTCTTCGTTGTATGAGCAAATATACATAAACATATCACCAACAATGAATACCTTGTAAACAAAATTATAAATTACCCTTAGCCCATTCATTATCGCACAGAGATTTTAATAATAATAATAAAGCCGGTATCCAATCATGACGAGAATACAAATTATAATTTACAGCTTAGATTATTTTACATTTTTAATTTTTTTTTGTTTGTTATCCTATATCCTAGCTTCAGTTTTTTCTAACTGACTTTGCCTATGGCTCTCTTTCTCCATTCGATTCCCGCTACCGCTTCTATTCCTTCTATCCACCTTTTTTTTGGGTGACCTCTGCTCCTTCTTCATCTCGGTCCTTTCGATGCAGTTGTCTTTAAGGTCCACCAATTATCTGTGTATCTTGCACTGACATATTAGGATATATAAATAAATTCATTATGAAGATCAGAAGAATGTTCAATAAAATGTGTGCGTGTACTAGGTGTACTCACGTTAGAAGTGAAACTTCTTTATGACCTTATTTTTCGAAAAATGATCTACTATATGCAACTTAACGAAATTAGTTAAATAAAGTTTAACAAAAGGCTTTTATTATCATAGACATGAATACAAATACAATTATTTCATTTTATCTTATTACTACTAAGATTATTACAGAATTTCATTAATTGCAATAGAATTATTACTATCATTGTAATCGTTATTATATATTTTTGTTATTAATGGCTTCGAATCTCTTCGCATCAACCGTGGTAGGGACAGGAAAAAGATGGCGTGTAACCGAAAAACGTGACGATTTGCTACAAAATTTCTCCCATACGTCGATAAAAAATTCATTCTAACGCCGATAAAGAAGTTTGACTTCAAAAAGCAACATGGCGCGTAACTGAAAAATGTGACGAGTAACGAAAAAATGTTACACTAAATTTTTTTCCAACCCCGATAAAGAAGTTTCACTTATTATTGAAGTATTTAAAATTATTATTTATTGATTTTAACCCATAAATGCATTTTATACACCTACGATCTCGGCCCAACTCGTTCAGCAAATGGACGCCTACGTACAGGGCTTGCATGAGTACGTAACAAATGCGTCATTGCTCGATAATCTGAAAACACAAGTTGAATACAAACAACAGGAAATTATCGAGCCAAAAACATCATTTATCGTATAATCCTCAGCAATCATTGGTCAAGCAAACCACAGACATGTAGATTAATTAATGATGCATTTAAATGACGTAATAAATACGTATTTCTATATATTAATCAAGTAAATAATACGACACCTTAGAATTCCTCTACTCATTTTATGAGTGTAAGTATTTTATAAGTTCATATTAAATGTACATTGTTATTGTGTCAATTTTATTAAACGTCTCAGCTCTATATATATATAATACATATATTATAATTTATCATTTCATTCCTTTTTGGCTTTTTCATTATTGTAACATTAATTTTGCAGTGTGCACATAGTTTTACGTTAGAATTCAGTTCAAAACTCTTAGTTTTAAGTTTATTTTTGTAAAGATTGTAATGTGTTTTGTGCATCAAATAAATAAAAATAAAAATAAAATTCAAACTTCGAATTACACGGTTCAAGTAGTTAATTTTGAAATACGGTATTATATATACGTATATTTGTGATGTGGTGAGGTGGTAGGTTTTGTTTAATCATTTTCATCACCATATAGCAGTATTAGGCCAAGTGGTTTAAGCTTGCTACCCTCATACCTACGTGGGCTTGAATCACAGCACCGATGGTATTTGCTTCCTATGTGGCAAGCACTACAGTGGATATATTAATTGTGTCTGACACAGATGAATGATCACCTACTTGTATATAAAATACAAATTTTCATGAAACTGATACAATGAGGAAAATACCTATTTAGGGTTATATGGTTTTGGATTGGATTTTTATTATTATCACACACACATAGCGCACACATAGCGTCTATTAGACCAGCATATAGAGACACAAAATAGTGGGTCATTTGTACCAGTATGACGGTTCTTCAGGGGTCGTTTTACGCTATGAAAAAAAAGAAAAATGATGGTCATAGCGCTGGTACCGGCGGCCCAAGCGCGTGGGCTTTAGTCGAACTCGTCGGATTAATAAGAGTGTCAAACAATTTGTTCGTGTTTTCTGATAGGCCATAAAAAAGAGGCTGCAGTGTCATGCCACACTTCTCCGGTATATGGAATTAGAACAAACATGATGATTTTATGAGTATATATTTTAGATAAATTAACGGGTACTGTCCGAACGGGTTAAAAAGCGTGTTTTAATAATCATACTCATATAGGTATTTAATATGTATACCGAGTCAAAACATTGACACAGGAGCACAAACTTCGATCACGTTTCACTCGTAACATTTGGCAAATATTACCAGTACCAGAAATAGAGAATCTTTAAAATATACAAATTACTAGAACTTAATAACAAAAAAGGCACATAATTGTCAGTGGGATAAGGAAAGATGAGAGGAACAATGACATACACACAAAAACACAACATAAAATAGAGGGCGTAAATTAAATAAGAGATATTTTCAAAAATTTCAACAATTTCAAACGAAAAATGAGGTGATACAAATGTGGCAATCAGTGTCAAAAACTAATAAACCAAGTTTTATAAAGTAACTAACGGATAGTCTATAGATATTGATTTAAAACGTGCATATACACGTAATCCTCAAATTCTCAATATAGACAGCAATTACTCAAGCACAAGAGCTAAGATTAAGCTCACGGCTCTGTTCATTTATCTAAAAGCATGTCGAACTAAGCTTTTATAATTCATTGGCTGAATTTCGATCTATTTTTCTCGACTGAGACAGCTTGACGGCTCGTTGGAAATCAAAGGAAAGTTCGTGTCTGTATTGTAATGTTATTATTTCTTTCATTTCTCAGGATCGGAAATAATGTTTGAATTGTTGACTTTAAGCTTAGCTTAAGCTAGCAATTTTTATATCCTGTAATCGCAACAAATAATTATAAACAGTGTTTTTCTATGCAGATAAACAAATTATGACTCGCTTTAAAGTAGTTGTATGACTTGATATTAGATAAATTCGTATAATCTAAAGATTTTACGGACTACGCTGGCGCAGCAAAATAAGGGTAACAAGAGCCATTTTCAACGATTTCGGGCTTCTTGCATATCGGACACTTGGAGCTTGCGCAAGATCCTGTCCACCGAGCTCGCCAGGACTTTGATATTGCTGTCGATTTTATATGACTATAATAGGGAGTCTCAGACTCCATACTCTCTTCGGGAGTATGTCATCAATTAAAATAATTTTTGTGATACGGGTTTTGTGTTCCCATTATTTTGTGTTTATTTATTAAAGTGCCTAGTCAAACAAACGTGAAACCCTGTAAAATCGATTTAATAGCAAGTTTTATTCGAAATCGAATACGGATACAGCTAATTTTACACGTATATTTTAGTAGAAGATGTTTTCGTTCGATGTATTTAGGGATTCGGTCAAGGATCAGACATCTAAATTCGTTTACGCGACTATTAACGTCAATTCCAAATAGTTGTATTTTTATTCAGTCACGTGGTATTTGTTAATACGTAAAAAAATTCGTTCACTATCTATAACAGAACTAAGATTTTTTTTTAAATTTCATCCTCTTTTCTATTATGTAAGCGACTAAAGAAGATGAAATCTATGTCTTTTATACAATATATTATGTTTTGCTTTTGTTAAAATTTTTATTTATTAAGTTATCTTACATAAACTTAATTTAAGCGTAAACATTAATACGTATATAGTCCACCAGACTTATTGATAAATAACAGCTCATCTCCACACAAAAGCTCTTTCTCATCTATAACTCTCAGAACCCGATTAAAGATGGCCGACACAACTAAGCTTTTAAATTTCTTTTTTTTGTAATAAGAGGCAAACGGGCAGAAGTTTGTTGCTGATGTTTAGTGATACCGCCGCCCATGGACTCAACACAACAAGACTCACAAGTTCGTTGCCGGCCTTTAAACTTCGCCATACTAAGTGAAAAATTGGATAAGATAAGTGATAATCTCAGTATTTATACTTCCTAAAATAACAAGCTGAAGTACGAGAAAAATATGTCATTACAAAATTTTACATACCTCCATACTAGAATATAGATCACAAAATGTAGAGATCGAAAGCAGATAAAATCAAACAAAAATCTTACAATAATACGATAATATAAAATATATCAATATTGATATAAAAGTTTAGTCGGTAATAACCACAATAGATCCTACGCGAAACGAAACTTGAGATACTCTTATGAATCTTGTACTCAAGCGATATTAATATCGCATATAATACCAGGAAGTGTGGAAGTCTGGATAAAGCTTGATTGGCTTAGACGTCTATTTTAGTTCATACATGGTTTGCTTCAAACAGTACAACTCTTAGTAAAAATACTTTATAAAAATAAATAATCGTAAAAAGGAAAAACTGTAGGTATCATTTAACAAATTGCCTCCAGAAATCGTAGATATTGGCGGCAAAATTTCGTCATCGGACGAAGAGAGAATGTAAAATTCCACCTTGACGTCTGGCGTTCCACCACATAGCGCTTTGAGTGCTTGTTCACGTTGGAAAGCGCGGGCGCGGCGGCGGGTGCGGGCGCGGAGAAGTACTTAGACCGCACGTGCGTTTCGTATGTGAACACTTGGATATTACGCCATATGTTTGATATTTCGTGACCGCGCCCGCGATTCAACGTGAACAAGTTCTTAAAGACTTACCGCGCACCATCGCCTTATAGAGTCGTTATACTTAGGGGCCTTCAAGACAAGAGCTGCAAACCTTAACTGCCCAAGGTACAATTGTATTTGTCCATTGAGCACCTAATTTTATGTTACTCACAAACTCTCACGAAATGTATGTGTGGATTCCTTACATATCACATTCAATTCCTATAGTTTCATAAAGTTAGAGGTCAAAATGACCTTTGTTTGAGGTCAGTTAGTAAAATTAAATCATTTATTTCATGTATTTAATACTCATTTATTACGTGTATTCATTAGTTAACGAATATTTATAACATTAATAATTTATTTGCTAGAATATGGTAACAAAATCTACATACCTAGTAGTTAAATATTACATTACATTATAAATCATATCATACTAAAATAGAAACTCTAGTAGTTTTTGAATATTTTTGGTAAATTATTATAAACTTTGATTACCCTACAAGAAGTATTTTTCCTATATAATTCCAGATTAATTTTTGGCATCTCCCCATGTTTACTTCGGCAGTTGTCCATTCCCGTTGACTTAAAAATATTTATGTTTTTGTGGACGAAGATATATATAAGGACATTTCTACTATATATATTATATGTATATACATTTTTAGATTATGTCACAATTAGCATTTAAAGATTTGTTTGCCTTAGTCATTTTGTATAATGATTTGCTATTTTAAAAGAGTACCGAGATTTTTTTACGCCGGCTTTTTCTCTCGGCCTACATCCTCTGTCTGCTGATGAGTAGGGACGTCTACCGATTCAAATTTAATCTTTCTAAGTGATACCTGTATCTTATATTCCATAATAAACATTTTTTTTTTAAGATTTGCCCGCCACGCGTCTATCTATTATTGGAATTATACAGCTAGTCCTCAGACTAGATTGTCTCAAGGATGTTTTGAATTTATCGATCATATTCCCAAAACTTCATAATTCCCAAGCACTAATTAGTCTACATAAATATTAATAACGCTTTTAAAGTGCCCATTATAAGTAAATGACTGGCTTCTGACGTGTCAAGTACTTTGTACTAATGATATATATGTAAAAATATTAAAAAGTTGTATGTCAATATCGCTCAATGCGATTGTCAGATGAAGGCCCAACAGATGTAATCGATATTCGTTTCCTGCGAATGAATTTTATATACATATAAATTCGTGTTGGTTAATTATTTAATAATATAACTGCGGTACGTGGATCTTTTTGCCTCATAGAAGCGTGAATGCGAATTGATTCCAAGATTCCTCTTCCATGTTAAGCGAGGTATAACAAAGGCAATTATGTAATATGTACAATTGTACACTCTTCATAATGTCATTTGTTATAACGAATAGCTCTATACCGTAAAAATGAGATAAATTATTTGGTTTAACACAAACCCATACAATAATTATTTCCTCCCTATAACGAAATCTTTCTATAACGTATAAAAATGCTCGGTCCCTTGAAATTCGTTATAAAGAGTTTGCACTGTAATATAATTTAGTTAGTGTTTTGAGCTTACAAAAACAATGTTTGTAATGGTAAATTTTTTTCTGTGTTTATTTGATTGATATTGGTAGATTTGCCACTGCCACTACTACTGCCTAAAAGCACAGTTACTGTTTAACTTCCAATAGCGGTAGCGATCCCGACTTCAGTATTGAGTTAATGTAGCGTGCGATTCCATGGTTGCGACAACAGCGCTACGGATATTCAAAGAATTAAATGGAAATTGCTTCTAACGCTACTGCAGTTGGAAGTTACAGAGTACGGAAGCAGGATTCCAATAAGGGTTTGATCGCAACTAGCACTGTAATAGGCCTAATAAGTTAACTACTAAATCTATGATTTAAACAACAATTTGGTTTCTTCTCTACCCCAAGATTCCAGTCATTTTTATCGTAATAATATTAGAACTATAACTAAAGCTAATATTTCGTGGGATTATTTTTATGGCCAAGTCGTCGCTGCAGAGACATTTTAATGGCTACAGCTAAACGTAAATTGTGTCAATGAATTATAGTGCGCTGAATTTCTACTTAGACTCCGAAGTTATACTTCTTTGGCGTAACAAGATAAAAATCTTATCAAAATTTTTATTCGACGTTTGTAGAAAAAACGTCACTAACAATAGTATTATATTAATTACTCTCGTAATTTTTCCCTAACGCGCCAAAAGAAGTATAACTTCAAAAACGAAAATTTATAATCGAATAACGAAAGCAGGGCGAGCTGATTATACATAACAATTCGCACAAATATGTAAATGTGTGTTACACAATAACGAAACAACTTGCATGTGTGCGATTTCCGTATAATTTTGAAAATCGAATTTTGGGTCTCAAGGTAATATTTCGTATTTAATACAACTCAGGCTGTCACCCTTGACTGTTAATTGAAGTTAATATTGAAAAGTTGATGAAATCGACAGCTATACAAAAAAAATTGACATCTGACATCCTTAATAATTAAAACGTAATACTTTCAGTAAGTAGGCGATGCAGCAATTAATTATTGCTGGAATATTTATTGATACCTGTAGAATATAATAAAAAAGAGCTTTAATAAGAATTATAGGATATCATACTTAATTGTATATTCCACTGTTTATTTGTCCTGTTACTTTTGTGAATTAAACTCATTTAATTCAGCAATATCATAATTCGTTTTGGGACCATAAAACCAACATTTAAACCTTGGCGTCACAGCTTTTTTAGGCTTTATCGATTAAAACTTTCATGTCAGCTCTAGTTCGCTCGACTTGTATCAATTATTTACTCCTTAAAAGTTCAAAGTCCTCCTTGACGACGCAACGCCTTTAAGGAACTCCGGACATTTATCCTATTATATGACAGCATTTTGCCTTCAACGATACCGGACTTGTCGTACTGTGTAAGAAGACACACAAATAACCTACTTTGCTTTGCCCTTCCGCGAGATTATCACAGAGATAATATAACTCTATTCAATGTTTTCGATGATAATATAATTCTATTCAATGAGAGCAATGTTGGCCTGGTGGCTTCAGCGTGCGACTCTCATCCCTAAGGTCGTAGGTTCGATCCCCGGCTGTGCACCAATAGACTTTTTTTCCGAACGGTGAAGGCAAACATAGTGAGGACACCAGCTTGCCTTACACCCAAAAAAAGTCGAGGGCGTGCGTCAGGCACAGAAGGCTGATCAACTTGCCTATTAGATAAACAAATGATCATGAAACAGATACAGAAATCTGAGGACCTGACCTTAAAAGGTTGTAACTTGTAACGCTATTGATTTATTTTTTAGTCAATGTTTTTAAAAGAAAGGGTCAGTAAATAAAATGCAGAAATTTCCGTCCCATACAACATTCACGTTTTTTTTTTTAATATTATGTCAACAGCTTCAACTTACATTCACGTTTCAAAGCGTCAAGTCCATTTTAGAATAATTTACGAGGTGAATTATTATTTGTTTACATTCTAACTTTCTAAAGATCAAAACTTTAGTTTAAAGACTTTAAATGCTCATAAAATTTCTTCAGCGTTAAATCGTAAAATTTCACTCTCATTAACAGATCGTAAGAACACTATTCTTCTAAAAAATGGTGTGGCGTAATAATTGAGATAGATAGACTATTTAATAGGGGTACAATTAATATGTTAAATTATCAATTTCAAATAACTCAGGCGTCATTAAATATGCTAAAAAAATATTTTATGTACGCATATACACTTATAATGACAAAAAACACAATGAAGAAAATGTCGCGTCAAATATTAAATAAATGTGTGCGATATCTAAAATGATTTTTTCACATTAATATAGACGCAGAAATCTTCACCATGAGACGAGTTAAGGGGTTACACGCAAAGACATTTCAGATCATAGAAAAACATGTGCAGAGAAGCGCCTAGCTGGTTTTTTATACAGAATTTCGTCCGTTTGGCCACAATCTACACCTGATCTTAAATGAGATGCGGCCTATTGGAGGGCACCTCTGTCCAGAAGCAGAAGATGCATATATTTATATACCTAACTAGCAAACTCGGCGAACTCCGTTTCGCCACCAGGCTTCGTTTTATGTAAAATTGTTTTATGCTAAAATTTTTCCTGAATTTTTTGCTATAAACCTCACGGAGCCCGAGACCTTTCCAACGAATGCAATACCGTGGAAATCGGCTCGTGCGTTCTGGAGTTATAGCGTCAGGAAGGAAAACCCGACTTATTTTTATATAGTAGATTAGCCACCGCTAGACATCTACTTGTAAATTTAGTAAATGTGTTAGTCGAAACTGTATGACTCAATAAATAATAAATCAAGCTTCTAAGAAATATTACTCAGATCTCAATAAAATAAAGTAAGTAATGCGCTGGTGCATTTGGCTGAAATCACTTTGCACACGTGCTGTTCATAATTTTTAAACGTTACAATTCATATGTGAGGTTTAGGTGGATATGCCGATGAAATTATTTGGGAATTGGAAAAACTGCTAATGTAGTCTGTGTGTGTGTAGTTTATTAGTGTCTTTATCTTATGATTAATAATTGATGTGTATATAAAATAAAATAAATTAGTGGCGCTACAACCTCTTTAGGTCTTGGCCTCAGATTTCTGAATCTGCTTCATGATCATTTTTAAATCTAATAGGCAAGTAGGTGATCAACCTCCAGTGCCTGACACACGACTTTTTGGGTCTAAGGCATGTCGTTTCCTCACGATGTTTTTCTTCACCGATCGAGTAAATGTTAAATGCGCACATTGAAAGAAAGTCCATTGGTGCACAGCCGGTAATCGAACCTACGACCTCAGGTATGAGAGTCGCACGCTGAAGCCACCATGCCAACACTGCTCTGTATATATAAAGAATAAAACATTCAAATAGCCTCCAAAGGTTTGCAACGCTTTAGATAATTCTGCTGTTTATCACCGTGCGGTCTTTGTCGATGGATGTTTCATAAAAATTTAAAGTATATTAAGATCGAATAACTTTCAACCTTACTCTACCGATTAAATCGTGTTTTATTGTCACAAATAAATGAGAATTTAATTTTTAATTAAAAATGATGAAACCGACTCGTTTTTGACGCATGTTATTTTTTATTTATGTGACAGTGGAACACAAATTGGTCAATTTCTCCGTCCACCGAAGCGTCGGTATTCATTACAATAATATTAAAATTATTCTTTAATGAGTGATTTTAAGTACACATAAATAAATCATTGTGATAATCGAACGTGTTTTAATTTAATGTCTAATAAATATTATAATACAAACCACAGCGGTTTTCTAATGTAACATATTATGATTATGTTACATTATTTTGTAAAAAAAAATGTTATGAACATATATTTTATTTGCCAATTAAGTTTAAAGATATCCATAACAATCTTTAGTGTTGTTGGTGCCGCCCGTGCCGCAGCCGCTATAGGCCATCCCAAGTAACACAAAACAACATTATAAGAAGCGTACAACAGCATGGACTTACGTGCAAAACAGTATATGAGCAGCATATGTAGCACTATATCAGCCGTTTATAAGTTTATAAGTGTCATATAAGCTCAATTTGGGCCCCAAATAATACGGCTTTGAGCATTTTTAAATATTATTAGTGCTGCTAACCAGCGCTTATAATGTTATTGAAGACAGACATTAGTAAAGTTGTGAGACAGCATATTCTAATGTAAAAAGCATTTTTTTAGATGTTAGTACAGCTTTTATACAGCTTTTTGAATTACAATGCCAAAGTTACGTTTTATTCTAAGGCTGAACGTTTTATTTTCTTTGTATAAAAATATTTGAAAAAACTTATCGAAACTTATATGTCCGAATTGATTATATATATTTCGTTTAGTGTATTGCAGTGCATTGGTGTTGTGCGGAGACGTTTTAATGTGTCTTCATTGAAAATAATTTATCATAAGGTAAGACAAACATCAATTTTATTTTGTTTTGAATGCAAATGAGTTGGGGGTATTAGTCTTATGTGAAAATATATATATGTTTGTGGCTTATAATTCACGCGCCGTCACAGAAATGCTTTTTAATAAAAAATAGGGACAAATTTAGAATCGACATCAGCTGACCTTTTGTAATTTTTTAACGATTTCATTAATTTTAACGTATAAAATTGTTTCTATCGATACTTCGCTTATAAGAAAAACATAATAAGTAGTATTTCATTCATATGTGTGTTATAATTTTATTTTTTATGTTCGAGAAAACAGAAAGCAAATGGCGTCATGTTATATTAATGTTCTAAACTTTCAACTAGTGTCTTTTAATGTTGTCAGTCTTATTATAGTATAAAAAAATAGCTTAAGTCATTCAACCTACATAAAAAATATCTAAGTGATATCTTTAGCATTATAGTAACACTTTTTAGGCATGTTATAATGTTTATTACCCTTATACGTCATAAAAATGGATTGCTATAGTGTTAATCAGGGTACCGAAATAATAATTTAGAATCCCTTAATTACATAATACCCTACTCCACGTCTTTCATATTTTATCTGTCTCCAGTTAGATAATTTGCCAAGTGTAAGTATAAAATCATTATTACAATAAATGAGTTGGGGAATTCCCTGAATCATGTGCCCGAATAGAACGAACGGGACGTGCGACTTAAAGTCGATAAAACAACAATCGCCTACAAAACGTGACGTCACTTGCACCAAGAGAACGAGCTCTATTCATTAAATCATTAGTAGTACTTGATTCCTGTCTCTGTGACGACGCGCGCTCATTTGCTAAATATTGTGTATTTTATTTTTGAATTAATTTAAACACCGGCGTGATCACGATCCCTTACAGGTACCAATTTAGTTGTAGTGTGTATAGGATAGGAATAATAAGGTAGATTACCTACTAAGGTAGGTATACTCCTACGCTAAGCGTGCCACTACATAAAAGTACCTAGTGAATTGAAACACGATATTATAATCTTATTTTTCGCACATTGTAATTAAAGGAACTTTTTGTAAATACGTTTTGAGGGCACGCGTTATACGGGTACTTATTTAGTTTTAAGGTAAAGTACCTTCTCTATTAAGTCCTAAATAAGCTCAATTGTTTTTTTCAGATGCCTTTTAAAATTGTGCAAACGACCGAAAGGGGATCAACTAAACTGTTTATTGTTCCAAGCGGGTGGGAAAGTCAGCGTCAACTGCGATATCCAAAAAGACCTAATGAGTCTGCATTAGTAAGGAATGAAAATTCCAAGCCTCGCGCAGATTGGTCAGTGTTGCCTTGTTAAGTCAAACGGACGGGTTTTTTAACCTATGAAGATGCTGACGAGGAATTGTCAATTATGATGCAGCATAGCGACACAGATACCGGCCCCACTATTTATGAAGCCCAAAGAGAAACCCAGCTCGCAATGTCAGGATTACCAGATTTCAATAATCATTTTCAATATTTTCATTTTCAAATCTTGAATGTACTACGGAACCACTTGCTAGAACTTCTTGAACGGTGCTTGGCTCATACACAACTACCGATTGTTCTGTATTTTGTGTATCAAGAGTATCATTGTTTGGAACACGTTTTTCATTACTTAAACCAGATATAAAATTTGAGTATTCCATTTTTATCTTTCTCTTTACTCCACCTGTTCTCTTAGTCTTTTTCCCCTGTTTATTCATGACAACAACGTGACACGTGCGACATAAAATTACTAATGAGTATATATATATACTAACGCACAAATGAAAATAATCATACTACTCATGGTTTTATGGCCAAATTATGACCTATAGTAATAAAATTAAATTTTTATTTATCTAAATAGTGCTGAAAGCTTTAAAGTAACAATAAATTAAGAAGATAACAGAGCTAAAACTTTAGTAAATGTTTGGCTAATGCTTAGCTGTAAATAAGCATAAGAAAAGATTATAAAAATGCGTTTAATCTTAAAAATGTGTTAATAAATCTAAGTTCACTATAAAGTATTTCGACAACGTTTATTTAATGTATTAGGTTTTCTTATTTACTAATATAAGGTCTTAACCTTTGTGTTAGTGTAAATGCTGTTTAAGGTGCTGTATATTAAAAGTAATTGATGTTTTAGTATGATTATAAGCCAATTAACCTTATTTTTTAGACCATACAATAGCTTCATGCATTATAAATTTTACCACATTCTACTGAAAAGCATTTAAACTAAGTCAAAACTGATTTAAAGTGATAGTCTGACTTTAAAACGTAAATCAGTCTTTACTTCAGTGAATATACAGATTACGTGTTACTTGGGATGTGGCTCGCATCCTGCCGAGACCTACCTTCAAGCTATGAGTGACGGACCACGTGTATAACAATATCCATTATTAAAATATTGCGGCCAATCTATAGTCAGTACATCTTTTTGGTTTATCTGGTAAATAGTAATATTAAAAGCCTTATATTTCTACAGTTCCTTTTAAACATTTTATTCGTTATCTATAAGTCGTTTTGTAAAGGCGGTGAATAAATACCGCCATTTCATTGATTTGGTCTATTAAACTCAAAGAATCTAAATTGTTTTATTTTTTCTATTTATCTTCTTTTGGTTTCTTCCGTTACTGGAGGTTGGGCGTCTGACTCGTGAAGCGTGTCTTGTCCTGTGCCAGATGCACAACACTTTCGAAGTCCCAATACCATCTGCTGACGTTACGAAGACATGATTTTTTTCTTCTATCATTCCTTACCAACACGCTGTTTATCCTGGATTTTACTCATTTTAATTCATTAAAGGTGGTAGCGATCATGGCGCAACGAATCAATAATTATATAGTAATATATTTATATATGTATACAAAATATTTAACAACCCAATACTAATGCAAACACAACCGTAAAATGCCCAGCCTTGCGATTCTGTAACTCACTTTTCGAACTCACACAGCGGTTTTCGCATCGGCGGTCGCTCTCAAATCAGTCGTGAAGCAGTCATTTTATGATTTGGCATTCTGATAAACAAACTATAAGCTCTCACCTTTTCAGAAGAGAATAATAATTAATATTTATTTAATTTTTCAAATGTAAACTGAACTTTATTAACTATAATAGTCATTATAGTTAATAAAGTTCAGTTTAAAAGGTTACCTTTTCCAGTCTTCGATTATTTAATTGTAATTAATTATTTGCATGCAATCAAAAACTATTTTTAATAATGCCAAAGAAGTATAACTTCATACGCGCGTACATAAGTACTCGCACCCTTTTTTTAGTCTCACTTGATTTTAAGTACACAAAGACTCTCTCAATGCCACAGAGCTCGCATTGCCGGCCTTTTAAGAATCGGTTGGATCTTCTTGAAAGATCCTAACTCATAGTCACATACAGGAATGGACGAGTCCGAACCTTACCCCTTATAGTCAATGTATTTAATAGTTTTATTGCTAAGTAACACAATATTGTTGGACTTTGGTTATTTAACCCATGTTTATGTTGAACACAGCTGCACGGTTACGCTAAATTAAACTGCAAATCTGCTCATTGCCACTTTTAATGGCCGTCTTGCATTTTATGGTCTACATGCATCTTATAAACATCCATAAGAGGTATTAAAATTGTTTATATTTAAGGTCTTGTGGAGCTATATTTGGTACAAAAATCAATTGTTTATGCTAGATCCCTAAGCCGTCGCGTCCGCATGCGTCGGAATTTTTAATTCTAGTGATAGCGATACAAAGGTATATGTAATCTATAAAATTCTCGTGTCGCGGTGTTTGTAGTTAAACTCCTCCGAAACGGCTTGACCGATTCTCATGAAATTTTGTGTGCTTATTGGGTATGTCTGAGAATCGGACAACATCTTTTTTTCATCCCCCTAAATGTTAAGGATAGTCCACCCCTAAATTATTATTTTTAATTTTTAGATAAATTATTTATTTTTTTATGATACAGCATTAAAAAATACATACAACCCCTAATTTTCATCCCTTGACGATCAACCCCTATTTTTATTATAAATGATATACAGTCAAACCTGGATAAGCGAGAGTTCAAGGGAGCACAATCTCATTCTCGCTTATAGAGGTTTCTCACTAAATCGAGTTTCTCGCTAATGCAGGTACATGGGTAGCGTTTCTCTCTTATAGAGGTACGCAGCAATAACAAGTTACAGCAAGTGCGACCGTCTCTAACACATCCAAAGTAGATAATATAAATTAAGCCCGAATGTCGCTTATAGAAGTAAAGATAAGTAGCAGTCTCACTTACGGAGGTGCATGAGGGAAAAACGACTCTTTCTTACAGAGGTTTCTGTTTCTCGCTAATAGAGGTTTTGGGAGCTTAAAATGACGGGTCCCGGTTATTACTCTCACTTATAGAGTTTTCTCACTTATCCAGTTCTCACTTACCCAGGTTTGACTGTACATGGCAAAATGACGTTTGCCGGATCAGCTAGTTTCAATATATTTTTCAGAAAATTACAGTCCCGTCCTGTTATGTTGATCATTATTATTTTGTGTAAAACGCATAGATTGAATGGGATCAGGTACAATATATAGTCAAGTGGAAGGAGCTAGTACTGTGAAGCTCCCGCCCAGAGGGTGGTAAGAACCGCTTTTTGTAAAATTTATCAGACCACTACTGAATATATACATTTTTTTGTACACATTAAACTGGGTTCGTTTAATTATTTATTACCAAAATACCTGTAAACTTACTGCACACAAACCAAACATGGATACAATTAAATTTAAAATCTAGTTACCATTTTTAAAATTGCGATAATTAAGTAGCAATTTATCATTTTAATACTTCGCCGCGTTTATTATATTTCAGTAAAAAATATTAATAAGAGAGCTTATATTGAACATTTTGTAATGGAATAAATATGCGTTAATATTGTAAGCGACCCTGAGCTTAAATCACGACAATGTAGTTACCGATCTCATGGTGCAGAGTTAGTGGCACCATGTATAGGATCAAGAGGATATCTATTAATATCAGATAAATAAATAATAAAATACTTCTTTCTTGCAAGAACTAAACTTAATCCTATTATATATCAAAAAATTTAAGATAATAAATTACACCATTTTTTTCTATTTACATATCTATTTCCTCATTCCTCCTCCAAGGATCTCCAGGTTTTGGGTGAGTTGCATCCAGCCCTGCGATTCTGTAACTCACTTTTCGAACTCATACAGCGGCATTCTTATAAACAATAAACTACAAGAACCACCTTTTCAGAATGCCAAATTATAAAATGACTGCTTCACGACTGATTTGAGAGCGACCGCCGATGCGAAAACCGCTGTGTGAGTTCTAAAAGTGAGTTACAGAATCGCAGGGCAGCTCGAGAAAGCCGTGCCCTAATGGCTAATAGGGCCTCCCCACCACTTTAATCTTCTTTCGTATTTAAATCTTAAGCTGCAGTATTGGCCTATTGGCTTCAGCGTTGGACTCCCGTCCCTTAGGTCGTAGGTTCGATCTCCGGCTGTGCGCCAATTGTCTTGCGGTCTATGTGCATTCATCACTCGTTCGTACGGTGAAAGAAACAAAAGTCAAAAAAGTGTAAGAGCGGCATTGCTTGTGTTTTGTTTTATAATAAAAAAAATAGTAGACCTGTATTTTTGTCTATTGTCTATAAAAATTTATCTGTGGTTATAGATAAGACAATGATAATTACATTCATTCATATTTGTCATTCATACTTTAATAGTGCCTTTAAGATTTCTTAATAATTTAATTGCTTGTCGTGTAATTAAGTAATGAAATTGCATTTATCATATTCTGACCTATGGGCACAGATATTATTTTATTACTGGCTTTAGTTTCTGTGTTTAATTTTGTATATTCTATTATTATTACAGCTTGCTGTATGATTACTAATAATGATATAAATAAGTACAAACTGTGACATGAGTCTTATTATCATGAAAGAAGCATCTAAGTCGGCAGTGTGGTGTCAAGGTGTATGCCTGCATTTACGCAGGATGACCTTGCACTAGAAGAACTCATCCCCGTCTTGACCTTAGACCTTATTTCCGTAATAAAAAATATGACTAACGTTGCCTGTAAAGCTAGATTCAGTTGACGATTATAGAGTCGTTATATTAGCATAAAATATTAGAGCTTGAGGTGCCTGCCTTAAAAACAATTGACTAATTTTGTATTGTATGCTTTTAACAATAATTATATGTAATATTGTCTTTGATTGACATAACCTTTACATATTTAAAGAAAAAACTGTTTTTAACGGATTAAAGTTATGTATTATTATAAATTTACAATATATATAAATAACAATATATTTACAATATATAGAATAATATCCAAATTAAAATCTCAAAAAGAAAAACAATCCGCGAAAACAGAGGACACCGTTAGCCATTTTTGCCAAAACCCTCCATCTTTTAGTCGATACCAACTCCGGGGAAATAAATACAGATAATGCAACTTTCTCTGCAGCTATGATACTTTTTGACATTCAACACCTTTTGTCTTCAGTCACCGTGACCACGCACGCTGTAAAGCACGCGAAACGTCGGATAAATTTAAAATTATTTTAAATAATTGTAAATTTATAATAATACATAACTTTAATCCGTTAAAAACAGTTTTTTCTTTAAATAATTATATACTTACGCTTTATATATACTTAAGGTATTCGTGAATTAATTGACAGGGACACACACTTTAAGTATATAGTAATATTTAAACATTAAAATACTACAAAGGATTTTTGAGACGACAGTTGTTATTTGTCATGCCAAACTAAGTACTTTTGAATGATTTTAACACGTAGGTATTTAGTTCGCGTTCCGGAGTTGTTATATCTGTTTCGGATTGAAGGCATAGCAACTGAACTGCGAATTCTGTAACTCACTATAAATTACAAGATTGATAAACAATAAATTACAAGCTCCCTCCTTATTAGAATGCCAAATCATAAAATGACTGCTTCACGACTGATTTGAGCGCGACCGCCGCTATGAAAACCGCTGTGTGAGTTCGAAAAGTGAGTTACAGAATCGCAAGGTTGAACGCAATTTTTTGATTAGATTTTCTTAGAATGAAGAATTTACCTTTAAACTTAGTTTTTCTATCTCAATAGATAAAACTTGACAATGACTGGCGAAATTCTACAAAAAAAACCTCTTTGTGAAAATTGTATTTTTACCTGGAAGTGAAATTGAATGAAATGATATAAAATAATTATTTTTGAAATTATATAATGATGTTACGAGGTTGAAATGTCGAACTCGACATCTGAGAGAGACCTTGTTTACTCCTATGGACGCTCACGGAAAGTTCTTGTAATGAAATACAAAACATGTAAACATATTATATTATTCACGTAACTTATGTGTAAAAATCTAATAATGATTTTTGAGAAATAGAAGGTAATTTTAAAGTTAAACTTGTTAAAAAAAACGTAACTGAAACCATAATATCACATCGTCAGTACTAGGAAGAGTTAACTGCAAACGAAATAGAAGAAGCTCTGGGTTCAAACAACTCGGGTGTTACCAAGAATGTTATCTTTTCTTCGGTGATGACATGGGAGCTCACACCGTGACACACACAAGGTATACACAAAGGTGGAGAGGGACATAGATTGTATCATCGAAACGTGATACATAATTTAAAGAAGTCGCCCTGTGATGAAAACCAAAGGTGGCTTGCGTTTGTTGCAATAGGCGTTTTAGTACACTATATTATCTTAATATATACATTTGATAATAACTTAATTTATATTAACTATAGTTGTTTAGGCCAACTACCGGTAACACAGGGAACGATAGAAGTTTCTCGTTTCGGTGGTCAGGGCAATTAAATTATTATAATATTAATTAAATTAAGGTGAGCCAAATTTTTTTATGTAACGGTGCGCCCTTCTTAACCTTATGTTTAGTGATACTGCCCTCATAGACACTCAAATTGCCAGAGGGATAGCAAGTACGTTGCCGGCCTTTTAAGAATTGGAACGCTCTTTTCTTGAAGTACCATCGAAGTAAAGGCGAATTAGTTTATTTATTTATTTATTTATTTATTTATTCCTTATTTAATATTTTTACAGTAACTTAATACTAATACAATAGAAAACTAACTTAAAACATAATATAACCATAACAAGTAAAAACTTAAAAACCTAAACAATTCTATAACTAATTATAAATAATGAAATTCTTGTGAATACAGCCAGTGTGCAACTAAATATATCCGTCTCACAAGCGTAGTGTTTAGGGTGCCCAAAACACGCGTAAATGGTGCTTCTCTAAGCAAGTTCGTCCGCGCCCGAGGCACTGCCAGCAATTGCGACCGCTTACTCCGCCGAGTGTGGTTATTTGGCACAAGCAGCCCCAGTCTTTCCAATATTTCCGCATTATATATTTTACCTCTAAGGATCTTAAAAAAATATAGCGTGATAGTAAGGTCCCTCCTTACCTCTAACTTGTTGTATCCTACCATGCCCAAGACAAACAAAGTTGGATACATTATTGGGTAAAATGGGTACACTCCATACAACCTCATGTATATGTATCTCATAAATTTATTTTGGATGCGCTCCACCATTAGAGAATATTTTTTTTCTTGTGGGGCCCAAATCATAGAATTATATTCCAAGTGGCTCCTAACAAGTGCATTATACAATGCCATTACCGCTTTTATATTTGAAAATCCTTTGGCCATACGCAAAATAAACCCTAAATTCCTATAAGCTTTTTTACAAATTATTTTTATGTTATCCCGAAAATTTAATTCCACGTTTAAATGAACCCCTAGGTCTTTTACTTCGGCTACTCTTGGAATTGGCTGTTTATCAATGTTATAATTATAAAGAATCGGTGTCCGTGCTCTGGAAAAAGAAATAACAGCACATTTTGCAGAATTAAGCTGCAGTCGATTTTTCCTGCACCAATTTACTACCCGATCAATATCCTGCTGCAATCGTAGACAATCTTCCTCACTATTAATCGGCCGTGATAATTTAAGATCATCCGCGAACATTAAACATTTTGCCTCTTCTACTACCCCTGGTAGATCATTTACCATTAACAAAAATTCTAAAGGTCCTAAATTGCTCCCCTGCGTCACGCCAGACCAAGTGTAATAGTTCCTAGATTTAATGCCATCATATTCCACATACTGCTCCCTATCTGTCATGTGACTTGCCATAAACCGAATCAATGACGCAGTGAAGCCAACTTTTGCTAATTTCATCAAGAGCACGTCGTTATCGACCGTGTCAAATGCTTTTCGTATATCAAAGTAGGCTGCATCAACTTGTCCTCCACTATCCACAACTGGTACTATGCAAGTCAAGAAGCTTAATAAGTTGCTCGTGGTACTTCTTGCTGCTCGAAATCCATGTTGTGAGTCAGAGAGTTGAGATTCTACCTGATCAAGAATGCACTTTTGAAGCGCTGACTCCATTACCTTCGCTGGTGTTGACAAAATCGCCACCGGTCTATGATGGTCTATTTTGTCACTTTGTCTACCTTTAGGTACCGGAACCACTTTGCTAATTTTCCAACGATCTGGGAATGCTGACGCTTTAAGGCTAAGATTGAATATATGGAGAAGGGGTTCCGCCAATACTGCCCGACAGTCTCTAAAGATATACGGAGGTATACCATCAGGCCCCGCGGACTTTTTTGGTTTTAAACGTTGTAAGGCATTCCGTACCTCCTCTAATTGCAACTTATCTACGTGAACCAATGTTCCCCCACTTCCACAATCCGCCTCCGCAATAGCTTTCTTAACGTCAAGCTTGGGCTTTTGCGTAACATACACTGAACTGAAATAATTAGCGAATTCCTCTACCCTCTTATCCATAGTTAACTCTTTTCCGTTACTAACAATACCCCTAGGCTGTCTTTCAGCCCTTTGGCTCTTTACAAATTTCCAAAATGACCTAGGATTTTCTATGACGTTCGTTTCAATAACTTTCCGATACCTATCAAATGCCTTAGCAGTTCTGAACATTAAGTGGGTTTTAATATCGTTTCATAATTTTTATATGATTATTTTGCGGAAAGATATTTCAATTATTATAAGTGAAAGAGAGTCACAGATAATTAATTCATTTGGATACTACTGATGTTTATGTAGTAGTACATGTCAAAACATGATTCTATAATTTCTGAAAGTTTATTACAAAGCTGTTAGTGTTTAGTAGTTACGATAAAATCCGATACTAGCCTTCTAACTTTGCATCGTGTTACACGCAACTTTACACACTAAATGTTAATTAATTTTAAAATACCTTTTTAACTTTAACCCACATTTTCTTTGTTCTATTTTTATGAGTGAGTTATTATTTAATTTATTTCCATGTTCAAGGCTTTATTTGTGTTTCGTGTGTAGGAAAATATTTATCATTTTACAAAAAGTAAAGTATGCCAATTTTATCCAATAATTCGGATCGACATCAAGATAGATGTGACGTTATCATAATGGATTTAAAAGAAAACGCAAATACTATGCTTTCATGAAGTATTTATTATAGTATAAACAATGAAATATACATTTTAAAGCATAATAAACCTTAACTAAGTGTGTAAATAAATTATTGAAGTGAAACTTCTTTATCGGGGTTGGAAAAAAAATTAGTGTAACATTTTTTCGTAACGCGTCACATTTTTCCGTTACGCGCCATCTCTCTTGTCCCTACCACGGTTGATCCGAAGAGATTCGAAGCTATTAATAACAAAAATAACAAAATCTTAGTAGTAATAAGGTAAAATGAAATAATTGTATTTGTATTCATGTCTACGATAATAAAAGCCTTTTGTTAAACTCTATCTAATTTAACTTTATTTAACCAATTTCTGTAAAGTTGCATATAGTCATTTTTGTGTAGATAATTTTTTGAAAAATAAGGTCATAAAGAAGTTTCACTTCTTACGTGTGTACACCTAGTACACGCACACATTTTTTTTAACTGTGTTAACACATTTTTCGAATTTAGCTAAAAATCTGAAAAAGTGCTACCTACATCAAACCTTTATCTATCAAAACTCCGTCTTAACTTATAGCATAAACATAATCTATGTTTAAGTTCATAACATAAGTTCTGATGTTTCTAGGTTGTTGACAATTGACAATAAACTGACGACTACCAGTGTAAATCCAATTACAGTTGAAGTAGAGTTTAAATATTGATATTTAATTTCAGGTTTAGTATCGTTTACATAATTATCCATATTTTCATATATATCAGAAAAACTTTCACCTTCGGTATGATTATTTATGTTTTCGTTGTCAGTTACTTCAATGCTATCCTTATCTTGATCACTATGTATAATATCCCACCTACTTCTTGCATCAAGGAAATATTTATCATAAATATCTTGCCAAAAAGCCAGAGTTATGGAAAAAGGATCTCTTAATAAAATGTCTAAAGAGCGAGCTTCATATTTCTGTACGTCATTCTCATTCCAGATCTTAAGATAGTATTTGTTGTTTTTTGTAAATGGGTGCCACTCAGTACTGGACGTTTCACTTGTAGGCGTTCTAAAATGGAAACAAATTTTAATTATTGTATACAAATTCTATTGAAATCCATTTATCACTCGAGTTATCTTTATGCCAATAAAAACTTATGTTAAAAAGCGAAATCACTTACCCAGTTTTCGCGAAATTTGTCCATCGCTCTACTAGCATGTCTGCAATGGCTAGGTCATAGGCAGTGCAGGCTTCATAAGAATTTTCATAAAATAAATACGCCAGTTCCTGACCATGGATTGCCTTTTTTGAATAGTCAGCTTCTACTAAAACTTTTCCCAGATTCCCCTTGTATGAGAATTGATAGAGATAAATTGGAGTAGTTCTAGTTACAGCACGAATATGAGATTCTCTTAAGGTGGGTATATTCACCATAACATCTCCAGCTAATGTTACATGTAATTCTTTTTCGATAGAATTATTTAAGGAGTAAAACCCTTTTATTTGCTCTGTTATTTTCTGTTTTTCTTCTTCTGTGTTAAAATTAAGATCTTTTTGAAGATTTACTATACTAAACCAATCTTTAATTAAACCTTTTTGAACAACAGGACCTTCATTATCCACAAACCCAGTCATAAATGGCACGTCCAATTGTTCCCCAGAATTTAAAATTTGATAAGGCGATTTCAATAAAAACGGTTCTTTATCGTCGGAGGTTACTCTCTCGATACAAGGTGCAAAAGCTAGTAAATTATCAGACTCTAGTTCATTAATAACCGCCATTAATGCAGAAGCCCTAACTCGAGTAAATATATCTGATAATCTGTGTACATCTTCAACGCTATGACCAAGTGCTTCGGCAACCTTGATTGCATTTTGTAAATTGTCTCTAGTTACTGCCCAAGGGGACATTGCACTACCACTTTGTGCTATAGCCTTGTGGAAAAGTCCCTTTGAACTTAAAGATAGTGTTAGTAAATCTACTAGTGAAGCCCCACTACCGTGGCCGAAAATAGTTACGTTATGTGGATCTCCTCCAAAGGCTGCTATGTTTTGTTGTATCCACTTCAATGCAGCAATTATATCCTTGAGACCAGCATTACCTGGAGCTTTCGAAGTGCCTAAGCATAAAAATCCGAAAATGGATTCTCTGAAATTAGGAGTGACGACAACTACGTCTCTTTCGATAATATTTTTAAACGCTGGGTCAAAATTATTAATTTCTCGTCCTTTGATCCAAACCATTACTGGTAATTTACGAGTATGGTCTACTGTTGGAGAGACGACATTTAATGACAGGCAATCTTCGATTCCATCGTAACCATCTCGTGTGGGTCGCAGTTTTTTTTTTTTTTTTTTTTTTTTTTTATTGTTTACTAATAGTTTAATCGCGTTATTTCAAATAAAAAGTAACTCAGTGAGGTTTCTTAAAGTTATCTTTGTGGTGGTAGTGTTATACAAGTCTTTTTTTTATGAAACAGTGACAATAATAACAATAAAAAATTTTGGCCCTAACATTTCATATAAAATTATATTTTTGCTTGGAAATACAATTTCCACTCAATCTACAAACTTATAATGTGACAAACTTACCAGTAAAGTGCTATAAACTAGTGACCGATGATAAAAGTGAAGAAACGTATAAATTAAGTGAATCCTTTGTTCTCCAAGGTGACCCACCTCAATTGAATTGTAACGGATTTTCTAAGCAATCTATACAAATTGAAATATATGGCTTAATTTCACAATATTTGTAATAGTCCAGTTGGCTAATTGTGTTATCTACTTGTCAAGGAACTAACATATAGTTTGAAACGTCCCGGTTCAAATCACGACGGCTATAAAATTGTTCGTCTTAACTATTTATTTATTTTATTTATTTTTTTTTATTTTTATTTTTTTTTATTTTTTCTCACAATGGAGGATGCCTACGTTACAATAAGAAGAAAAAAAGGAAGATCCATTGAATCCCTTAACATTTCATCTACCTCAACTCAATCGAACTATGACTGTTATGAAGTTAGAAGCTTACCCGACATTTCTACAAGAAATGTATACGAATATTCCGAATTATTGGAACAAATAAATAAATTAAAATTAGAATTGGATTTAGCGCACCAAAGAATTGGAAACCTATCACTGGAAAATTCCATGAAAAATATTGAAATTTCAAAACAAAAAGAAACCATAAATAATCTTAAAAAGAAATATTCTACACCTTACAATATTACTACTCCCAACACATTGTCAGGAAGCAAAAAACAGAGGAAAAAACAAGGTAGGAAATTAAAGAAGAAACAAAAATTAAATGCAAGTTGTGGCAACTTGGAATTATTAGAAACCTCGATGGAGGTTCTTAACGCTGATTCTAGGAGCAACTTTATAAAACCTAAAGAATGTTTACCGTCCTCGAGAGATGGCGCTAGCTATCCAATAGCTGACCAACTGCCTAACACAAAATTCAAGATACATATAATAGGCAGTCAACAATGCCGAGGACTTGCCTCGGAGCTTATACGATCGAGATTTAATACACAATACGGACGCTTTGAAATTAACTCCATCATTAAACCCAATGCAAAAACGTGTGATCTCTTAAGTACAGTTGACGGTTTGGAGGACTGTGTGGGAAATTACCTGGTACTATGCCTAGGTGAAAATGATACCAATCCATACCAAATATTTATAGAACTATGCGCTTTACTAAAAATTATCAAAAACAGCAAAATAATTTTATTAAATGTCTGTACTAATAGATTTCTTAATGAAAAATTACTTAATAATATGTTGAAAATGATTTGTAATAGTTCTAAAAATTGTTCATATTTAGATATTGAACGTGGTACTTATAAAATGCAATATCTGACAAGTGTATGTAAAAAGTTAAACTATATATTTGACTATGATTACTATACCAAAAATTTTTTGACTTTCAAGAAAAAAAATGTAAAAAAACTATATAATCGTGGCGACGTTCCTAGAAAGGGTACCATACCGTACTATTTTCCCGTGATAAGACCTAGCCAGAACTCACATGTAAACAATAGAGATTTTTTAATGAAGACTCAAGTTCCTCACGAAATGACCTAATAAGCAGCTTTTACTTATTACACCAAAATATAGCAGGACTTCTTAACAAACTAGATTCTATTGAACTAAATCTTAGCGAAATCAGGTACACTAAAAATACTACTCCTAAAATTTTATGTTTTTCTGAAACTTTTGTAAGAAGAGGCGATGAAAGTAACATGAATCTGAAGAATTTTAAATTAGCCTCATCGTTTAGTCGGCTAAATAAAAAGCGTGGCGGGGTATGTATTTTCATAGATAAATCTCTCGATATGTTGCCGCTTAGCTGTTGCAACGACATATCAATAGAAAAAACATTTGAATGTTGTGGCACAATAGTACCCGCAATTCAATGCATAATAATTTGTATTTACAGAACGCCCGATTCTGACGTTTATAGCTTTTTTAATATATTTCAAACCCTTTTGCATAAATTAAAAAATAAAAAACAGCGAATTATTTTATGTGGTGACATGAATATAGACATTTTAAAGATAAACAATATAACTATGAATTATAATGACATTCTATTAAATTATAACTTAGAACACTTTATTAACGAACCGACTAGAAATTTATCTTGTATTGACCATATATTGAGTAATATTAAGGGTGCTAAAGGCGAAACACTCCGTTTATATATGTCAGATCATGATACGTGCCAAATTTTAAGGTTTCCCTTCACAAAAACAAAACCAATTAACTTAAAGTGGTGTATATTTAGAAGAGATTGCTGCTCTGAAAATATGGAAAAGTTTCGGGAATGCCTTTCAAATTTGTCCTGGAGCGAGGTATATGAAGAAAGTTCTTGCGATAAAGCTTTCCAAATTTTCCATGACAATTTATCATTATTTTTTTATCTCTGCTTTCCAGTTATTAAAGTTAATGTTAACAATAAAATGACAAAACCCAAGTGGATCACACCAGGGCTTAGAATCTCTAGTAGGCGTAAGAGACAACTTACTTTTAAATATTTTAAAACGAAAACTAATGAAAATAAACAAGCATACAAAAAATATGACAATTATCTTAAAAAATGCGTTGTAGCATCCAAAAAATACACACATTTCACGTATCTAAAAAACGCAAAAAATAAATCTCGTGCAACTTGGCAAATTATAAAAGACCAACTAGACCAGAATCGAAGTCCTATAGTTGCTAATAAAATCTTAAATGATAATAATCAATTGATATCTAATCCAAATGAAATAGCTAATTTATTTAACAACTATTACATAAATAATAAAACAATTAAGAAACCTAGCACTAATCTTCAAAACGTTCATTCTGTAAACCCATCCTTATTTCTAACTCCTTGTTCATGTGACGAAGTTTTCAAAGCTATAAATAATCTTAATAATACTAAAGCGGCAGGTTATGACGAAATAACAACAGAAGTCTTAAAATTCTCCTCACAACATCTAGCAAGTATCCTTACCCATCTCATAAATTTATCTTTCACACAGGGTATTTTTCCCAGTTCTTTAAAATTATCAATAGTTAAACCTATGTTTAAAAAGGGTAATACAGAGGATATTAGAAACTACAGACCTATAACTTTAATACCAACTTTAGCTAAAGTGTTGGAAAAACTTATGCACAATAGGTTGAGCTCTTTTTTAGGCAAATTCAGTGTTATAAATGAGGAACAGTACGGTTTTCAAAGAGGTAAAAATACTACCCTAGCAGCTGTCTCCTTAGTTAAGGCAATTGTAGAACATATCGATAGGCGCAAACAGGTATCTGTAGTTTTTTTTGACATGAGCCAAGCATTTGATTGCGTAGACTACAACATTCTTCTTCAAAAGTGTAGACTTTACGGAATCCGAGGATTGCCTTTAAATTGGCTTGAAAGTTACCTAACCGGTCGTAAACAATATGTCGAAATCACACATACTTCCTCTCCTAAACATATTGAAAGGAGGTACAAGTCTGTGGCTATAGATTGCAATAAAGGCGTTCCTCAAGGGAGCATACTGGGCCCATTACTGTTTCTTCTGTACATTAACGATCTACCGAATTTGGTTAGTAATAAATGCATTCTTTATGCGGATGATATCTCAGTGGTCGTGTCGAATGATACTACGCGTAACCACGAATCATTATTGAATGAAACAGTAAGAAATGTCACGGAATGGTTGGAAATTAATAATTTAAGTGTAAATGTAAAAAAAACCAACTTTATACAATTTCGGAATTATAATAATTGCAGACCCAATAACCTCAAAATCAATTATAAAAACGAGTCAATTGAAGAAGCTATATCAACCAAGTTTCTAGGCTTAACACTAGACCAAAATCTTAATTGGAAACAACACATTTTCACGATATGCACGCGCCTAAATAAATTTGTTTTTGCTTTGAGTCGAACTCGCAAAGTGGCTTCAAAACACGCAGCAATTATTGCTTATCACGGCTATGTTGCCTCAGTTTTGCGCTATGGTATCCTTTTATGGGGAAATTCGGTAGATGTGAGTAAAGTTTTTATTACTCAGAAAAAATGTATTAGGGCTATCATGGGCGTTGGACCCCTTATAAGTTGTAGACCAATTTTCCACGAACTGGGTATTCTGACAGTACCAAGTCTGTATATCTATGAAGCAGTGATGACTGTCAAGAAGCATCCACAATTCTTTAAAACTTACAAAGAAACTTGCTTTTATATACCAAGGGATCCAACACGGCTGCGGGTGCCTGCATGTTGCACCGCGCTATATTCGAAGAATTGTTACGCCATGGCTGTGAGAATATTTAATCACCTTCCTAAAAATTATAGATCACTGCCATGTAATGTTTTCAAGGGGAAGGTGATTAGATTTTTAAAGTCAAGGTGCTTTTACAGCGTAACCGAGTATTTAGAATATAAGTTTAACAATTACTCATAAATGACTTCTTATTATGACATTTGCATGCCTGTTATTGTATGGCTGATTGTGCGGACTTTTCTTGTTGTTGTTTTTATTTTATTTTGTACCACTATCATTGCAAATAAAGGATTTATTTATTTATTTATTTATTTATTTATGTAATATTTTGGCGGTTCGCTACAAACGGGTCTCTAAATAGCGGAGATGGTTTTGGAGGCTGTGGATAAAATGAGATGTCTATGTATGAAAGCAATAAAATACAAAAACATACTACCTAATAAATTATTATCAATCATAGAATATATGTCTCGAAATTCAAAGTCAAATCGTTTATTTCAATTTGCCGAAAATGGTACTTTTGAACGTCAAATAAAATTTAAAAATGATTCTAGTTGCCCCTTCCAAAAGGTAGTTTCGTGTAGAGAAGAATAGGCAAGAAATTCCACACCTACTCTTTTAAAATAGGTTATACAATATTTTGTTTACATGAATTAAATAATTATAAGTGAAGACAATGTAAAACAGACTGAAAATCATTCTTATAGGTGTGGTGGAATGACGTTTGCAAAATAAATACCAAATAAAATCGAATACCTGAAATCTATTGATGCCTGCTGTGGAGTCAGCATATGGAATGCCATAAAACTTATAGTAGGAATCAAAAGATCCTATAACTGTTCCTTGCGTTATGTTAACACGAACTTCGCTTGGTCTATTTTCACTAGGTATACAGAAAAATAACACAAAGGTTGTACATACAATGCACCAAATCATTTTAGCTTATCACTAAAACTGAGAGCTATTTCTTTTCAATCTTAGTATGATAAGTCAAGTTATCTTCCCTTTCCCTAACTAACGTTATCAACAGATAAGTTAAAATATTTTTTGCACACCCAAGTAATCGCCCTGCCAAGGTGATTTGGTGTCAATAACGATTTTTTACGTAGAGTTGTATCAATTAGTCCAATTTAAAATAATAAGTACACGTTTATGCAATTTGCAAGAATTTTCGTTTACGTTGTAGTTGGTGATTTATGACTGACGTAGACCCGAGGCCATTGTTTCATATATAATAAAATTAATTTTGGAAATTTAATGAACACACCCATATGTTTATTCCCATGTTTTTTTTACGGGAATACATGATTTAATGTAATTCTAATTCAATAAATAATAATTAATCTTTAGACCCATAATTAGGTCATTGAACTTTTAGGATATCTTCGAAGAAAAACATTGTTCAAAATACCATTTGTGTCAATATGATAATTTTAGTGAATTTTGAACCTTACTGCTGGTGCGTAAGAGTTCAGTTTTTGCTATGGTCCCATTTTTTCAGTGGTTCCCTTAGAGGGGGTGAGGCGTATAGGTCCTGGGGGAGGGGACACGTGTGCCACATGTGTCGCGATGCGCCTTCATGAGAATTTCTGATTCATTGGTCTTTGTCAATGGTAATATTAATAATTTTTATTTCGTACTTAAGAATTAATCATACACAGCGAAATACTGTTTCAATAATTAAAAGCTTCAGACAAGATAATGTATGTATACGCTTGATCATTGTATATTTTGATAATATATTGTGATGTCAATTTTATGTTTTAATTCATGTGACATAACGCAATGATAATGTCACAAAAAAATTGTGATTTAATTGACCGCATTCAATGGAAGAATTACCGGAACTTATTGCTTACATAATTAATTGTGAGTCCATGTCGATCTGACACCAATACTCACACATTACTGTCAGAGCTTCGAAGCGGTTTTTATGAATCCGTGATCACATACTAATTTAATCATATATACCACATATATGATTAAATTAGCATGTACTCTGGCTCCCGCAAAAAAGTTAAATTTTGCCCGCGTCTGTGATGGCAGAATGGGTCAAAAAGACCCTTACTTGGAATGACCCAATGGGAAGTAAATAGACAGGACGCCCACCAGAAACCTGGGAAGATGGGATAAAAGGGACAGCGGGGAAAGATTGGAGTGGAAGAATTTGGAAGTGGCCTTCAATTCGTCGGAAGTCACATGGACTTAATGTAATTCTGATTAAGTAGTACTGAAATACACGCTATTTTTATTGAAGTTATACTTCTTTAGGCGCGTTATAAAAAATTGATGAGAGGGAAATTTTACGATGCGCACACCGTGACACAAAATTAACAGAATGAAGTTGCCCACGGAAGATACTACGGCATTGGACATAATTTAAAAACAGTATTCGAATAATAATAGAATTTATGTTACACTTAATGGTAGAGAATAATAATAAATAATTATTTAATTTTTCAAATGTAAACTGAACTTTATTGACTATAATGACTCCTTTTCCAGTCTTTGATTATTTAACTGTAATTAATTATTTGCATGCAATCAAAAACTATTTTTAATAATTTTTAATAACTTCTTACGCGCGTACATTAGTACACGCACCCTTTTTTTATTTTATTTTATTATGTTCTCCAGCTCCAGCTCTCTTGGTTTGTCCAACAGAATGGTCAATTATCTTATATGGCAGGAAGCGTGAAATTTTACTGTTAGGACGCGCCTCTTGGATAAAATGCCTAAATGGGCCACAAGATCTCTTTACAGAGACTTGAGCGGATTAAAACACTTTTTTAAAGACGGCCTTTGTACTTACGTAATACTGAATTACTCAAGACTAATTTAATGAACGCCTTTCTCTTTAAAATACTAGCAATAAAAATCTACTATAAAGACAATTCAAAGGTTTAAGAAGTAATTTCGCGATAACTATCATATAAGTTGACCTTCAAAGCCGAATCGCCTTCGACAAACGTAAATTAAATTTTATCTTAATTTTGTATCTCCCGGATAGTCCTGCCATGTGGTTCACCACGTGGGTCTTACGCAAAAAAACATGTTCCACATTGCCCAAGCTAAAATAAACCTTATAAAGAAGCCGGACAGTTTATATTCGTATGTGAGGTGTATGGTGTTAGGACCAATGGAAAGATCGGTCACCTTGTGGGAGACTCCTATGCAAGACGCGAAAGTTTGAGTGCGCAACACATTGCACTAAGATTTTCAAAATACAATATTGGATTAAAATTAATAAATAATTATTGATGGAAGATGTTAATGCCATAGTGATAAATTACGTTTGGCTAAACAAATGTTTTTGGAATAAAATAATAACCACATATTTGAAGTCGATTGAATTCCATTCCAGTGTTTAAGGTTTAAGGAAAAAAAAAATTAAATTTTACTTTGATTTAATGTATAAATTCATCTCTATTTGTTAAACTGTGATTAATAATCAAAAGAGACGAATTATGTTTATAGACTAATTATTCTTATGGGCTGTCGTATAACATTTTGTACTGTTAACAATCATTGTGGTTTATTTAATACAACTATAAACGCCAGTTAATTGAGTTCAGCAGTGACAGGTGCTGACACGACTGCTGTTAAGTACTTGTTATTCATAAAACATAAATCAGTCGAAGCCGTATGTCTAAAGTACAAATATCTCTGATTACATAAACACAATTAAGAAGAGAACTAGGAGAAGGAGGTTCATCTGATGTTAAGTGGACATAGACACTTACACTGCCAGAGGTCTCGCAAGTGCGTTGCCAGCCTTTTAATAAATGGAACGCTCTTATCTCGAAGGATCCTAAGTCGAATTGGTTCAGAAATCGACAAAAGTGCTTTCAGAGCGCGCATTAGGCGAACAAAATAATCGTCATTCATGCAACATTAAGTAGATCGACGCATTTGTTATGATTTTTAAAATGACTTTTAAAATTTGTTATATTATAACAAATTTTAAAAGGCACAAAATTCTTAGATGTCGCCGACAGCTGTAGTTCATAGCTTGTCGCACGCCGCGCGCCGTTTCGTCCTTTCCACTTTACACCTAGGAATGTAAGATCACAAAATCATATATGCTATTTAACAACGTGAGTTAACCTAATTTTGTCAAACGTGAACCTATTGAATTTATTACAAAGATACATAAGGTATAGTTGAGATTAATTGAAATATTCATGCACTTCTGAACATCTAAAACTAACGTGAACTTAACTATAATATGTACGTTTCGATTGTAGATATTCTTTTGATCCTACCGAACTAGAATGCCAATGCGCGGCTTTGCCGTTCTTTACCGATGGCTAGTGTGAATGAATTTGCAAAGTTGTTAAATTTATTGACTCATTGTACCTCAATTTGTTTCTATGGAAAAATGGGTTTCTTACTTAGTTAAATTTCCTTTGTACTTTTACGTTAATATGCATTTTGGCACCGATATCCTTTACATCGATAAAAATGCCATAGCGTTTAAAAAGTTGTAGAGCAATTAAACGTCAAAACAGTTTAAAATCAGGGTCCGTACCAATTAGGCCGTTTCTCCACTGCTCCGGTCCGGCAAACGTTAATTACAGATCCGATTTAGAAACTCACAACAGTACTTACGTACTTCTCCACTACTCCGGCATCCGGTTTTTAAAGATCCGATAACTTGCTAGATCGGAACGCGGTGTTTTATCGGTCCAAGTATATCAAAGTATCCAAGAGGTTATAAAATTTTATTCACAGGTTTATTTATAGTTTGTTTAATTTGAAAGAATCTGGATAATCTGGACCAAACCAAATTATGTTGCTATTTATTTATATTTTTATACCATAGTATTAGTGAACTATTCATTAAGTAGATTATAATATTTTAAGATAGACAATATAAAAAAAGTAATAAACTTGCCAGGGCAATAAAAAATTTTAGAATTAAGAACGTTTTATTAATAAAATAAAGTATATGGGTTTTAGTTAATATAGGTGTTGCATGATAAATATACAGATATCGATTATTGTCGGATCGCATATAGTGGAGAAGCGCAATCCGGCCTTCCGATATTATTCTCATTACTCATTCCGATATCCCACGCCGGACCGCAACAGTGGAGAAAGGGCCTTATTCTCTTATCGCGTGGATCTTATATGAAACTTTTTAATGTAACGTATTCTTGGCGTATAAAATAAATGCACCGTTATCGTGTGTAGCGATCTTTCCCAATAAGCCTTACTAGGCTAACATTCAGGTTTTCGATTGCTCATTTGTCTTTATCACTCCAATTGGAGTTTTTAATTCAATTTTTGATATAAAGTAACTGAGAATTAAATTGATAAATTTTAATTGGCAAAAGAGTTTTATAAAATACTTGCGTTTTAAGTCTATTGTGTCGCCGAGAAAAGGCAGGGTTTTGTTATCGATTATGACCGGGGCGGTGTACAATTTATGAAGGTTTTTTATCTTAATATATATCTATTATATATATTACGTGTCACGTTGTTTGTCCGCTATGGACTCCTAAACTACCGAACCGATTTCAATCAAATTTGCACACCGTGTGCAGTTTGATCTAACTTAAAAGATAGGCTAGCTTAAATCTTAATTTATACCCACAATATTCTTTCTTTGCAAAATATTTGTTTATTATTTGGTAGTCACAATTCTAACAGATGGCGCTGTGTTGAAAGTACCAACGTTTCAAATAACCTACAATTTAATGGCATTAGGGTAGGGCGGGGCTAGTTGAGCAATTTTTCACTTGCTTGGATATAGCTCCTCAATGATAAGTCTCAATGAGTTGTTATGTGTTCTGACGGATTAGTAATTTATCCCTTAACAAAAGTGTCCATAGTATTTTTTTGTAACAAGTCCAATATAATAGCTACAGAAGTTTAAATGCAGAAAGTCAAGTATGCTCAATGTACCCCATAGGTGGGGTAAGTTGAGCAAGGGTATGGGGCAAGTTGAGCACTAAGAATGTCTAGGGCAAACCATGGGTTCTATGTTAACTTGAGATGAAGTAAAATATGTGTTAGACAGTCAGCTTTTTATTTATAGTCTTTTATTGACAGAACAACAAAACTTAAAGAAATTTTCTTTGTATAATTACCCGAAACTAGAATCCACAAAACATGAGCATCCATATCTATCCATTACTTCCGATAATTTCTAAAAAAGATTTCCAAGGCTGGTGGGTTCGGGTTTTTGTATGGATAGCTGCGATTTTTTTGTTTTAAAAACATCATCAACCATTATTTTCCGGTTATTTTATTTGCAATTCAGCTGAGTGGAAATTCAATGCCAAATTTAGCAGCACACTCTTAGGCAAGAGATGGTCGTCTTTTGGAGAAAAATTCCATTTGTAGCAAATATTTTTTCAAACAGTCCTCCTGTGAGGGAGGATATACTTCCCTCGGTGTTGTATAATAGCCCATAAATGAACCATCACCTTCATTTAATTTATTTAAAAGTCAACCCATACTGAATTCTTTAGCGGCGGTATTCACACTTTTTTCCTCATCGTGGACAGCCTTTGCTCCATTATTTAAGTATTCAGTAGTGTAAGAACATCTCCTCCTCTTGTAAGCATCCAAACAAAAATAAAAGATTAATTACTCATCAGTTGTTTAAGTCGTGGAGTTAGTTGAGCTATAGTTGCTCAACTTACCCCAACCCGGAATTTTAAAAGAAAAGTGGGATTGTAAAAAAATGCCTACAATTAGACCCAAATCCTATTTACAAATCAAAAATACAATAATCTTCTGGAAGATTAACACTGTCCTGATTGAAAACATAGAACATTAGACAAAGACAGACGAAAACTTGCGATAAACAATGTTTTTACTTTTTGGTCACAAAATAAACAAAACGCCGTGACTCTTCACTCACTCGTCGAGCTGCCACTAGCTATCGTGCGATGATTACCCCTCCTACGACTTCTTCTTTTCGCTATTTGATACTCCCGCGTAAGGTAAATAGTTTCCGAGATATTTCGATTGCCCAACTTGCCCCTATGCTCAACTAGCCCCGCTCTACCCTACCACCAAAAAAGCATGGTGGTCCCCATGACTGATGTTCTCCTACCGTTTCCCTTGAATAGGTTACTACTATGTAATATAACTAAAACCTTAGCCACAGCAACGCTTGGCCGGTCTGCTAGTATATTATATATTTAATACACTGTAATTGGCTACTAAGTTGCATAGTTAAATTTCACCTGATAATCAAAATAACACTGTAGTTTCAGTGGCGCTACAGCCTCTATCTTAGTCTAGTTTTTACGTCTGGGCCTCAGGTTTCTGTCTGTTTCATGATCATTTGTCAATCCTCCTGTGCCTGACACGCGCCATCAACTTTTTAGGTCTGTTTCCTCACGATGTTTCCTTCATTTTCAAGCTAATGTCAAATGCGTACAAAGAAAGAAAGTCCATTGGTGCACAACCGGGGTTCGAACCTACGACCTCAGGGTTTTTTTTTATTTCTTTATTTTACGAAAAAATATAATACAATCATAATAAGTTTCATTAGAAAACCGCTGTGGTTTGTATTAATGTAGCCATAGTAGTATTGTTTAGGAGCGCGACAAATGCATACATAAGACATATAAAATTCACATTTAAAGTCTATAAAAAAGTCTGGGTGTCATTTCATACCTCTTCGTATCTTACCAAGCCGATGCTCCAGAAAGTTAATTAAACCGTAAAAATACAGCTCAATAAATCTCAAAACTAAATCTCCACCCTATCCAAAGTACTTTTGAAGTGCATTAAACTCCTGGGCGAATACGTGCGCACGCGCCGTCAAGGGGAAGCGTCCCGAAATAGACCAACCTCATACCAATCGTTCTTGCGGGGCCTGTACCATGAGCTTTAGCAAGGTAGATTCAAAAGTAACTGTTAATTTATGTACGCTAAAGTGCATTTTTCTATGGACTAAAATGTATCAGTAATACGCTTAGTAACCCCCCAGATTATAGTCTTCAGAGTGGAAAACGTGACATTTAGTGACTTCGATTTTAATTATATCACAGTAATACAAGGACTGAAGTGGATTACACCAAAATTATCTACATATTACATTAGCTAATCTCTCGAACGCTCTATTAGACTACGATTCGTAGAAATAACGAATGTTTGAGAGACCTCTAACATAAGTCACCATAGAATGTTGGAAATTGGAATTACGTCAATGTACTGTAATGTTTTTTAGGTAGGTACCTACCTATCATATCAATTTATTTTCAACTTACCAAATATTCTACTGCGTTGATGTGTTGGTTATTAGGGTAACATTCTTGTTAGTATTTAGACATTAAAAAAACTATTTACTGACTTATAAAATTATGTCCACTAAGCAAGCTGTTTCGATTTAATATGACTAAAAATTCTAATAAATTCGCGTATATATAATAACTATTTAAATTCAAAATAAAATTATTTTATTTTATTTATTTACACTTCGTTGCAAATAAAAGAAACACAATACATCAAAATTATAAGGGATGCAACGGGCGGCCTTATCGCTAATAAGCGATCTCTTCCAGGCAACCCTAGCTGTTAAAGAGAAAACTAAAAGAAAGAAACATGATGCGTGCGAGAAGTGCAGAACCAAATGTTATATAAAAAATATATATATAGAACCTTAATCTAAAGTAATACAAAAGAAAATATTAATAACAGACAAAAAACGTAAAAGCTAATCTTACAAATTCATGAACAGCAATAGTGATGCAAACGGAAACATAAGAATTATACAAGTCACGATTGATGAGGATAGGATAAGGTTAATAAATTATTATACAGAAGAGTTTTAAAAGATGACAGAGAGGTAGCCAATCAAAAAAAAATAATACTTTTAAAAGTTTAATCTTGCAAAAAATGTAAGATACTGACGTAAAAACGTAGACCTAATTTGTTTATAGCTTCACTGTTTATGTGAAATTAATATAATATATACAATATACATCCATTAGGATGGAAATGATCAAGAGAAGACGCAGCCCTAGATAAAGGTGGATAGAAGCAGGGATGGAGAAAGAAAGCCATGGATAGAGAAATGCGGAAACCTTTAAATTTTTTAAACCGCGTGCTTTACCTATAAAATAAACACTTAAAATATTTTTTGAAAGTCGGGGTTGTCCTTCAAAATCACGAGACATTAAAATAAAGGTCGGTTTCGAAATTCGTAAAATTCGACCCTGCGATTTTCGTTTCCTTATTATTTCTAAAAAATGAAAGTTGAACGATCGAGGTAAACATCAAGGCTCATCGAATGGAAAATCAGACGTCCTTTGAAATAGAGGCACGTTTTTTAAGCTTTTTTAGCTTGATTGAATGAACATCAATTAGCTACAGTTCTTTCACGATTTTCACATTATCAATGCACACAATTTTATGAAATAGCTCCTAGTTAACCAACGCACCCACTAAAATAGGTGTCCATGGGCGGAAGACCCTTTTAAGGCGTGTTTTTTGTTTTTTGTTTTTTAATTAAAAAAACTAAGTAACATTTCGTATCGAATTATTGTCGAATCTATGTGGAATCAGTGGCTCTGTAGTCGACTACTTTTCGGTTTAAAATATAAAGGCCTATTTAAAATTATGTATAAAAAAATAAACAATAGATGCACTCAGCATTGTCAATGTTGCTATGGTAGTACAAATAATTCATTTATTGTTTAAAATTTAAATTTGTAAAAATTAAATTACCAAAACGGGATACATAAGGTCGACAATTAAGTCTTAATGCTTCATCAAAAAAAAGGCCGGCAACCCACTTGCGAGCACTTCGCAATGTGCGGCGGTACCACTTAACATAATTTTTTTTAACTTGGGGAAATGCATTGCGCATACCCTACCGCGGTGCGACTGCTTAGTGCGGGAGGGTTATGTGGGACTTGCGAATGTGCATACCCACTAAAACCCCAAGGCGCGACCAACAATCGCCTTAGGCGGGATGCGGTAACAGCAGAGCCTTATCCGCTTCCCGACTGCGATGCGGCGGTTGTGTCCGCCACTCCCCGCCCATTGTTGATTTGTGAAGATACTTGACACAGCAAGTCCACAGATCAGGCCATACGCTTTTAGGAATAGCTAGGAGAGATCGGGTCCAGTGCTTACAGGGATGGATCACCATCCCTTCTTTTGAACGCATGGACCCCGCTTGGGTACAATTGTAGAAGATTTTCCAGGGGCCGTCAGTTCCTGCGCTCCATATGGCTTTCACTACGTTTGGCAGTATTGCGTCCACGCCCTGGAGCATGAACATGCTGGGCAGTTCCTCAGCGTATGCAGGGCGTCGTCCCGGCTTTCTCCGACACAGTGGTGACAGGTTGCTGATCACTGATCACTTAACATCATGACATAGATTAGCCTCCAGCCCGTTTGCCTCCTATTACATAAAAAGGAATCTGAATTGTTTACAATTGCCTATTACCAAAACACAAGAATTAAATTTGTTATCATAACTATTTGTTTTGAATAAAGTATTGTAATTCTCTAGTATTCTTTAAATGTAAGATTTTTCATTATTTTCTTCAACATGTCCGCAAGTAAAAATAAATACAGAAACAAAGCTTTACATTAGCTGGAGTTAAAAGTGACTGAAGGTCAAAACTAGGCTATATACTCGTAGAACAACTACAATAGTATTAAAATAATGTTATTTTCAGGCGTTACAATTACACACCGCATTACTAACATAACAGGTGAAAACAAGATTATTGTATGAAATTGTCATTCACCCACGCGAATTAAGAAACAAATTTAATATACACACAAGGAAAAATCCGTACAATGTTAGGTAGCTTCCATTTCATATAAAAATAAGTAATAATTAACTTTATACAGTTTAATAAGTTAATATTTAAATTAATTTGTAAGCGGTTTTTAACGATAGGTGAGGTTAGTGACAAAGTTTAGTTAATCAAAATGTTTCTTAGACTTTTAAAGCTCTCTAACATTCTACGTCATTTATTTATTTACAAAAGCTTGCACAATGATACATTGTTACTTAAGAAAAATATCATACAAGATTTAATGTGACAAGCACTCAAAGGCAAACACAAAATAAACTCATAAACTATAAAAATCTTTATTATATTACTTTAAAATCAATTTACCTTTAGTAAATTGGTTGTGTGGAAGCAACTATGGATATCCAGACCTAAGCTAAACCATTTTTTATTATATATTATTACACCTGTATATCTTCAATAGCGAAAGTAAAAACTAATTAGTGTTCCTTAATGTGGACTTTATAGCGAAGGAGAGGAGAGAAGACTGAAAGGAGAAACATAGATGCTCTGGAATTGTGGTGGAGGCGGATGCTTAGGATTTTCGGAACAGTCAAGGAAACACAAATGTCCATACTACGGCGATTAAAAGTGAAAAATCGTCATTCGACACTTTGACCACGCATTCTGAGGTTTTTTGAAACACCCTCTCCAGAAAGTCTAAAAAAAAATCTCGTGACTGGCAGAATGGAGGGCACTAGTCCTCGACGCCGATCCCCTACCCGCTGGGCCGATCAAGTAAAGACCCTTACGGGTCTTGGCGCAGAGTCTAGCCGAAGACAGGGGAGAGTGGAGGAAGTTGTCCGGCACCACTAACACGACCTTCAGAAATGAAGAAGAATGTAGACTTTTAAAGCTCTTGGCTTAGAATGATTAGAATAAAGAGAAGATGTCATTCATGATGGTAGAACTAAACTTTTTGAAGTGAAACTTCTTTATCGGCGTTGGAAAAAAATTTACCGTCACATTTTTTGGTTACGCCGTACGCGTCACATTATTTATTCAAACCCTGTATAATTTAACATTTTGATTTCATGATATAGCAACATCAATATTATCAAATTGTAGTTTGACTGAAGCAGGTCATGTAATAAATAAAAAAAATCTAATTGGTATCTGTCAATTTGACGTACAGTTCTCATTTCCGGTTAACATAGATAATATAAATATGATTGATTACATTAATATTTAAAAAATACTTCTAAAATTTGGGTTTAGATTAGTATATGAAAGAATACTAAATTCCACAACACAGCGTTTTTAACTTTCTGTTGCACTCGCTTTGTGAAACCAGCTACCAGTACATGTATTTCCAAACCGATACGACTTAGGGCTATTCCAGAAAAGAGCGTACTATTCCCTGAAAAGGCGGCAACAGACCCGCTTGCCTGGATAGATTTTATTGAATGCCTCAGCACACAAGAAAGAATATTGTATTGGTGCACAGCCGCTATTCGAATGTAAGACCAGAGGCTAACTCTGATGTCTCAATTTATTATTTCAATAGTAAAAATATGTTGAATATACTTTTGTACCATAAGAGTCTCTAACTAAAGAATCAAAGAATTTATGAAAAATATAAAACGGCTAATTATAGGACATTTATATTGGTATTAACGAAGTCCAAACTATACAATTTGTCTTTCTATGTCTAAGGCAGAGAGATAGAGAGCTGTGGCCTCTGAAACTAAGAAAAGAAACACTTGTTTAATAAGGAGTGTTCTCTTTTGCTTTAGAGGCAATGAAAAAAAAGCAAATTCACGTGTATCAAAAATTTATTAAATTACCACTAAATAATTTGTAATAAATAATATGCCTGGTAGATAGTACCGGTGACCCCAGAGCTGGCACTTTCCTGGCTCAACGAATAAGTATCGCAATACAGCGAGGAAATGCTGCCAGCGTTAAAAGTACACTGCTAGTGACCAAACTTTTTAAATCATTTAATTTTTTTTAATAATTTAAAATAATTTCTATTACTACTTTATAGGTTTAAAAAAATGTAAATACTGTTAACTTGATTGTTATGATTACTTATAAAAATTAACACTAAATAATTTATAATAAACACAGGTGTTAAAACGTGTCACCGTAATTTATGTAAAACGAAGACTTTCAGCTTCAACTCCAACTTAAAATCGCGTTCGAAGGCAATCTTGAAAAAGTGATTGGACGCGTGTGTGCTGCGAAAACCGACTTTATTATGTAAGCAATAGGGTTCAATTTAGTACAGATCGATGTGATTGTTATGAAATCCGACGTGGGTGTTTAATGGTTGGAAGTTGAGGCCTGGAGACAGCTGTTGCCCCCTCGGGCGTACTAAGGATTTTGTTTACAGCCTTCTAATCACGTCGACTATTAGGTGTCACATTTATTTGGTACTTCTACATTTGCAACACATAGAAAGACATTATATTGTTCAATGAGACTAAGGAATGAAGTCAGTGCAGTAATTAATGTCTCGTTGACACCATTCGATTCTCTTTCAACAGTGATTAATTGCACTGTTTATCTACGCCATAGGTATAATAACCTCGGCTGGCAAACGCCCAATAAGTTGAATGCTGTCATAAAATATCTTCCTCTAAATCAACAAATAAATCCTAGTAATCACTTAATCGCATTTACGTTGAAAAAAAGGTATCATGCATATTTAATACGGGTAAATTTGTCGTAATTTTCTGCCCGCAAGCACACGCCCAAGCTGAAGAGAGCTTTGTAGGGCGGGCGACTTCCTCGACGCTGGCGCCTCTAGCGATTGCCGCGTGAACTACTTATCTCACGGCCATTGGCCGCAGGCTGTGACGTCACGCGCCCACCGACCAATAGCAGCGAACGGTCTCGCGGCCGGCCGCAGTTCTGTCTCCGTCGCGCCTTTGCTCGAGTTGTGTTTCGCTCTCAGCCCCTGCCCCCCACGCCCCGCGCTCGTCTCGCCCGCATTCTAGTCGTGGGTGTCGCGCTGTGCAGTCCTCGCGTGTGCCGCTCAACTTAGTGCGCCGTTTGTGAGTGCTTTAGTTTTCGCTCGAGTGACAGTGTGACGACGAAAACCAGTAGCCCATCGCGGAGGATGTTAACAGCTCACGGTGAGTGATAACTATAAAGTCAGCGGACTCTTATCTCCGAATAGGCGCCACGTGAACGCGCTCTATTTATAAAATGTAAACACTCCGCTAATTTGATTTGAGACGATATTGCAGTATTGGATGTAGTGCGGACAAGTCCCACAATCGTACGTAATAGACTGCGACGGTCAAGATTGCCGAGTTCCTGTAAGACGATCGTGTCGTTTAGCCGTGCTATTGTACGATATGTAATGAAATAATTTGTAGAATGCTGCTGCAGTCATTTGTTCCAACGATACAATAAAGTCGGCCGGTCGGGCTGGTTGTCGTCAGCACGATAACGTGACCTTGGAGCGCAGTGCCGCGAATACCGGCCGGCGCTGGAGGCACACTGAAAATAATCAGACAAGGGTCAGCAATCGGAATACAGACAATTAATATTCATTGCAATTCTTAATTACTCCGATTAGTACTTTTACAAATAAAAATACTAATTAGAATTTAAATTTATTCTGACTGCACAGTTGACAAAATTTAATTATCTACTATAATACGCGAGCTGTTGGTCGCGCTTCAATTAAAGACTAACGACTGTATTTAAATGACTAATAATGTTCAATGAGTAATTGTAATGAACATACCCGTCATTGTTCCAGAATCCCAACATAATGCGAAATTTCTGTGAATTGAATACGCAAATCTTAGTAGAACAAAGCGTAGGTTCTGTTATTTTCCTTTTGATTGCATGTTTACGGCCGGCGATTGCACATACTCATTACTTATACGCTCCTAGGAGTGTAGGTTGTGGATTTATTATATGTCAGTCTTGTATGTCCGGCTGGGTTACCTCGATATGGGCAGGTTCGAGCTCTCGGCCCTTGTCGTTCCACATACTTGCATCTCTCGTTGAATTTGTAATAATGGTCACTAGGTCTTTTGGACATAAGCACAATTAAAACAAAACATCGCACAAACAGTAATTATCTCGGTAATGGGAAATTTATTCTTAAATACTATATCTTACGATAGTTTAAGACGTCCTCGCTTGAAAACAAAAAACTGGCGGCAAAAACAAAACTTAGCAAAATTATGAAGATTAGGGATTCTCATTCGCACTTACTCACACACGTTTGAATGTAGCACTTGGCACATTAGCATCACCATCTTTGTCTGCGTACATAAGATAACGTAGGCGTGAGAGGGACGGGTATAATTCGCATCGCGCAAACCGGCCATGCGAGATGCTCAGTCGTATCATAAATATTAATCAGGCGCTGCTGGTGTCAACAGCCACCGCGTAACGTGATATTGCCTCGATCCGCTTCTTGCCTAGTACTCGCCGTGCGGGAGCCAGACAAGTCTATACTATCGAAGGACATGACATGACAATCAACAGACAAATAGCTACTGGTGCCAGTCCGATATTATAATAATGTATGCAATTATATGCACAATTTAATATTTCAACAACGAATATAAACTGTTATAATTATATTTTCCATTTCGATAAATGAAATATTTACGTAAATAATGGTAAGACCTTTAATTTAAGATTGAATTAAATTCAGAACTTGTTAATTAAAAAAGTAAAAAGCGTACGAATAATTTAAATTCAAATTATTATTCAGTGCAAATAATTGTACTGCAAATAATTAACCAAGTAGAAATTATGATAATAGTTATCGTATGCACATCCGTTTGTGCTTACGCATCCAGCCATGACCTGCCCTACAACTGCATTGGTTTATTATATTAATATATTACTTTTGCTATGTTTTCCTTTCTTCGTTGTCGGAATCGGAATAAATGTGTAAATATGTTTTTGCAATAATTATCTTTCAAGCTGACTTATTATTAAAAAAAAAAACACTTAAATAAATTAAGTCTTATATAATTACAAAATAACTATTAGTTTAATCGCATATGGAGAGACATTGAGCAGATAGTTTTTTTTTGTCTTAAGCGTTGATGTATTATAAAAAATTTCGTCCATATTTTGTATAATTTATTTGTAATACGCAATTTAACATAGTTTTGTATGAAAATAAAAATCAATTTATTAAATATTTAAGTAAAATAATTATTTTATTCTCATACATTTTTATATGTTGATAAACAAGTCTTATTTGAATCTTGTTTGAATGTTTCATAAAACTGCAAATTAAAAAAATTGATTGTCACATTTAAATTTCGAATTTATTTGTTCATTAACGGTCACATATTTTATTCTGTGGCTTTATTCTCTGCGTTTACTTGTGTGGGTGTGTAGATTAATTAATGCACGTGTGTGCAACCCTCGAAGATGTTCGCGCTCAACTGTTTTCTTTTTTATCGACATTATTGTTCGGTTTATTGCCAGCCGTGTAGGTTCCATGTTGTATTTCAAGATTAATAATGAATTAATGAATTCTTTATTTAAAAATGGCCGGTTGATCGAATATACGCATATTAAATTCACTACTAAAGGTTTTCATCTATTATATTCACGTTAGACCTTATAATCAATACCAATAAAGTTTAGCTATTGTTAATACGATAATTTGCTACTACACAAAAAGTGCAGGAAAGGCATCTTTGTATTCACTTCAGATAAGGAAGCGTTAATGAGTAGTGATACACGAGATACGACCTTACGTTAACGATATAGGGTACACTTTTATTTGAGCAGCTGTTAGGACTTGTTACTTATTTACATATAAGCCACTTGAAATAAGAGTCACGAGTTATTGCGTAACAGCGGGAGGTACTATATCACACAGTTCACATCGATTGTCAAATTAATTTATACTAAGTAGTTTTAATCGTCACGCGCTTATATAGTTGAATCTAAGCGTAAAACTCTGGGTTTTACTTAAGAAACAAGGTATAGAAGTCATGATCAAACTTCGTGTTGAAATTCTATATCTTCAGGAAGTCCTGCGGCCCTGGTATATTTTGTCGATATGCCGTAGGAATTTGAAAAAAAAAAAATGCGTCAAATGATAAAAAAAAAACTGTTCTATTTAACTTTTAATTTTCTATCTACACCGAGATTTTTTTTGTATAAGTATAGTTATTATAATATGTATAGTTAAAACTGAGAATCTATACAAAAAAAAGTGTATACTCCTTACGAACGATAAAATGGCGATAATGTTCTGTGGCTGTCGACGATATTTTCATACTAAAGGTGGTAAGAATATATGTCTTTATAAAATAAATGTTTGTAGTAGTAATAAAACGTACCTACATCATCTATGCCCAAATAGGATTTTCTTTCTGTGACCAAAGTTACCTTTATAGTAAGAGAAGAATAAGAGTGAACAATTCTTTTTCGTTTTAATTTCACTGACCATTACTATTGACAAAACTCTATGGCACGCTAGATAATCTACTTTTATTTTTTACATCTGTCACCACTGACAATGTTGTAACGTGGCTGTCAAAACGTGAATTCAAAATAGAAAATCTGTGAATTGTATTTCATCTCATTCTTTTACACGTTCAATCCTTTTGTCTCTTTCTACATAACGCCTCATCTTTTCGTGTTACACATAACGTCTCAACTTTTCGTGTTACACTTGATTTTACTCCTCATAAAATTTCCGTACTGGGCTTTATAACTCAAATCGTTTCTTAAGGAGTAAACTCCAATAAACTCCAAAAAATCGTGTTTTTAACTTTTATCTTTTATAACGATATTTGCCTTCACTCTACGAGCAAGTGCTAATTGCGTATGTAGATAAAAATCCATTGGTACAGTCGGGCTTTTGAACTCACGACCTGAGAGTAAGCATATCCACACTTTTATCTTCAATATTGTTCGTTCTCACTATATTTCGTTCTTTACGTCCAATTAATTTGCACGCATAAATATACATTATTCGTATACACGAATAATCTAACAAGTGTTATCAAAAATTTACAGAATAATTAAATAATCAGTAAATGTAAATAAACATCTTTCATTTTTTTTATATGCGTATAGAAATAAAAATATAACTATAAAATGGTACATTGCCACAGGAATCAAACTTTTTAAACTTGTTATTTACTATTTATAATTTTTTATTATTATCACTATGTAAGTTAAGAAAATTTTATATTGTGTATGTGTGTGTAAATAAATATAACAATGTCTATGTAAAAAGCTTTGATCAGTGGTCATTCGAATATAGAACCTCTTAGTGGCTATGACATGTCGTTAGAAAACAAAAACATAGACAAAAGTTGTTTTTGTCATGAGAAGAAATAAAGGGAGAAGAACAGCCATACAAGGCAGCTACTTGGGGCCTCATAGCCTAGCGATCTTATTAAGTGGCAGCTAGGTGAGGGGTACTGGGTTCGATTCCCGGTTCGAGGGCAAGTTTTAATCTAATTTAAATTTGTTCTCGGCCTTTGGGAGGGTTGTCCGGTACCGGGCGACTGCCTAAACCGTACATGGAGGACATGGTCGAATTTCTAAGGCAAAAAGCACGAATTATAAAAATCTTATACTTGACGCTGGCTAATGCACAAACCGTGCCAGAGCCATAAAAAAAAGCAGCTACCATAGACAACCATTTCGTTAGTGGATTCGCCGGCAAAACAGTTTGAAAGAAAAGACGTTTAGTGCTTTCACAGGATGTAGGAAGGTCTGACAATATGCTTCTACAATTCTGACGCACACTTATTGTGATAGATTGTAATTTCGAAATCTTCCGCACGTTGAGGCATGATGGATGAGGGCTTATCAGTATTGATAACCTTAGCGTCTTCGCAATGCACATATATCTTAACATACATGCAAAAAAAATATTAAACTTAATGGATGTAAACGCGATATAATCGACATATGTACCTGCGTGCAAATAAAGTAAAAATTCAATGATAACATTCGTGAATTCGTAATATTTATTTAGCACGATAACGATAATGTGTTAAGTCGACACGTGTTTGATTACATAATTCGAAAGTGACGTCATATCAAGTCGCTTCCGGAGCAATTTTTTGTGTGATATTTTCTGTGCGCAGTGCTAAATTTTGAAATTTTTTTGTTCATTGTAAAATGTGTCTTATCATTGAATAACTAAGACGCAATTTCAAAACGAAAATCAATGAACACAATCTATTACTTTGCTTATGAGCATTATTTTACTTTTTAAATAATTAATGACCACTAGCTTTATTATAGTTGAGTTTTGAGAAGATCTGTGGAGCAATTGTTTTTTCTTGAGGTAAACTTTGTACGGGATGGCGCGAAGGAAGTGACGTAATTGCCTGTAAAGATACCAAGTCGTAGAAATATATTCTTAGATTATGAGACTCATGTAGGTTCCCGATTTAGGTTTACGATATATGGGATCTCATTCATGGAAAAGAACAAATGTAATCATTTAAATGTTTAATAATTTAATATCTAATAATATCATAAATTATAAGTTTTACCAGGGTTGCAGAAAATTCTGAAGTTAACAGAATGCAACACAAATGTTGACAATATGATAACGCGACCCCGCATTGTCTTAACAAGCGTACCTTTCAAGGTGTTACGGTAATTACTTTCATTGTTTGACTACAGAGTCAATAGAGTTACAAATAACAATAAATTATAATAAATAGAGCAATTATATTTGTTTGAAGAGCGAAAATTCGCGAACTATGCGTATGCAATTAAAAAAAAAGTGCGCGCGTACTAAGTAGGTACACATGTCAGTAGTGAAACTTCTTTGGCAAACTAATTTTTAAGTCTTGTTCATATTTATATGATTTCCGAGACTTAGGACGGAGGGAAAAAGGTTGGAATGATAGGAATTTAATTAATTTAATTGTCATCAAAATATTAAGAGTATTGAAAATTAATACAAATAATTTATTTATTTTATAATAAAAACATATGGCATATTCATTTACAATTCATTATTTGAGATTCCAATAAATTATTTTGCATAAAATATAAAATACTAATATTTCGTAGTCTCTTTACGAAATTTTAGTTTTAAAAATAGAATTTCTATAAGGTAATTCGCCCTTCTCACTCTCTCTCAATCGGTCTCAATCGCTCTCTCCCTTTTCTTCTACAAACACGCTGCACATCTTCGTGACTTTCCGTAAAAAAATTTACCAAAAAATTATGTTTCGTGATCATTTTATTTTATTCTTAATGGGCAAGCTGACACAAGCCGATTTTAACGTCTAACGCATGCTTATGCGTTTCCCTTAACGAGATTTTGCTTCACCTAGAAAGAAAACTTTATTGGTCAAGCTTTCACTCGCCCAATAATGCACGCATTTTAAAATCATTCTAATTATTTGTATTGAAAGCTCAGAATGTTAAAAAGTATTTGAAAATCATAGGCTGCGATCGCTCGATCTCTGGGAGTTGAGGCACGTATGTCACCAGGCTAACACTGCTCAAAATTTCAATAAAAAAGCAGGTCGTCATTAACTTGAAAAGCCCGCTGTTGAAAATCAGATGTCAAGTTGGGTATGAATGAAACTTTTCGGTAGTCTTCGGAATCGTTCGTGTATTACCAAGGTCGGCGGGTGTCCTCATTTCCACAGGGATCGATGGGTGCCTCACCCCAAAATTTTCAACTACTGCCACGCTTTTCGTGCGTTTTCAATGTCAACAAAATCGTTTGGTCTATATTGCCGCCTTCCGTTACAGTTGGCTATTACGAAAGTCTGATTCCACGGCGTCGAACTTTTTTTGTTACGCTTGATTTGAGCTTAGTCATTGGATGTATGGTGTAAGAAGTCGATGCCTAAATTGTTATTTAAGGTTTTTGATAAGGGAATATTTCTAAATAAATGTGCATACAAAATTCGATTCAAAATAATTGAAATATATAATATAGTAGTCTAAATTAATGTATGTAAGCCTTCGTGAAACGAAAATTAATTTTTCACTACAGACTTCAATTTTATTGACGTATTAAACTTTCCTGCGCCGTTTCATTAATCGTTGTATAGACAAACAACTGAATTGTGGTTGCCTAGCAACGTGTTAACACGTCAATTGTCACGGTTTAGTATCAACTATAGTCTGTAAGAGACCTTAATATATTTTGTGGTGCGATGTAGATTAAAAAAGGATTTTGTTTAAAATTCTCAAAATTTATTTATTTATTTACACTTTGTTGCTTTATGATATAAAAATTTAACAAAATTACAAGTATAGAAAGGCAACTGGCGGCCTCTTCCAGGCAACCACTGTGAGAAAAGAAAAAAGAAAATGTATTAAATTACATAAGGTAGGCAAAAAGTGCAAAAATACATGTATTACATATGCTTGTAAAGAAAAAGAAACTAAACAGGAACAAACTAAACTAATAAAGAATACATTAAAAAAAAAATACTAATAATAATAAAAAGTGCGCATTTATCATTTTAATTTAATTTCTTCAACTTTAAAATTTCATTATTTGAGCAGCGTCAAAAATATCAAAATTCATGGAGAAAAAGTTCGTCAGACAGCTGTAAAACTCGCTTAAATGCTTAAAATTAGTGTAATTTGATCTTTACACAAGATATTATATCAAGAATTCCATTCAGTCAAGTCTGATACATTTTTGATAAGACACTGGGCAGACATTGATCACAAAAATGCATTTTGATACTAAAACATTTATATTTTATATCATAATAATACTGTAAGTTATAAGATTTTTATAATATATTTTTAAAATAAAATTATATCCAAATTACTTAAAAAAAATATTTTACTGAGTCATTTTGTCATAATATAATTTTTATAACATAAACAGTTAACTAGCTAGAGAATAAGAAACATTAGGCTAAGATTATAAGATAAAGATAATGCCTGATACACTGAAATCCTACGACCAAAGTATCTTTTTTTATTAAAATTATTAATTTAGTATGTAATTGTAGATTTCTTAATTTTTGACATCAGCTTGTTTTCATTATGTAAAAAATATTACGCAAAAATAAAAGTACATATATGATTAACATGCATGTTATTTTTGAAGTTATATATATATATATATATTTCTTTTTCAAAGTGTGAGGAGAGCAACTATAGATATCCAGGCTCCAGAAATATGGGAAATGTATTCGTTTTTACAACGAACTCCCAAGCGAAATTAGACAATGTTCACTGAATTAATTTAAAACTCTCGTTAAACGTAAATTAATCAAAAAAGCTTTTTATAAATTTGACGATTATTTAAATATACCCAAGGGGATTGATTTGCTCCAGTTCGTACAATTTGTATGACTTAAATTTGCACGATTAAAAAGTGTGGCGGAGAGTTTCTTGTCCGCTCTACTCCCTTGACTTGCGAACTGGTAGTAAATGTAAATTTAGAAACGATTTAAAAAAAAGGCTGCGTGTACTTATGTACGCGCGTAAGAAGTTGTACTTCTTTGGCATTATTAAAAATAGTTTTTGATTGCATGCAAATAATTAATTACAATAAAATAATCAAAGACTGGAAAAGGAGTCATTATAGTCAATAAAGTTAAGTTTACATTTGTAAAATTAAATAAATAAATATTGTTTATTATTTTCTTACATTAAGTTTAACATAAATTTTATTATTATTCGAATTTTATTTTTAAATTATGTCCAATGCCGAAGCATCTTCCGTGGGCAACTTCATTCTGTTAATTTTGTGTCACGGTGCGCGCGCATCGTAAAATTTCACTCTCATAAATTTTTCACAACGCGCCTAAAGAAGTATAACTTTTAAAATTATGTTGACGTTCTTAAGTGTACCACTTACTTTGTTTGTTTGTATATCGGTGAGTTTTGGCCGAAACACGTTCTTCTGAAATCCCTCTTTTCAGACACTGGTTTTTTGACCCCATTACTATTAGTTCGAGAATTTAGGAAGTCTGATTCCTGCGCTTGCTCTCACGATTATCTGATCGAGTCTGACGTATCGGTACGAGTATTATGACATAGATTATCCACCACGGAGCACTACCTAAACAACCAGTCTCAATAGAGCCCGAGTATTTCGATAGAAATTTGAAACAATAAACTTTTTATATACGAATCCACTGAATTATAAAACTAGGAGATTAATGAGCTTGTGACGTGAAACTCAACGTTGATAACATGATAACCGTGTACTTCCTCGTTTCGTGTATTGCAATACTGCATTGTCTGTTCACTTCCTTACCTACCCCAGACCTTGACGCTCGAGTGAGGACAACCATTTTTTACTTTTACCGGGACCATCTACCCATAGACAATTAATTTATCGATACTGTGCCTATATGATTAATATAAATTTAACGATGTTTTAATATACATATTGTACCAACACTAATATTAAATAGACCTGTTCTGAAGAGCCTCGTTTCATTACAATACTCAGTTAAAGACATGCGAATACCAAATAAGGTACATTAGGCGTATTTTTAATCATTAAATTTAGATAAACAGTTTCTATACAAAGATTCTCTATCTACCAATATCTATACGTGAATCGCGAAATATTGTTTACATAGCTACACGTTTCGAGTCCTTCGAAGAAGTTCACAAGAAACTGTTCACTGGTACGAAAAAAGGTAATAAATTTACGTTAAGTAAGTTTTATTAGAATACGTATAAACCAAAGTCTAATATCTCAAAAATACCTATTACTAGGAAACAATAGTCGAACATACAATTGACTTTAGTACTGCATTACTCCGCAGTCTGAGAAACTCTTCAATGTTAAGTGTCCAAGAAGAATACGTTTTCTTCTTTACTCAGCCTAGATACTCGTAAAAGGTATTGTGCCATGATAGAAGAATAAAGCAAAAGAACTGATTCGTTATCATTCATTGTGAAAATACTTCAAGACGCAAGCAAGCAGCACGGAGCGCCAGGAAAACTTTATAAAATGTATAAATTAAACACGCCCCGCCCCATAAACTGCGTTTAATATCCTAAAATAGTATATTTTGTATAATGTATAAGTGAGATTTTAATGTATACAGATGATATAATCAAAGTTATATACTGACATGACTAGGACATCATAAAATGTGCTATCTGATTCTCGTCACAGCACAGTGTGCGAACTTGAATTTTTGAATTTGGAACAAAGCGGTTAAAGTTTGAATGTTCGAAATTCAAGTGTCTGCCAACCGAGTTCGCTTCAATTAACGAAAATGATTAATATTAATCTGCGAAGAACGTTGGCGCCTACTCATTGCACTACTTCATACATTAATCCTTGGTTATGATGTCCTTTGTCTAGAAGAGGGGCAAGTGGGGCATGGGCATACATTTATTTTATTAGCAGGCGTCTGCCGACAAACACAAATTCGCCACGGCACAGGCTACACGCTATTAAGGCAGTTCAAAACGTTATAATTATAAAAAAATGTTTGATTCACAGAAATGCCCCGTTTTCAATATATTAAGTTTATATTTAAATATATATAATTAAAGGTATATATTTAAATTTATTTACATAAATTTCCTTCCCGATCATTATTAATTATATTACCGTATTTAAATTTTATGCGTGTTGTACAATAAATATGCCAAATATTATTCAAGGTAAAACGAATGGTATAAAAATGTTTAAATAAGTGAACATACATTATTCACATAGTTCAAGATTTTTTTTTACTTCAAATTATGTTAATATATATATATATTATCTAAAAAAAACCCTATGAGGAATTTTCTTTGTCCAAATATATTTTTTTTAATACTTTTTATGGAGTCCTGACGATAAACATAATCATAATTTATGTTAAATAATTCATGTATTTTTCATCTCTTCAACTTTTTGTTTCTACTAATCCAGTACTTGTATAATTTTATTAGAAAAAAATAACTACCATATTGTCTGGAGCAGTGTTGCCCAGCCTTTTTTGTGCCATGACACCTTAGCCTTAACTTCTAAAATTCTTATGCCCATGTAACATACATATAAATATACATCAAAGAAATACCATGAAATTTTTAACGAAATACAGTAAGTTAATTTTCAAAAAATAATTTTAATAAATTTTCGAATAGCCTTAACGATCATAATCACCCTGTGTGCCTCGCGTTGGGGAACCCAGGGCTAGACGCTTCATAGTTACAGATACCGGCAAACATCTTGAACAAATGACCTTGCCTGCGCAAAAGCGATTTTTAGGTATCATTAAGAGGGGGGGCGGGGGGCGGTGGTGCGCGGCGGCGGGAAAGTGACGTGTCGGTCGTTTGATTGGTAAATCAGTTGACGTTTGTGTACCGCGCGTTCCGTACGACGCGCAAACTTTCCCCTACTCCCTTGCTTGGTGCACAAGAAGTTTGCCGGTATCTGTACGAGTCAGTAAATCGAGTTTTACAATTCTGTATATTCGTAAGGGCAAATAAGTCATATAATGTCCTCAAGTTTACAAGTAAAATAGGATAACTACTGAGGCTTAGGGCAAATTAAAATTGCATAATAGACGTTATTACGTGTGGACTTACGTCATTGAATATTGATTCATAATGTATGTCTATTTTTCTTATCTAACTATTCAAAGGGGGAACGCACCCCGTATCTTCGGAACCTTGCCTAAAGTGACTCCTTTTAATTTCGTCATGAGAGTTTACAGAGTAACAATAAGGCCGGAGGGCATAATTAATTAATTTAAAAAAGGATAAATAACTTTTTAATAATCCAGCCTTACTGAAGTGGTTTCAAGAAAGGTACTCTTGTTAAAAAAACAATGAAAAGATCATAAAATTTTCTTAAAATGTCAATATAAATATGAACATAACATAAAAACTAGTATATTCTCTATATTTTTTTTTGAAAACTGTTCCAGTAAATAACATTTTTTTTTTTTTTTTTTTTAATTTGAGATATTTTAAAAAACGAAGAATTCCTCGCCACAATTTTCCAATGCTTCCCTGCTATCCCGTTTATTCATCTTCCCAAGTTTCTGGTGGGCAGCCTCTCTTTCCACTGGGCCATTCTTATTTGAGATTAATACCTTCATAAAGCTACTAAACAAGTGTTACATCATTTCCGTCTGAAAATAAAATCAAAATACGAAATCTTAAATATTGGAGGCCAACAATGTGGAATTAAATCGCTTGCGAAGAATAATAGGAAATTAAAATTTTGTAGGCCATTAAATAAACTGTAAATTACTGTCCTTAAACGTAGTACAACATTATTGAATAAAGATATTTTTTTTACATTTCCGGATTACATTCTATTTTTAACTTTTATTCCATATATGTAAGACACTATTTTTAACTTGTACCGGAAAGGAGAGGTTTGCCTTAAGTTTGAGGACTTTAAAGTGTTAATTAATGATAAATACCGAAATTTACAACATCTGTACAATTTTTAATATGGCAATGGATTGAAAATAAAACAGCAAGAACAGTTTACGTGTTTGATAGAAAAATTAATAAGTCAGCCATATACCATCAAACTAAGCAACGGTTTTAGTTAGTAGTAGTAGCGGACCTAAAAATATAATAGATAACCAGCCGACCTGCCAAGCGTTGCTGTGGCTAAGGTTTTTGTTATATTACATAGTAGTAAACTATTCAAGAGAAACGGTAGGAGAACACCAGTCATGGGGAACACCATGCTTTTTTGGTGGTTATGCCATTAAATTGTAGCTCAAATCTTTTTAAATATGAGTTGGCTATTTTTCGCATCGTGTCTCACATATAAATTGCAAATTATTGTATGCATAATTTATTAAGTTAAAAATCTAACTAGACGACCTCTAGTGTTTGGTGGCAAAATCAGTATTCGCTAGAATTGCGGAAACAGCTAAATCATTTTTTTGTACGTACTTCACGGTCAATGTCGACTTGCGGCCTTGTTTGTCGAGGCACGTCTCGTCCGAATAGTTACATAATAAACATCGATTAACTCTAATGAATAATAAGGCACTCGATTCTAATCGAGTCAGGTTTAAAGGTCATTGGGATAGGTATAACAACTCAAATCACATAGTTCCCTATACTACAGACAGAGCTTCATTAATAACTTTTCTTAACATACTTGTAGTATAAAAAAAAATCAGTGGAGTTACAACCTCTTTAGGTCTCAGATTTCTGAATCTGTTTCATGATAATGTTTAAATCTAATAGCCAAGTAGCCTCCAGTGCCTGACACACGCCGTCGACTTTTTGGGTCTAAAACATGTCAGTTTCCTCACGATGTTTTCCTTCACCGTACGAGCGAGTGTTAAATGCGCACATAGACTGAAAGTCCATTAATGCACAGCCGGGATCGAACCTACTACCTTAGGGATGAGACTCTCATGCTGATGCCACTAGGCCAACACTGGTCATTTCTACTAGTATTTTAGAGAATAAATCTCATATGTTACTAGGTCAATCCTTTACTTAATAAAAATATTAATTTATACAGAAAAAATATGCAAATTTAAATAGCAAAGAAGATTTATAGAAGGCCGAAAATTTCAAATAAGCAAACATTATTTAAAATAATATCTTTGAGGAATTTTGACATTCCATATTCAAACTTCAACATGGTAATTGCACAAATCATTCAATCTATACCTCGATAAATCTGTTTGTGCAAGTGTTAGTAAACACGACCGCAGATAACCTAAGCACAGATACCAACAAGACCCAAGAATTGCATAGAGTCAACGACACATGAGTAACATTAGTATTATCAGACTCGTCATTGGTCGGCGACGTCCGTGTATTTTTAGCCTAGGCCACACTAAAAATAGTTCACTGTACAACGGTTATTACTGAATTAATATTTCTAAAAATGGATCGTCTACGCGCGAATGATAACGCGACCGAGACCGATAGTAGCGTATGACGTGTGGCGGCCATCTTTGAATGTTTGTTTTCTTTTTTGTTTAGTGTTTTCGGCCAGATGTAGTCTTTGAATTAATTTAATATTCAATTATGGAATATTCATTTGTGTTACTTGAATTAAGTTTTAGGCGATTTGAAATAGATTTACTTTTTTCTAATTCACTCTCCGTTTCAAGGTTAAATACCTTGAATGTCGAATTTCAATTTGCCAATTGATGATAAGGGAGAGTCTCTCTGTTATCACTTATCGCTGAATTTAATAAGATAGAGTCGAGATAAAGCAACTATGTAGAACACGAGTGAGAAGGTATAAAATCTCTATTGGAATTAATGAACATTGATATTTATGTATATGTATAGTAGAGTTCAAATTGGCGTGAAGACACTCCCATGCGATAACCTGCCCATCAATCGTTTTTCCACATAAACTGGTAAACGGGTCACTTGCCTGAAATGATCTTTACACACGCATTCAGTTATTCTACGGTTTTTTAATAGATTACTTTTGCACAAGTAAATCATTGGAAAAATGTATAAAATTTAATCTGTGTAAACATTTTACGGCTGTCTATGATAACACGTGTTTATAGATAATCTGGTCTTGCCTTATACATCATACGTCAGCTGTCAGTGATTCCGCCATAATTGTTTCCCGACCCCGGATGAGCGGGACTGGTAGTAAATACTTAATAGTCTGGAAAAGTTGGGGGTTAATTATGTTTATTTCGAGTTGTTAAGTGTAACTTATGCTCAATAGTTTTAGTCGTTTTGTGCATAAACAATTAATTTTTATTGTAAAAGTAGCTGCCCCCGCGAACTTCGTTTCGCCTTAATATGTTTTTTTTTTCATTTAGCCCACCTTTTAGTAGCTACATACCAAATGGAACATTTGTTCGGTTTTCTAGAATGAAAACTTTTTAGGTTGTTCTGTGAATTGTTCTCTATATAAACCTCTGAGTTCTAGTCATAATTAACAAAAAAAAATGGTTGATCGTAGACGAGTGAAAATTAAGGGTTGTATGTATTTTTATATGCTGTACCATAAAAAAATAAAAACAAAATTTTTGCCTAAAAAATTAAAATATTTTTGTGGCCCCGTTTATTACTTAGGGATTTAAAATATAGATAGTAGCCGATTCTCAGACTTACTGAATATGCATAAAAAATTTCATAAGAATCGGTCGAGCCGTTCGGAGGAGTAGTAGTGTGACACGAGAATTTTATATACTCGTATAAAGTGATTGAGATTTTAATCAATTCCACCGTAAAATATTTAACCAAACCATGTAAGGAAATTGTCGAACTAACCATAATTAACATGATATCGTGTACCTGTCGAGTATTTCATGTAATTTTGAATTAAGTAATATTTTACGGACGATTAAACATGTAAAACATTATTTTGACATAAGTTTTCGAAAGCTTTTACACAGAGACCCGCTAAACCTCTCTTGTCAGATCGCAAACAAATTGTATCAGATATTCAAAAAGGTTGCGTAAGTATTCATTTCGTGATATTTTCTGTTATTGATACTAGCAACAAATTTAAAGTTATTTTTTTTTCTACGTCGTTTCGGTTTGTTTTTTTTTGTAAAACGTTTTATAAACAAAGGGTTAGGATTTCATATTTCCAACATGTGGCGATTTTAACGACTTATTTGAATTTGAGCCGGAAAGCGGAATACAAAGCAACTTTTTCATTATTCCTTGATTGTCTAATAATTTCGAGATGCTTCAATTCATAGTATTCGCTAGTAATTGCTATTAATTATTAATATTTAAATAGCGATAGTATGCTCACTTATCTACTAGGGTAAAAGCCGGATAGTTGCCTCGGAGGGATACATGCCCCGGTGTTTAAAAAACTATGTTAAGGTAATAAGTTGTTATGGGGCTTTACTACAATAAGTAGTGACTGCCCCTCAGGGCTAAATGCCACGTAAGCCATCGGAATAGGCCCAAGTGTTTTTCCGTGTAAGCAAAAATCTTCTTTGAAACTTTGACGGGCGTTATAATTATATTGGTAAGTAATCTCTATTGAATATTTTTATTACTGATCGTGGTTTCTGTCAACTTTTTGTTTCTTTGCATGCATTAGAGTTTAAATTACACTGTTTATCATGTTTTATTACTAAATAATTTTGATTTATTTCGCAAATAAAAAGGGCAAGTATCCGCATCAAAAAGGATAGTCGCCCTGCTTACTGTCGCGGATAGTTGCTCCTAGAGTGACTAAAAATTTCTTAACAAGCAAAGACGGATTTATTTTTTTGCCGTTTTTTTTATGTTTCTTCGAATTTACTTTGTCTCTAACTTGTTGTAAATTAAATAAATATCAACTTCACAGGTTTATATATTTATTATAGATAAGCAAAATGCCTCATCAACATCAACTGGACAGAAGATAGTTTAGCACTTGCCTTCGAAAAATTGAGACAAAGTTGGGATTAAAGCACAACTTTATTAATGAGACTAAAATGGCTGGACCTCAAAGGCTAAAAAGCGTTCTTGAAAGAAATCCTGATATAACTTTGAGACAAGCTGAGGGTTTATCAATTGAAAGAGCGAAGGGTCTCAACAGAACAGAAGTTGCAAATTTTTTTCAAACTATTTTAACTGAGAATAATTTTCTGGATAAGCCAGATAAAATATTTAACATGGATGAAAGCGGTGTCCAACTCAATAATAAAATTGGTAAAGTACCTATTAGCTAAGTAAGGTGCTAAAGCAGTTAAATCAGTTACATCCGGTGAAAAAGGAGAAAAAATTACTGTTGTTTCTTAATATTTCAAATTGTACTTAATAAAAGATCTCAGTAAATTATAAAAACTGTTAAATAAATAATAAAGATTACTCTAATTGATATAAATTTCTTTGTATCCAAAATAAAAACGCACGAGGCAAGTATCCCCCGAAGAATTTTCTACGCTAGGCTACTATCCGCCATAGTAGGCAACTATCCCTTTTCTGAGAGGTGAAATAAAACAGTGTTTATTCAAAACCAGTGTTAATTATGTATACAAAAATAGGCTTTTATAGAAGATAAAAGACCTATGTTTCGAGATACATACTTACTGAATAATTTTCAGCAAGTTCATATTTAAAAAATATAAAGCTTTTTCGAAAAGTGGGGCAACTATCCGGCTTTTCCCCTTCAGTGGAGGATTACGGCGAATATAAATGCAATGGTTAAATTGTGGCTTGAGAAGGAAATGTCTTAGGAACTCTTCAGATTATTTCTTGATCTTGTAATACGTAATCAGCATGAAAAGGCCCGAGTCATGTGATATTATCGTTACAAGGAGTGGATGACGAGTGGCGCCACTTATAATGTGCGCAGCGTAATGTCATCCAGGACATTAGTTAATTGATCCATATCTCAGCTAATGATAACTGGAAGTACATACTATACTCCGAGGCTTCTTTGCTTTGAAACAAATGAATAACGATTCATAGAGAAGGCGAGACTAGGACATAGTAGCAGGCATATGTTAAATTTGAAAAAGCTTTTCTGGAAATTGAACCCTGGGTTTTTTCATTACGATATTGAGTTAAGTAGGTGCATTTATGAGACCTCAAATCCGTCATAACAAGTTACTATACTTCTTTTATTCTAAACGCAAGCTTAATTTTAAATAATTCGTTTAGATTGAAAGATAAACCGGAATTATTGTGTGAAAATCACTTCCGTTTCCTGTCCAGACTTCACCTTCTAGAATTCTTATTTAAACCACGTATTAATGTAATTTTCTTGTTTCAGGTATGTTGGTCACGAGAAAACGGCATTTATTAACGTGTATTAAGGTTGTATTAACATTTTCCTTTAAGTATTGTTTTGTATTGTTCTTCTGTAATTACTCTGACGTCTTTGTTCACAAAAAAGAGTTTCCGGAAGGGTTCAGTGAGAGTGCTATGTTGCTATGTTGTAAATTCAATTGACGTATGCAAACTAAATAAAAATACAATCTCTTAGTAACATACAAAAGTATAGCTATGAAGAAATGCATGAAAAAGTTCTTTTAAAACTTTTGTTACAAAAAATACACTTATGAATGTTTTTTCCATTGTGTCCAGGGACGTTTTTCCATAACTTTTCTTATATTGTAAAAAAGATACATCCATTTGTTGTGAATCACTCTTAAACAAACATAACTTATATAAAACCATATCTCGTAACTCTTCGCAAGTACTAGCGAAAAGAGTTGTGGGATCCATCTACATTAATTTACCTGGACCTTCTGTCTTAAGTTATTACGTAATTAACCTAAGAATATCTTATCCTGACCATATCAATAATGATATTTTTTTATTTTAAATACATTGACGGGCCATCCCAAGAAAACACAATATATCTCACAACTTCAGCAATAAACATTTATTTATTTCCCACATAATGATTATATTAAATTGGATTGGTTAGTGCAGCAGATAAAATTTAGAACCCTAAGAGTCTTGGCAGCAGTATTCTGCAAATGTTTTTTTTATATCGAGAAGAATGTTTGACGGCTCATTGGTCTAGTGGTTAGTACCCGAATCCATGGGTCCCGGGTTCGATCCCCGGCTGAGACAAACATTGATGTGATGAGCATTTGGTGTTGTGCTTAGGTCTTGGGTGTTTGTATGTCTATCTATCTATAATATGTATGTATATCCGTTGCCTAGTACCCAAAGCTTCACCAGCTTATCATGGGACTAGGTCAATTGGTGTGAATTGTCAAAAAAAAACAAAAAAACGAAACCACCCGACAGCTCGTGTCGTTGATTGGACAAACATCTAATCACAATCTTTTCCTGTTTGATTTTCTCTTTGTACGTTCTACAAGCCTAAATGTCTGATGTGGAGGTTCAGAAACGAGACTTATCACGAACTACACTACCACTCCTCTAGGTCAAAATACAATAAATTTTTGATGGGATTCTCACCCGTACGAAAACAAAAATTAAACTACCTTATATGTGACGTCAAATCCCCGCAAAGTTTTGGAACAATGCCCTTTCGTTAGAACAACTGTACATTGTTAATCAATTGGCTCACAAGGTCACTGGGTTACTGAAACGTGTGCCATAATATATTACATTTTCTGCTTCATTTAAATTAACTATTATTTTGAAGGTCGCATACAATTACGGTAATGTAAAGAAAATATTGTTTCGCAGAGAAATTTACATCTTTTGATATCCTTTTCACTGATATGGTTAAACGCATTGTTTTTTTTGTTTTGTTTTTTAAAGACAATTCACACCAATTGACCGAGTCCAATGCTAAGCTGGTGAAGCTTGTGTTATGGGTACTAGGCAACGGATATACATACATAGATAGATAGACATATAAATACATATTTAAACACCCAAGACCTAAGCACAACACCAAATGCTCATCACATCGATGTTCGTCTCAGCCGGGGATCGTACCCGGGACCCATGAATTCGCAATCAGAGGTACTAACCACTAGACCTATGAGTCGTCAAATATAGTTATATTTCAGGCCTAGGTACAGTTGACAACTAACTAGTTTATAAAATAGATTTCTCGGGTATTTACCTACTTAGTATCTATATTACACAGGTACAAGAAAAGGACAGCATTAATCTTTTGGTTTAGTGAGTGAGTGGAGTGAAGAGTGACATACTATTTTTGTGCGTGCAATTTACGCTAGTGAAGGAAAATTATGAGGAATGTGTCTTAGTCCAGAATCGAGCTTCGCCTAAAATTATGAATGAAACATAACAAATACTGCTCCATGCCTTATTGGGAGAATGGATCATACAAATCAGAAGAAAGTTAATCACCGCATTTAAAGCCACAAACAAACTTTTTTTTTTAATTCAAAAACCTACCTTGATCTCATTAAATAATTTATTTTCTGTTATTGTCGAACTTTTTTATCATTGAAAGTAAATGGCCGTATAGGGGCACAATTAAAAAGGCGCGAATTACGTCAAGCATTTTTTCGATTTGAAAGTGCAAAGAAAATTGATTTAAAATTGTATTCATTGCTGTTACGTAAACAGTTCTCTATATAACCATTTCTTTATAAAAAATAATTATACTTTTTCACTAATCCATTATAAAACGAATATTTTCACGATAAGAGCTGGTACTCCGTAACGTCCTATTCCGATTTCAATATTTATATTCTATGTACTACTCGTAGCTGATCCGGCAAACGTTGTTTTGCCATGTATGTATATTATTTCTAGGAAACATTTTTTTAGTTTAATAAAAATAACTATCTACTATAATAAAAAATAGGGGTTGATCGTAGAGGGGTGAAAATTAATGGTTGTATGTATTTTGTATGGTGTATTAAAAAAAAAAAACAAAAAATTATCTAACAAATAAAAATGAAAATTTAGGAGTGGACCACCCTTTATATATAAGGGTTTGTAAGATAGATAGTAGCCGATTCTCAGACTTCCTGAATATGTATACAAAATTTCATAAGAATCGGTCGAGCCGTTTCGGAGGAGTATGGGAACGAACATTGTCACACCAGAATTTTATATATTAGAAGATTATATTTAGTTGTACCGCGCGAACATAAGATTTAGAGAACTAAATCGAAATTTCATACAAAAACGTCGGTATCGCATAATGCTTGATATTAGATGTGGTTGCAGGGTAACCTGTCTATATTATTTGCCTATAGTCGGAATGAATAAAACTTTAATAATCTTACATAACACTGTTACGTGATATATAACAAGCTCATATATAATTATTATGTTACGACACTGTTGTTAGGCGATCAATGGCTTCTGTACATAAGATGGCCGTATTGAATTTATCAGAAAGATTAAATTTTCAATAGAATATTTAAATATAATCGGTACCGAACAATACTTTATACAAGAGTCGCCATTAATATTATTCATAAACATCATCATAATAACTAATTATGCATTAATAAGTATGACAAGAACAAGTAAGAAATAGAGAAGAATCACTATCGACAGCTACGAAGGTTGATAAATAAAAGAGAAAGACAGGTCAGGCTATAGAGGGATGATATGAAAACGCAGAGGAGGTTGTGTGACCTAGAGTTGCCTAGAAATAAGTGCACATACCCAGACGAGATCTTAGACACACTGGACCAAAAAGATTTATAATTGTACAATTGCGGTACCCATTCCCTGATATCCCAACGTTGGAATCGCGCGGTACTTGTCATTGAAATCGGGATCGTTACAGAGTACCGGTGCTGAGGGTTGATGCTTGCAACTAGGTGAACACTGTCCTCGAAGTAAACAACAACTTTCCATGATATTCATTGGATTAACTTCGTAACTCGTAATGGGGTTTTGCTCTGTGTATCTCATTTGAATGTTAGCATTGTTCTGAAGGCTGTTACAGATCGATTATGATCTCATTGTACAATCAAGGAAATTACTATCTAAAACGCGAATTATTTCAATCATAACAAATATTTATTTCCTTATTTCCTATTTTTACAGTAACTTAATACTAATACAATAGAAAAATAACGTAAAACATAATATAAACATAACAAGTAATAACTTAAAAACCTAAACCATTTTATAACTAATTATAAATAATGAAATTCTTGTGAATTCAGCCAGTGTGCAACTAAATATATCCGTCTCACAAGCAATAGTGTTTAGGGTGCGCAAAACACGCGTAAATGGTGCTTCTCTAAGCAAGTTCGTCCGCGCCCGAGGCACTGCCAGCAATTGCGACCGCTTACCCCGCCGAGTGTGGTTATTTGGCACACGCAGCCCCAGTCTTTCCAATATTTCCGCATTATAGATTTTACCTCTAATGATCTTAAAAAATATAACGTAGTAAGGTCCTTACCTCTAACTTGTTGTATCCAACCATGCCCAAGACAAACAAAGTTGGATACATTATTGGGTAAAATCCCATTTTCTTTATTCAGTATCGAAAACTCTATTAAAGCAACAATAACTTTAAAAAACGCCCTCAAATGTCCTCAACATTTGAAGGTTTTTTTATTCCGAATGAAGATTTATAAACGTCTGCAATTAAAACATCATTTATATTTGTTTATCGTAAAACATACTTTAAAGTTTTATAAAACCATATAAATGTACGTAAAAGTAAAACTTGCCAAAACCCAGTTGATACGTGTACAATTTAATTATAGGTGCAACATTTTCATCTTTCCACGTCTTTACACGTCAAATTAACTTAGACAATTTGTTGACAGTAAAATTTTTGGTCCTATGTCAAATTGAATGGCGACGCTGTAAATTAAATACAGGCCGCGCGAAATTATTCATTTATATATATATAAATTTTATGTAAACCAATGGCGCTACAAGCTATTAGGTCTGGGCCTCAGATTTCTGTATCTGTTCCCTCATCATATCTAATAGGCAAGTAGGTGATCCTTCTGTCACTGTCGAGTTTTTGTGTCTAAAGCATGTCGGTTTCCTCACGATGTTTTCCTTCACCGTACAAGCAAGTGTTAAGTGCACAAAAATTGAAATTTCATTGGTAACGAGGATCGAACCTATATACGTCAAAACTGCTTGTTGCAATTTTAATTTATATCAAATTGATTAAGCTGTCTCTACATCTTGGTTACGATTTTTTGAAGTATCGGAGTAGACCCAAAAATCTACATGACTGAGAAGGCTAATAACCTACTTGTCTATAAAAAAAAATGATTGATGCAAAAAACCCATACAGTACACGGATATTTTGTCATATGGGTAGTTCTACAAACTAGGGAATTTTCTGTGGCTCGCTTAAAATATGTTTAAACTAATTTATTTGCATTGCAATCTTTTATTTAGAACTTTTTTATTAGTCAATTAAAATAATAAATATTTAAAAATTTCTGCACGAAATTAAATCGAAGTGAATTTTCAGAATCCTCGAATAAATTCTAGCTCAAAGTGCGTCGTGATTCGCTTACTTCTACATCAAGGTCATAATTGAAACGCAATTTGATATGTTTAATTTTTTTTCTTGCTAGGTAGAATATATATTAACATAATTTCACAAAACATATTTATAAAATTTTGTAATCGCGATTTCATATCAGAATCCATTTCAATGTGAAATAAGCAAAGATTGGATAGGCTATTTACTCTGCGATGTTGCCGTGTAGCCAAGTGAATTGTACATATAAAGGGTATTTCAACAAGAAGTTTGTTTTTCAATTGTGGCAACACCGAGAACGTGATAGTTTTGACATTTAGTTTTTGGCGGTATTCGTAGCAGGTGCTTTGGCAATTATTACAATGAATTCAATTTCGCTCAAAAATCGCATTAAAATAATTCAAATCCACTATAAAAATGGTGGTTCTGTTAAAGTTACATTTCGTAAAATTCGTGATATTTTCGGCCAGCATAATCGTCCTTCTGAGACCGCTGTTAAGAATTTGGTCGCGAAATTTGAGTCGACAGGCTCGGTACAAAATGTGCCAACACCAACACGTGTTCGACCGGGTCGTTCAACAGAAAACATCGCCGCCGTGAGCCACAGTGTTGAAGAAGATCAAAATTTGTCAATTTCACGACGTTCTCAACAATTGGGGTTATCCAAAAGCACAACATGGCGAATTTTGCGAAAGGATTTGGCTTTGAAGCCTTACAAGATTCAACTGGTGCAGGAATTAAAGCTGATCGACCATTCAAATCGCCGCAGATTCGCTCAGTTCATTCAGGAACAACCTGCTGGTTTTTCTGAAAAAATCATTTTTTCAGACGAAGCCCATTTTCATTTGTCAGGGTACGTCAACAAGCAAAATTGTCGCATTTGGGCTTCTGAAAATCCTAAAGCAATTATTGAGAAGGCTTTGCATACTCAACGTGTTACTGTGTGGTGCACTATGTGGTCTGGAGGCGTGATTGGGCCGTTTTTTTTCGAAGATGAGGCTGGAAATGCGGTAACAGTCAATGGATCACGGTATCGCGAGATGTTAACCACTAAATTTTTGCCTATTATTGATGACATGGATATCACTGAAATGTGGTTTCAACAGGACGGTGCCACATGTCACACAGCCAATGAAACGATCAATTTATTGCAAACCAAATTTCCCGAGCGCATAATTTCGCGAAATTCAGCTGTTAAGTGGCCAGCCAGATCGTGTGATTTAACACAACTGGATTATTTTTTGTGGGGCTATGTTAAAGACAGAGTCTATACGGAGCCCATCGAATCGATTGCAGCCTTAAAACTCAAAATCCGTGATGTCATTAACGAAATAGACCCTCCATTTTGCCAAAAAGTGATTAAAAATTTTGATGAAAGAATCAACATCTGTCAGCGTGGTCGTGGTGGACATTTGCCAGATATCATTTTTCATTCATAATTGCCAAACTTTTCTCTTTGTAATACAATACAAATTTTATTCATTTTCCTCTAAATTCTTTGTTTTATTTTGTTTTAGAAAACAAAGTTCTTGTTGAAAAACCCTTTATTTCACTGTGAATTTAGTTAGTATATTACAATTTTTATTTAATGCATCGATTGTTAAGATAGACAGAAACCTTGTGATACTGAGCAAATATGACATCAGAGGTTACAAATGTGACTTTGTCGTTTTATAATGATATGCGTTGATTACGACATTAATAAAATATATACAAAATATTACACGTGTTTTCTTCTCGGCAATTATTAAAAATTGAGGCGAGCAGGCCGAGCATTCATTGTTAGTAGCTTGTAGCCAGCATTGGCCACCATATTCTTTCCGAAATGAACGTGGCTTGGCGAAGGCCTGCCTGACACCGGTTACATTGATTAAACATCGAAGTGATAAAAGCTCACTCCCAAAATTTTGATACAAGAGCAGCCAGCCAACCCTTAACTTCTGTTTGTTTGTTACTCAGCAGTGACTTGAACTTGAGGTTTAAAATTAAAAACAAAAGTTTTTTCGTTCGAAGAGTCAGCATAAAATGCCCGATGTTACGTTATGCTTCAGCAGCCGTTAAACAGCATAGTGAGACAGTTAGTATTTCGGCGTCAATTATTTTCACCAGCCAGCTGTTGACTGATTTCTTTTTATTTATTTTGCCGTTTTGGTCGATAATAATTGTGACGCAATATACAGCCATCTTAAAAAGTATGCAAAATATGTTTCGTTTTTTTATATACTGGTTCAAACAGCTTGTTACTGGCTCGTCGTCGCGGCAGAGTTTTATTACTTTGGTCATTATAGCTTTTGTGATTGTGTGATATTTTACGGGTGGTGGTGGTCGCATTTTTTAATGTAAGACAAGAAACATGTAGCCCACTAACCGTCGTCAGCTGCCGATGCTGTCGCGAGACACCGCTTCAACTTTGTTCCTTTGCGGACTTGGGTACTGCGGGACCAGCAAGCTGTTGGCGCCTGGTATCTCAGCTGAAGCCGTTATTGCACATGATAGCTGTTAGTAGCTACTGAAACAGGGGAAGTTTCTTTTTAATTCTTTTGTCAATTATTATTATTGCTTTGTGTTACAGTCAGGTCAAGAATTAACGTCAAAACAATATATCTGAATGATTGCCGATAATTTATTTCAATATAGCCTTCATTTTGTTTCATAGATATTTTTATTATTTTATGATGGTAGCATGTTGTAATGATGGTCTGAATATCTTCGACGACGGGTCCCCTATTTTATTATTGGATTGTGCCGTTTTGTTGAATCTCAAACAGCTTTGCCAGAAACAATATAGCCACAGTAAAAACAATACCAGCCGGTCGTAGTTGTTATTTATGGGGTCAGCTGTTGTTAGCTGTTTTATCTACCACAATCAGTTGTTCAACGTTTAGTCTGTATGGTCGATCGCTGCAGACATCTGCAGTAGCGTTTCAGTACTGCACCGGTTTTACGAAAGCATTGGCGTAATACGGTCCGCCGCATTAAAGCAGTATCGTGCGCATTCGCCATACCTTGTTTATGGCGTCTGGCTATGCCGCTTATCGCGAAGTGTCGGCGCTGCAGTTAATCCATCGTGCGAATAATTACAAAATGCCGCATATTATTTATTTAGCTTTATTGTTTGCTAAAACATAAAAGAATCAGCACGAAGATTGAATTCTGAAACACGAAAGTTGAAACACCTGTTAGGGCACGCAAATATTGTAAAGAAACAAAATAACACGTTAGCCATACATCAGCAAGCCACAACGGTCAGCGGCCGCACGGAGCGTGTCCCGATACAAGAATTGCTGCAGGCCAGAACGCTGGCAAATGTTCACGGGTATATAGTTCATAGTTACCACCGAAAATAACACTGCCGAGGTTAAATGATCCAGTAGTTTTGATTTACACTGGTTCGTGGCACGCGTTACCACGGATATTTCGATATTCGTAGCTTGCCTGCGTTTGTAAGGGGAAAATTACCAGTTTACAACAGGTCACAAACCTCAGGCCGGGTTTTCCAATTTAACAGATGTTGCTATTATAGTCCTCTTCATCGTTATATCTATTTTAAATGGTCAGACGTTTTACATTTAGATTATAGATTTGCTTTTACAATATGTAAGTGAGCGTATTACCATTGCCCGGTCTGAATGTTGGACTTTAACAGCGGCGATGGTTGCTAAATAAGCGTTTATAAGTGACAACATTAAACATCTGCTCTATCCACAACATCGTTTGCCAGTCTACCGAACCTCGAGCTGCAGCAGACTATCGAATTCGAGCCGACTATTTTCACATGAGCGCCTGTCGATAAAGCCGTGATGCCGACAGTCGAAGGCGTTCTTAAGACCAATAGCTTAAATCACATTTTTGTTGTGGGTCTTCTACAGTCTTTACCTGTTACCTGATGAAATATTTTGTTTTTCTTCCTGTTGTACGTTAGTAATTCGCAATCTGTCAGATATCGAAACAACAGCAACGTTTCTGAGTTTTGTTAGATTTTGTTCGGTATGTATTACATATTAATAGCATATATATAGTAAATGGGCTCAGGAATACTTACAGGAGCTGTCAGCTCATAGTGTATTGCGCTTCCAATAACAGATGACTTAATGAATTTCGCAGCCATACTGAGCCATTCAGTGAAACATTTAGTACTTCCAACAGAACTTTATCAATATTGGTTTGAGCAACCAATATTGATAAAGTTCTGTTGGAAGTACTAAATGTTTCACTGGATGAAACCAGGTATGAGATCCTACCAACCTTGCGAAATTCAAATTTAAATTCATCTATTTATTTAGGTAGCGCAATATACACTTATGAACGTCAATGTAGAAATATATATTAAATTATTCTAATTTTACATTTACTATATATATATATATATTAATATGTAAATACGCGCAGACTCAGCTTAAAAAGTCCTAACAAAAGGAATAGAATTGTTTATAATTTATTTCAATATGCAGATTCAATTTTATTGGAATTTACTTAGGTATCTACTAACTTTATTACAATAGGAGAAAAATAATAAAAAAAAAATATTTCATCTATCAAGATAACACAAAAAGGTGTATCAGTTGTGTCAAAGTTTGTAGAAGTTACTAATAAAAATGTATTTAAAAATATTAGTCTTATAAAATTTCCGCCTTGTTTATATCAACTTATCACAGCTTTATCGGCTAAGGCGCTCATGATAAGAAAATGGAAGTCATTCAGATTCAATGAATCTCTTTGCAGAAAAAATACTCGAGTTCGTCGAGTTGTTTTTATCTAGATAACCAAACGATGTTATATTGGATAAGAACCAGAACTAGATATATTTAATAATTTATCCACTTATAAACACTTATTTAGCTAACCATACTTCGCTGTTAGAAAATTATAGTTTTAACTCGTCTTTCTTATTCAGATTGAACTTAATGAATAGTACATCACTACATAGTATAAAACAAAGTCGCTTTCTCTGTCCCTATATCCCTATGTATGCTTAAATCTTTAAAACTACGCAACGGATTTTGATGCATTTTTTAAAATAGATATAGCGATTGAAGAGGAAGGTTTATAATAATAACATCTATTAAATAGTGGAGAAAACTGTTATTTTTGAGGTTTCTAATGTGATGTTGTAAATAATTAATTTTTTCCCCTTACATTGCAAACGCAGGCAAACCTACGAGATTTATCGAAATATCCATTAATTTAACGCGTGCGGGCCACAGGCAGTAATTAATAAATCAAAACTACTGGATCGATTTTAATTATTTTTTCAGCGAGTGACATAGATAGACTATATATTTTTTCAGTGAGTAACATAGACTATATATTTTATACCCGTGTGAAGCCGGAACGGCCGCTATGTTTTTATATGCAACGTTCACAATTTTTCTGTAGTGTATTTAGTATCAGGATTGCATCCGTGCGAGGCCGGGGCGGGTCGCTAGTATTTTTATATTACATTCTTAATCTTGCTGTCTTAATAGTAACGTGTTATTTTTTTATTTTCTTTTTTGCTAATAATTTTTGCATTACTTGTACTTTACCCTCTGTAGGTGTTTCTTTTTCATTGTTTCACTTTAGGGTTACCTCGAAGAAATCGCTTGTTAGCGATAAGGCCGCCCGTTGCCTTAACTTTTGTTTATTATGTTTTTGCTTAAGGTAATAAAGTATAAATAAATAAATATGCAGCATTTTTTTGTAATTATATTCCTTTTTGATAAGATTAATACAGCATTAATATTATTACTTCGCGATAGAGGCTTCGTAAATATATGTCTAACTCAAGACGCCATAAAAAACCTAAAAGATATGTAAAGATCGCGCACGATTTTCTTAATGCAGCTGTCATGTTGGACCGAGTAAAAATATTACACTTAATAGGCACTTTTACTGTGTCACTTAATTGCTTCATGAACCGGTTAGAACTAGCTTGGTAGCAATGACTTCAAATTGCTACTGCAAGATGTCTGCAACTTTTGATCGGCCATACTTAAACGTAAATTTTGTAGACTAAACGATTGAATTGTAATTTAGTGGTGTATTTAGATAAAAAAACTTATGTAAACGTATTTATTATAAATAACTAGCTGACCCGGCAAACGTTGTTTTGCCATGTGTATTGTTTCTAGCAAAAACAATTTTAGTTCAATAAAATAACAATCTAATGTAATAAAAAATAGGGGTTGATCGTGAAGGGATGAAAATTACAGGTTGTATGTATTTTTGTATGCTGTATCATAAAATAATAAAAAAGAAAATTATCTAACAAATAAAAATGAAAATTTCTGTTAAACCAAAATTATCTAACAAACTGTCATTCAAAGTTGTATATTGTTTTTGACGTTAATTTGTATTTACAATTTTCTTAACCTACAAAGTAATAATAATAATTATTAAAATGAAAATTAAAAGAAATTTAAAAACTTTGGTCCCTGTGACAGTGTGACAATTTAACACTAGCAGCATTTTATCGCTGTATTGCAATACTTATTCGTTGAGCGAGGAAAGCACCAGCTCTGGGATCACCGGTACTATCTGCCAGGCGCCAACTTAACTCTTTAATTACCGCCTGTGCACTTGAACCCCACGGCCCAAGAGTCCCTACTTCAAAGGGAACAAAATCGAAGTTGGAGGAAAGACTCTTATATTTGTGCCGTTTATTATTTTCCGCCTGCTCTGCGGCCACCCCAGCTTTTTATTTAGCATCGGTAATTTTATTTTGACTTGGTTAATTAGATACATGGAGTTTCTTAATCTTACATTAAAAATGCATTTAAATACACCACCACCGCAACCACGGTAGGTAATCACACGAAAAATCACAAAACATGTGTGAAATTTTTATGTTAAGTAATAAAATACTTACTTTAAAAATAATATTGCCTTCATCAATAATGACTGACAATTATTAATAAATAATGTTTGGGTTGAGATATAAAAAGCGAAAACGAGGTCAATGTTACTGCATATTAAACTTACCAAAATGGCATTCAAAAAGATGTATGTATTTAAATCTGAATAATTCTATTATCGATTAAAGTTATTTAAAAATAAATAAAAGAAATCCAGTCAACGAAGCTTGAAGCTTTTGGTTGAAATAATTATTTATAGAAATACTAGCTGTCCCCGCGAAGTTTGTTTCTCCTTAATGTGATTTTACTTAGCGTACCTTTTTAGAGCATAGCAACATGGAACATTTTGCAATGCTACCCCAAAGACTCTTCGGTTTTCTTGAAAGAAAACTTTTTTGGTTTTTCCGTGAATTTTTCTCTATATAAACCTCAAGTTCTATGAGTTCAAGTCATAAGTTTTAATTAACAAATAAAAAATAGGGGTTGAACGTAGAGAGGTGAAAATTAAGGGTTGTGTGTATTTTTTTATGCTGTATCAAAAAAAAATTTTTTTGGGGTGAACTTTTTTTTATCACTTCGGTGTTTGAAAGATAGATAGTAGCCGATTGTCAGACTTACTGAATTTGTATAAAAATTTCATAAGAACCGTTCAAGCCGTTTCGGAGGAGTATGGGAACGAACATTGTGACACGAGAATTTTATATGTGAGATATCGACGAATTTAAATTTGAATTTCGCAAGGTTGGTAGGATCTCATACCTGGTTTCATCCAGTGAAACATTTAGTACTTCCAACAGAACTTTATCAATATTGGTTGCTCAAACCAAGTCTAAAATATATTGAAAATTCTTGTTACCTTAAGTACTAATAATTACTCGAGCAGTAGGATTAAATGATATCGTCTATGGCAATGTCAAGGCGTTTTATCTTGAGTCATGATCAATGCTGTTGCCCAGTTCAGGAATTTATTATAACACTTTCTAAATTCCTTTGTAATTAATTAAATATTATTGTACAGTATACATAAACATAGGAATTTTGACATGATCATAGTCGTATATACAACTGAAACACTCGTGCGTAGAGATTTATTAAATAAGACCCCAGAAAAAAGAATAAACGTGATGATATAAAAGACGGTAAAAGCTGAAGAGGCTTACAGAACTCTTAGCCCTACAGTAGTTCCACTAACACATATGTAGTGAATATAAAGACAGGTACGAAATGCCTACACACATTGACGTCCTGTAACAGATGGACCCCTACTTGTAGGTATAGGTAGTGAACTTGTCCAAAACTATCCGGCCTTTAATAATAATGGGCTTGATGAAGAATTATCGTGTCTATTCTTTTAAACGGCCGCGTAGTAAAATAATATAACCGACCATAATCTGTTTGCTTTCAACGTTTATCACCCTTATGTATGCATGAAAAATTGTAATGACAACATATTAATTGTATATAACGATTACAATATCTTAAAACGGCGCCGTATTTCATATAACCTAGCTTTATCTACAGGTGCAACGGCCACTTATGGCTTATCAACTTTTTTAAGAGGCATTTAAAATATCCTGTAGTGCATCGCAGCAGAGTCCAAAATTAATGAAGAAACACCGAGATGCGTTCCCAGGCGATCGTCGCAAACTACACTTTTTATTTTTTTAAAACAAGCCTACAATGATTCTGGTTTTGCAAGACAACTCTGATAATCGATTCGCAATACTACATTCTCGATTTTATTATCAAATATTGTGTAAATTTTTTCAATAATGGAAAAATACAATTAATATAAAGCTTTCAATAAAGTAGTTCAATGGCCAAAAAGTTTTTAAATCACTTCTCGTCTCCAGTCTAATATGAAGCGTACACATCGAATTAATGTTGAGGCAGGTAGTGGAAAAATGCGGTTTTAATTTTTTCTCGGTCTCGCAAAGCCCTTGGGCAATTATAAAAAAAGTGTAAATGCCCTCCGTGACTAGGACAGCTTCTTATGACCTTGACGGCAGCCATTTGCTTTTTTTTGCGCGCGTTCAATGTTGCCAGCATGACGGCGTGCGATGCGTTGGCTTTTACTTTTTTATTTTTTTAGAAGACAACTCGTTATGCAACTTTTCTTTTTGCTTGGGATGCGTATTTTATGAAAATAATAATTACTGATATGAGAATTTGTAAGCATGTTTTAAGTTATGCTTATTAGGACTTAGAGAAGTATAAGTTTAGCGTATAATTGGTAATGCCGACCTGAGGTCTCGGATTCGAACTCTTTAGTGCACTATGATTTTTTTTTTAAAAGAATTACGTCTTTGACATACGGGAGTGATACTACTACACTAAGCGGTAAATATTGAATCTGAACTTAATATATGTGGAAAACTGTTTTCCCAAAAGAAAATAGTTATCCCTTCGACCCAAATGTTGTCAAAGGCTGCTCACCTAAACCATACTCATCAATCTAACCGTCGCATTTGTCCCATTTAAGTGCTTACAGAATTTTATATCCTTAATAGGTACATACATCTAAAAACTTATAGTCGTATAAAGTATATATTTTCTTAGTATGTGTTTGTAGTGTTGCTTTTAAGGTAATTTAGTGTTATATACTGGTATTTTTGGTTCTTATGTTTATGCTCTCATAATGATTGCTGTAGCCTCCTGAAATCAGGAGTAACTTCACCTTCCAGTTTACTAGTATATGCCTTCTTTGAAACCATCATAAACCCCATTTCAACCTGTTCAACGTCTCCTAGTTGTAGAAAAATGAAGAAAACATTTTATGGACTTGGACACTGAAAGCCTTTCCCTAGTATCATGTATCAAAATTCACACTGTGAATTCGAAAGAAGGGTTCGTTTTTCTACAACTTGAAGAGGTTAAATAGGTTGAAATGAGGTTTATGGTCGTTTCAAAGAAGGCAGATACTAGTTAATTGGAAGTTGGAGTTACCTATGTTTTCAGGAGACTACAGTAATAATTATGAGAGCATAAACAGAAGCCCCAAGAATACCAGAGTATAACAAGATCTAATACTAAGCGGCAAACTAATCGACGTTACGCTGTAATTCGTAATTGTATTCAAATTAATATCACTGAGTCAGGTTATAGTGTTATACGTAAAATAGCAGGTAAATAATATATTTATTACCTCTTGCAATTGTATGAATAGCTAACAATTAGCAATAACAATTATTATTTAATATTATTAAGAGGAAATATTTTAATTTTTGTAACGAATGCAATACGAGTAACTACAAGACGGATTACACAAATTCTTTAGAATAGAACATAATTAGAATAATAGGTATATGTGTATAATAATAATCAAACTTAATAAACTGTTAGGTAAAGTTTTTATGGGGAGAAAAATTTGTGTTGTTGTTGTTGAAAAATGTAGTTTTTATTTAGTACATACTTAGGTTTTTATTCCGGAAAAGCGAACAGTAAATGGGGTAGCATATCAAAATGTTCCATATATTGGTATGTAGCTACTAAAAAGGTAAAAGAAATTAGTCAGATATTAACTAAAATATTTGGCGAGTAGTTCATATGCGATGTGTTTTCCCAAAATTTATTTATTACATTGGCAATTTTATTTAGACTAGCTGTGCTCTACGGTTTTAGCCACGTTATTTCGGTCGTACCATATACCCTTCGATCTTGAAATTACGAAATAACGTGCACAACCAAACTTGGTAGAGCTTTCAAAAGGAAATATATTGTATATGTGTGGACGAAAGCCCATGCCATGGGTTTTACTCGACAGTTTAGCTCGATCGAGTAATACCGTATGTGAGTACCTTTACGTAGTTAGGTGTCCATCTTGGATTCCGATTTGAATTTTAAACTTTAACAGTTGACATTTAATTATAAAATAGATAGAAATATTTTTTAAATCTATAGATCTAAAAAATATTAAGATATATATCGATAAGGCGTAAATACGTAGGCGTTTGGCAAACGTATCTTCGGTATCGTAATCCGTATCTAGAAGTGATGGCCACGCACTTTATTGATAATTCGCAGATTGATAAACAACCTACGATCAATCATTTGTTAGTGCTTAAATATTACGTGAACATTTCTCAGATAATAAACAGCTATATGCATTAATAAAGCTACATTAAAATATAAAAAAATAATTTGTCATATAAGGGCTGTCCAAATTAGCTTATACAAAACAATTTACATTCTTTTTGTTGATAATAAACGCATAATTAAGAAATTTAAGTGGAAATATCGAAATTTTGGTCATTTTAATATTTATCTGAAATGTTTATCTTTAACGCCTCTGAACCAATTTCGATACTTGCAATCCGGTTCAAAAATGGTTATCATATTTTGTTGATGGCAATATACAGATAGATCATACTGGCGTTTACTTATAAATCAAATCAAATCAAAAACCAGTTATTCATGTAGGTAACACAATGTACACTTATGAACGTCAAAAAATAAAGAAATATACTTTAAATATTCTAATTTTACATTTACTGCCAGTTCTCAAATCAATAGCGTAGAACAAAAGACAAGAACTGGCAGTAAACTCTCCGCCACTCTTTTTAATCGCCAAGTTTTTATTTTATACGTTTGTAAGGAGCCGCAACCATAACACCATGTTCCACATGACATCTTAAGTAATAAATAATAATAAAATAATTTATAAACAATGATTTGTCCTCTATTAGCAGGAGGCATGGTGAAACAGGAGCACTCTCTTACATTATCGTACACGCAGATACATAGTCTAAAAATGAATTTGAATTACTAGTTCAATACAATGTTTGAGTGTCGAAAAGTGTCAAAAAGTCGACGGTGTGTGTCAGGCACTGGAGGCTGATCACCTACTTGCCTATTAGATTTGCAAATGATCATGAAACAGATTCAGATATCTGAGACCTAAAGATTGTAGCGCCACTGATTTATTTATTAGTTATTAATATTGAGCGGGAATCTTATTTATATTTTTAGACGCTAAAACTATTTTTGTATCGCTTATATTACATATTATTTTATGTACTAATCTGGTTAGATACTTAGAAGATGCAACACACTTATTAAATTTCATAGCAAATGCTCCCATACTTTCAAATTTGCATTGACGGTAAGCCGTCAGATTCTGATCCCCTTGTATATAATCAATGTGTGATTAAAAAATCGGGGAAACAAAAAATTCGAAAGGAGAATTCTTATACTAGTGTGTAAAAAATGTTGCCTTCTTTGGATCAAATAAAAGTTTTGGGGAATAAAAATCTAAAAACGTCTATGGAAAATTATGAAGTCAGTTTTAAAAGTATATTTCCATCCGCGTCTAGTGACAATGCTTTCTTGGAGTAACATCGTTAACACATTCAAGGGCAAAGGTACGAAAGACCAATACCACCTTCACTCGGATATACACCTTAATGGCTTAGAATATGATTCTTTTTCCCATACCACGTGGCCAGATTAAATAAACTGCTTGACATAGTTTTGCGCTTCGGGTCAGACGGGTGTTGGTGCCCAATAAACAAACGCCCATCGCGATTTGAGATTTCATTTACGGATAGAAAAAAGTAGCTTGTATGAAATTTAATCAAATACTCAATTATGCTGTTCATCGTTTTTAATGCAGCATCCAACCAAAAGTTGGACGATCTTCATGTTTGTATGCTTTGCAAATACATCATGAGGAACTTGGCCTGTCATGACTTAGACTCGCGACATTGTTAGTTGGCAATAAAAAAAAATGAGTGTGTGTACTTATGTACACGCGTTAGAAGTTATACTTCTTTGGCGTATGGAAAAAAAATAACTAAAATGCAGTAGTGATTAACGATAAATATTAAAATTAATCAATAAAATTATTATTAGTAAATACTATCACCGTCGTATAGGAAATTGATTTAATATAAATACCAAAATAATATTTATTTATTCACACTGTTTAATTGTACTGTTACGAAACACGTGTTCTAAATATAAAAATACTAGAATATACAACTTCAACATAGTTATTATCGATTTTCATGCCACCTAGAACTAACTTCATTCTGTTAATTTTGTGTCACGGTGCGCGCGCATCGTAAAATTTCACTCTCATAAATTTTTCATAACGCGCCTAAAGAAGTATAACTTCAAAAAACAAATGCATACAGAGGCTAGAACATTTAAAGAAAAAGGGTTGTATTAATTTCTTTGAAGTTATACTTCTTTTGGCGCGTTAGGAAAAAATGATGAGAGTAAATTTGTACGATGCGCGCGCACACCGCCACAAAAAACCGACACCCTGAAGTTAGCTTTAGTCAACATTTTAGTTTTTTAAGTTATACTTCTTTTGGCGCGTTAGGGAAAAATGATGAGAGTAAATTTTTTCATTGTTAGTGTCGTTTTTTCTACAAACCTAGAATAATTTTTTTATGAAAAGATTTTTATCTTGTTACGCCAAAGAAGTATAACTCCTAACACGTGTACACACGTTTTTATTTCAATTATAACGTAGGTCTGTACATGAAACCATAACATAGCAAAAATATTTTATAACTTTTTCTTTATCTCTTCGTGTTTGTTGTTTGCCTTGTATTTTGTTTTGCTTGCCCATGTATCAGTGTGCCGAGCGTTACCAATATTGTAAACAAATAAATAAGCATATTAATTAATGCATTTATTGCAAATTTATAATAATGTTTATTTATTGCTTTTGTGAGCAGCAAACTTCATTACTAAAGGTTGTCTTGAAAAGCCCTCAGCGACACATCGACTTGCCTCCACACACCACTCTACCCTCAGCTTGTCTCAGTGCATTAGAGATATTTAGACCCATAATTGTCTTTAGCTTGTAAGACCAACGCCTAGGCGATCGACTCCGACTACTCCTGCCATCACGCCTCCCTACCAACTTGTCGATACTATTTGGTTCTCTTCTGGCAATATGGCCAACGTATCTAAGCACCCGTTTGTGAGATAGTCGACAGTCTTGGGGCATAACACAATACAAACAAAAAACCCAATACAGCTAAAACACTAGGAAAGATGTATATCGTAACGTGCGGGCAAATATATTCAGATAAATCATATCTGGCGCCATCTACAATTAACATATGAAAGGAACAAAGGTGCTTCTCAAGTGACATTGTAACGTTGCTTTGACCTTAGTTATCAGTGATTTTTGAACTTACAACGAAGTATTGTAACTCTGTACATTGATTATAATTGTTTACAACGCAACAGATAAATATCTTAAATATAAAATTCTCGTGTCACAGTGTTAGTTACCATACTCCTCCGAAACGGCTCGACCGATTTTTATCAATTTTTTATGCATATTCAGTAGGTCTGAGAATCGGCTACTAAGTATTTTTCATACCCCTAAGTGATAAAGGGTGTACACCCCAAAATATTTATTTTTATTTTTTGGAAAAAAAATTGTTTTTATTTTTTTATGATACAGCCTAAAAAATACATACAACCCCTAATTTTCACCCCTCTACGATCAACCCCTATTTTTTATAACAGTAGATAGTTATTTTTATTGAACTAAAAAAATGGTTCCTTGAAATAATATAGGTACATGGCAAAACGACGTTTGCCGGGACAGCTAGTATATGTATAATATCCACGCTCCTATGACTATTAATTGTTGTTAATATTTTAGATTTTAACACAGTACACAATTTATGTAGAAATATTGGTATTATTAGTAATTATGTATTACTTAAACATATTTTATTCATTAAAATACATATATATAAAGCAAATTACAGATTTAAAACAAATAATTATTCAATACACGTAATAGGACGTGAATTAGTGACAAAGAATTCTGCCCGTTTCGTGTAGAGAATTAAATCTGGGCGGCATACAAAAATATACTATACAAATATTACAATTTAAAAGCTATCTATGCCACATAGTAGTATAGAATAGCGGATTTTCAAGCCAAATTTTTTGAAGTGAAACTTCTTTAGGTGGTGAGGGTAATTTTTTTACGGATGAAACACTATAATAATAATATTAGCGTCACGAAGATGTGCAGCGTTTTTGTCGAAGAAAAGGGAGAGAGCGATTGAGACCGATTGAGAGAGTGGGAAAGGCGAACGTAGGAATATACGAAAATATACGAAATTCTTTTTTTTTTAAATAAGATTTTTGTTTTTTTTTAAATATTTTATTCGTCATTTGAGATTTCAATAAATTATTTTGCATAAAATATAAACTACCAATATTTCATAAATTTTAATTTTAAAAATAGAATTTCGTATATTTTCAATTTATATATCGATATTCACAAATATAAGTATACAAATGCATGGAGTGATCATATGCTGGTACATGATTATCTATTGTGGCCTTTATCTTAGTAATAATTAATTTACAAAGAATAATTTATAAAAACATAGTGTATTTTGTACGGACGCACTTTTTTTTAATTTATCTGTCGAAAATCTGTGATCCCGTATAAATACATATTAATTAAAAAAGTCTGCACTAATTTCGTAATAATAATAATAACGACTATAGGAGTGACTATTATAATTAGTGTTACAATATAGTTTATGACTGATAACTACTACGATTTAATATTGTAAATAATAACATAATACTCGCCCACTGTTTGTATTAACACACTTGCGGTTTCCTTATCAGACACTATATCAGTGTGTGTGAAATGACGTCATTCCCGATTGTCATCGCAGTCATGGTTACGGCACTTGGTCATCCCAAACACGATACTGCGAAACCCATCGATTTAAATTTTATATTTTACCCAATAATAAAGTTATATAATTCGTAAACTAAACAACTTTTGCTTTCACTGAACTTGACATAGGTCAAACGGTTCCGGGGGTGCGCGTCGAGCTCTCGACCGAGGCGGACGTGTCTTTTGTGAAGCGCAGACGCTGTTATTGCTATGCGTTGACGTACCTACTTTTCGCGAGTATTGATCGTCATTGGTTTGAAAATCGTTTGTGTCTTGAAGAAGAGGAGCGTTTGTGTCTTGCGTTGATTAATTTCCGCATTCTTTTATTGGTTTTGGTATAATTGTTCAAGGTCATGCGTTGATTAATTTCCGCAGTCTTCGGATAATAGGTCCAAAAGTATTCGTGGTTCTTAATCTTTGTGTCGTTGTGTTTGTGTCTGTTGTTGTTTTCTATATATATATATATATACTATTTTTTTTTTGTAATGATATCTTGGTTTGATTATTATTAGTGTTGTGGTTTTAATCAAAATGGATGACTGTAGCTCGGAATCGAGCATATCTGGGGTGGCTAAGACCCGTAAACGGTCTTTCTTCAAGGAGCCTCTGGATGTCGACGGGATATCTGCTTCTGATACTGAGACAGAACAATCGGCTTCAAGGAAGGAAACTGTGAAGAAAAAGCCGAGTTCTCATTGTGTTGGTATTGGAAAAGCCAGGAAAGCAATAAAGGAGGCTAAAGAAGAAGCGGCGGAAGTTGCCTTTGAGAGGCACTTACGGAGTAAGACTCTTCGCAAGGAAGCCGGAAAAAAGTATGTGAATAAACCGTCATTTCTTCTTGATGAAGATATTGAATCTCTGGGCGCAGTAGATATACGACAGAGAGCGGAGATAAGAACAGCTAAGCTTCTGGAGTTCGTTAAAAATCCAGGAAGTCTTACTGAACCTCATTCTGACGATCTGCAAAAGGCGGCAGAAGACTTGCAGGAGATAATTATATGTTTAACGTCTCGTTCAGTGGCAGAGGAGACTCGCCGCCTGCAAGCGGATAACAAACGTCTGCGAAACCATGTTGCTGATCTGGAAGGATCTTTAAAGGCACTGCGAAGGGAGTTCTCTGAAAGATCAGCTCCTTTTTCCGAAGTTAACCCCTCGCAAGACCCAAATTTTTTGAAGACGATAATAAATGAGATACAAGGTGAGGTCATGCGCTCGGTGGGTGCAATGATCGATGCCAAATTGGCGGGAATGGAGGACCGCTTATTACCAGCAAGTATTATTCGTCCGCCCCTTGCGGCTTCAAAAGAAAGAGAGCACGCGAGACCTGTGGGGTCTTCCATTAATGTGCTGCCTGTTGCAGGTGCAACTGATAATCCAAGTCAGATGCTTGAGGGTCTTTGCCCTACTCCAAGTTGCTCCCAGGAGCAGGATGGTGCCTGGACGTCAGTTGTTGCGCATCCTAAGTGCAAAAGTAAAATACTGTCTACTCCTGCGGAGATGGCAACTGTGCCAAGTGTGGTGTCGGAAGCACGAAAAAAAGTTAAACTTTCTGCACCGCGATCTGCTGCGATTGTCATTAAATTGCAGCAGGAGGCCGCAGATAGAGGTGTTACGTATGCGGGTATATTAAAAAAGGCTAGGGACAACGTCGTATTAGCTGACTTAGGCGTGACTGAAGTCAGAATTAGAGAGACTGCAACAGGAGCCCGAATTATTGAGATACCCGGAACTCAAAGTGCAGAAAAGGCTAGCCAACTTGCTGAGAAACTTCGCAGCGTTCTTGCAGAAGAGGTTAGGGTGGAAACGCCGGTGAAGCGAGCAGCTCTTCGAATTGGGGGACTGGATGACTCTGTGTCTGTCCAAGAAGTCATTGCAGCAATAGCTGCAAAGGGTGAATGTGAGGTGGATGTGATAAAGGCGAGCACTCTTGTAAGGGGCCAGGGTGGAAACAATATAGTTTTTGTACAATGCCCAGTCACTGTAGCTAAAAAAGTTACCGAAGGTCGTTTGCTTGTAGGTTGGAGTTCAGCTCATATTCAGGTGATAGAAGATGGCCCTCTACGATGCTATAAATGTCTAGGTTTGGGCCATATTAGTGTGAAATGTCCGTCAGATGTGGATCGTAGCACTTTATGTTTCCGATGTGGAAAGAATGGACATCAAACTGCAACATGTACAGCGGCTGTAGCGCACTGTGCTGTCTGTGGCGATGCTGGTAAGCCAGCGGACCACATAATGAGGGGAAGAAAATGTAATCCTCCTATTGTGAAGGCAAAGATGGTGCATTTGGCTAGAGGGATCAGCACTGTAAATCAGGCTTTGCCTCGGGAGGCTGATATTATGTCTCAATAATGGGTAGTAGGGCACATATAAACTTTATGCAGGCGAATATAAATCACTGTGCTAGGGCACAGGACCTTCTTCTGCAGACTAGGGCTGAATGGGATATTGATATTACTGTTGTCTCGGAGCCATACTTTGTACCTGCACCATCTCATTGGTTAGAAGATTTAAGTGGCCTCGTCTGTATAATTGCTCGTCCTGGCGGATATCCTCTTATTTTAAAGGATCGTGGTATAGGTTATGTTGTGGCTGAGTGGAACGGCCTCATAATAGTTGCTGTTTATTTTTCCCCCAATAGAGAATTATCGGAGTTTCTTACTTTTCTGGACAACTTATGTCTCCCAATTCAACGAGCACAACTGCCAGTGATAGTATTAGGCGATTTTAATTCCCGATCTCAAATATGGGGTGATAGCCTCACTAACGATAGAGGTAAAGCTGTAGAGGAATGGTATACAGAATTGGGACTTTTTCTGCTTAATAGAGGGAACGTTCCAACCTGTGTGCGGGCGCAAGGGCAATCCTTGGTAGATCTAACATTTTCTTCACCAAGTCTAGCCTCCTCGGTGCAAAATTGGAAAGTTGCGGAAGATATTGAGACTCTGTCGGACCATCGCTATATTAGGTTCAATATTTTTAAATCGCAGAGACGGTGTGAAGTGGGTGTTAATAGACAGGCATTCCCACGCTGGGTTCTCAGCAGTCTAAATAAGGATCTCGCAGAAGAGGCGGCTATTGTACAAGCCTGGTGTGCACCCGCTATTTGGCCTACAGACGTTAATGAAGCAGCTAGTCGTCTTCGTCATGCGGCAAAGGCAATATCAAACGCTTCCATGTCAAAATGGAGGCGCCAGCCACCACGTAGAATGGTTCATTGGTGGAACGAGAATATTGCTAATTTACGTGAAATGTGCAACAGTGCTAGAAGAGCATATCTTCGCAATCGCCGAAGACATCGGCGTGATGTTGCTCAAGAACAACGACTTCACTCTCAATTTGTAGAACATAAGAAGGCCCTACAACTGGCTATTAGTCAGGCTAAGGATAAGGCACATAGTGAGTTTCTTGAAAGTCTCAATCAGGACCCATGGGGGCGTCCATACCGTCTTGTACGAAATAAATTGCAGGCAGGAGGTCCTTCACTAACTGAGACACTCCGGTCAGACTTTGTCGCCAGAATTGTATCTGAACTATTCCCCGCTGACCCCAACATTGTTCCTCCACGGATGACATCTGATATAAGACCAGAAATAGAAGGCGAGATTCCCTTGGTTAGTGATGTGGAATTCGCAAACGTAGTGGATCGTCTAAAAAAGCGTATCAGAGCTCCAGGTCCAGACGGTATACACGGCCGTGTATTGGCAATTGCTGTTGAATATCTAGAGGGAGAAATGCGGGAATCATTTAATCTTTGTTTTCGTACTGGACAATTTCCGCAACTATGGAAGGAGGGGCGTCTATGCTTATTGCGAAAGCCTGGTCGCCCGCAAGACACTTCATCAGCATACCGCCCAATAGTTTTACTTAATGAGGTGGGTAAGCTTTTAGAAAGGATAATAGTTTGGCGCTTAAGTCAACATATATCTGTTGTTGGTCCAGATTTAGCCGACGCTCAGTACGGATTTAGAGTTGGGCGATCAACATTAGAAGCGATTGGCGCCTTGAAACATTTTACTATGGAGGCTGTCCGTAGTGGAGGTAAGGCCTTGGCAGTTTCCTTGGATATTTCCAATGCTTTCAATAGCTTGCCGTTTACAGTCATAATGGAGGCTCTCCGTTTCCACGGTGTACCCTTATATCTTCAGAATCTTGTAAGAAGCTATTTAGAAGATCGTAAAATTCTGTATGTAAATGACTCAGGCGAGCTGGTTCGGTGGCCAATGAAGTGCGGGGTTCCTCAGGGCTCGGTACTGGGCCCCCTTTTATGGAACATTGGATACGATTGGGTGCTTAGGGGTACGTTGCTTCCTAAGTTAAAAATGTTTTGCTATGCAGATGATACCCTTATTGTAGCGCAAGGTAGAGACTTCCAAGAAGTGGTACGTCTAGTAGAAGTTGGGACCTCTTTAGTAGTTGATAGGATTGGCCTACTAGGACTTAAGGTTGCTCTTGAAAAGACTAGTGCGCTCTTGTTTCACGGGCCAAGAGGTGGCCCGCCTTCTAGGGCATCAATTATTGTTAATGAAGTTAGAGTGTCGATTGGTCGTAATATGAAGTATTTAGGGCTAATTCTTGATGGAAGGTGGAAGTTTGAGGATCATTTTAAAGCTCTTGGTTCGAGACTAGTTGGTGCAGCAGGGGCACTGAGTCGTCTGCTTCCAAATATAGGTGGACCTGACGAACGGTGTCGGAGGCTTTACTGTGGGGTCATTCGAAGCATGGCACTTTACGGAGCCCCAGTGTGGCAAGACTCACTCACTTTAACCAATAAAATCCTTCTACGGAGGCCGCAAAGGGTTGTGGCAAGAAGAATAGTCCGTTGTTACCGAACGGTGTCTTTTACCGCTTGCTGTATATTGGCTGGCACTCCACCTTGGGAGTTAGAGGCTGAGGCTCTCACTTTAGTATACAATCACCGGATGGAGTCGAGGGCTGAAGGTATTTACCCTGGTGTTGAGGAAGTCGAGAATTTAAGACGTTTGGCGCGATCAGCTACAATGCAAAAATGGTACCAAGACTTAGCTAACCCATCAGCGGGGCATAGAACGGTGGAGGCTATTCGTCCAGTACTTAGTGACTGGGCAAATAGAAAAAGTGGTGCCCTTACCTTTCGTCTTGTGCAGGTGTTGACAGGACATGGATGCTTTGGGCGATACTTGCATGACATCGTGCGGCGGGAACCAACACCAAGCTGCTTGGAGTGTGGCGCAAATGATGATACTGCACAGCATACGTTGGAGGATTGTCCGCAGTGGTCTGAGCTACGTCACAATCTTATTTCTGTGGTGGGTAATAGCCTTGCTTTGCCCTGTGTTGTACAAAAAATGGTCGGCAGTGACGAGGTATGGAATGCAGTGGTATCCTTCTGTGAGCAGGTCATGCTACAGAAGGAGACAGCAGAGCGAGAGAGGGAGCGCTTTAGGACGAATCCTAGGGGTAGAAGACGGGGAGTAAATAGGAGAAGATATGCCCATCTCCTACCTCCTATGTAGTGTATACTGCACCGGAGGTTTTTGAGTGTAACATGCCGTTGAGGTCCCGGTAGAATGCGACAGCGACCCCGGAGCCTCTGTAACGCGGCTTTGTCGGAACTAGTCGAGGTGGTTTTAGTGGGTATTGCTCACCCAGTCTCTGAGTAGCAGAGATTTTGGCGTGGGTCGAGTCCCACATACCCCTGTTCAGGGGATGCGCAAATGCATTTCCACCTCGGATATCAAAAAAAAAAAAAAAAAAAAAAAGGTCAAACGGTTCCATGATGATACTCGACCAAACAACCGTACAAGATCTCTTGCCACGCGAATATAGACTCTAAAATCCATCAGCCCGTTGCCGCGTCGCTGATTTTCGTATGCCGGTATAATTTCGCACTTTTACCTTCCGCAATATCGCTTGAAGGACAGCTCTCGGTGTGGATCTTAGGCCTCTTTTTCATTGGAACGTGACACGCTTGGTAGCAACCTTGCCCCCCTGCCACCCTGGCTCAGCTGACGTCACCCGCGCCATCTTGTTACTGACGCGTTGCTAGGCAACCAAACAAGCTTCGCACTCGAGATGGGAATTCTTATTGGAATTCTTTTACAGGGTATATCGCAAAAATCAATTTATTACTTGGCTTCCAATAGATATGATAAGCTCTATATAGTATAGGCAATGGGTCGTCTATTGAAATGTTATAATCTATACTAAAAAGCGGACAGGGAAAATTTTATTAAGTATCATAGAGTTCTTTAAAGAATTTCATACAAAGCATAAGACGTTGTGGGCGTTTGATCGGACTAATACCGCTGAGCATGTTTAATGAAGTGTATTAAGGGAAATTACAATATATAGAGTATAGACACTTAAAAGAATAAAGATTATAGTAATGGTATCAAACTTCGATAATTTAATATGAATCCAGCAGAAGTGATATATATAGCGAATTATAAATATAATGGGAAATCCCATATATATTTTTTTTAAGACAATTCACACCAATTGACCTAGTCCCATGCTAAGCTGGTGAAGCTTGTGTTATGGATACTAGGCGACTGATATACATACATATTATAGATAGATAGACATATTAATACATATTTAATCACCCAAGACCTAAGCACAACACCAAATGCTCATCACATCGATGTTCGTCTTAGCCGGGGATCGAACCCGGGACCCATGGATTCGCAGTCAGGGGTACTAACCACTAGACCTATGAGTCGTCTAAATATATAATTAATATTAATGCATATAAATCGACCGTTCTCTATGGTCTATGGTATGGTCTATGGACCGTCTCGACCATTCAAAAAAGTACCAAAACGAAAGCCCTACGTAAATATATATTTTTTTCAGTTAACTTTATTTCTGTAGTAATCTAGTTAATTGTTTTTTTTTCTAACCTCATTTTTCGGTTATGACTCAGTATGACTTTGCTGTGGAATGGAAGCCTAGTTATCGATATCACAGGTTCTTACCTAGTTTGGAAACCAGTCTCCCAACATCTTCTTAACTATAATCGTTGGTTTCACATTTTATGTGAGAGAAAAAAAAAAACTACATTAACGTTAAGTATATTAAATAAATAAAATAATTCCGTAAAGTAATACTAGTGTCGCAGTACTGGTCCTAGATAATTTTCTTTATAGGCATATGGGTCATCCTGTTGATTTCCACGATCCCCTCCTTATTAATTCCACCTTCAACACGATGGTTAAGATTAACCATTAGACCAACACAGCTTCTCAACAAAAATTAACTATGCGACCACTATATTATTATTTAGAGGTCGCACAGTTTTGCTGATAACGGCGTACACGTGCATCTCCGCAAATATTTGAATAACGTTGTTCACCCACTCACCCCCCCTCTACAAAGGAGAAATGCAATCACAACTGAAACTCGAGGCTTTATAGACATTTATATATGGCATTAAATAAAACATACGTACAATTATTTAAGGAAATAGCAAAAAGGTTAGTCGACATCACAGGAGACCGAAGAGCTGGTAGCTACCTCGGACAAAGAATCAGTCTAGCTATTCAAAGCTAGTACGCTGCCAGTATCGGCGGAACCTTGCCTAAAGGGACTCGTAATAATATATTTTATTTATTATATTTTGAAGTTGTTATTGTTTTTTGTTATATTAATTTATGTTAGCATTAGATTTCACCTATGAATGTTGTAATAAAAATACGTACTATTTGTAATCATAGTCAAGTCCTGAAACTTAAGGATTGATTTTGAAGCAATGAAACATTGTTACTAAGTATAACTTAATGACGTTCTTTGAGTACCACCTTGAGTCTTAAACTAAAAGTATTTTTTAAATATACTTTTCATAAACAAATACACAAATATTAGTTGTATCTCATACCCCGTTATCTGTATGCTATCGTCGCGAAATTCTTCGTATAAATAAATCACTACATTAAGCGAACTTAACCTAGGAACAAAACAAAGGTTCATCAGATATGGAGCTACCATTAATTACTCCCGTAATTGGGCACAATACTGAAACCTGAAAGCTATCTATGTAAAATTGAAATCGAATACTAATGGATTGTTTGGTGTGCACTGCGTGATATGATCTAGTTTTGATGCAGTGTCCAAGGGTCAAAATGCAATGAAACGCGCCAACCGATTTTGAACTTTGATGTTACGGTAAAAGGGTGGTATTGGGTAGGGGTGTTTATACGCGTGGGTGCTCCCCATCCTCCTGCAAGGTCGCACGAGCCTGGAACGGGATTGAATGTTCATGAAAACAGGCTTCACATTTAATAAACAAAAGCTCAGATAATTACTTTGAAAGATAATTAATATTCTTTTGAATTCGAAGTTATGTCTAAGAAATAGTTCAGTACATATAAACCAACTTTTGTGATTCAGACTCTAGTTATTAATAATATGTCATCCGGGCACAGTATACAAATATGTTGCGTAAAAAAAGTGATGAGCAAAGTTTTTTTTGTAATAAATTTAAAATATGATTTAATGAGGTTTTATTTAAAAGTGTAGTACTCGCGTTATCCAAAGTCAACTTGACCCAAAAAAAGGTATAAATTTAAATATACCAACATTAAAATGTAAATAAGTGTAATATTATGTGTTGTATGTGATCGCGTGTTTTATTCAAAATGTAGAAAACTCCATATTACAATTTTCCACACACAAGATGTGTCATGTGCAGAAAAGGCAATTTCCCTAACCTTTGTTCGCGACAATATCAGTCAGTGCAAATACCATATTTCAGGTATTACAAAGTCAAGGTGATATTATCACGTGGGATATTACATCTTATCGTATTGTATGAAGCCCTAAAATTGCTTGATTATTAGTGGTATTATGAAACGTAAGGTTAACTGTTTATCTCCGACACCACGTGTTGTCATTCTTGTGCTAATATTGCTTTTGTATAATTATGCTGTAAAATATTCATTATATCTCGTTTGACAAACGACCGCCCATTTGGGGACCATTTACAATTATAATCAATTTTAAGTAATCCAATATCGTTTTTATTATTTTTCTGTATTTAAAATAAATCTACTAGAAAACCGTGCCAAATTATATTTATTCATTAAGGTAACTTAAAATTTAAAAAACCTGACGCGGGATCGCAAATCATAAATGATATGTACTTTATATGCATATACACAGAGCATAATAATTTTACTTACATTTAAAAACCATGTAATTTTTTTATTAGTTTTTAAATTACGTCAGTTACAAAGACAATTAATTATTGTATAATATATTCTAAGGTTTAGCTTTAATGTTTAAGCACTGTTTTTGTACGAAATTATACAAAATTTGTACATAACATTGCTAAAAAATCTCATAAATATTTCTGGTTTTTTAGACGTAACGTATACGTTACATTATTACCAAGTCAATATTTGACAAGAAAGCTACTTACAGTTAATTTTTAACCTTTATTTGATAAAATACGTTCACAGTACACAAAAAAACATGATACAGCAGTACAAACTCTTTATAACGAATTTCAAGGGACCGAGCACTTTTTTTCGTTATAGGGAGGGATGAGAAAAAAACAAATTTAACCAATTACCTACAAGCTACAATAATTTTAAATTTATTACCATCAATAGGTAAACTATTCTAAACACATAAATTTGTAATAAAGTGTAATTGTTTTTTATATTCAGCTTACGAAACTATTGTTTTTTGCTTTAACACGTATGGCATTATTCTTAGATTACATTGCCTGTAGGAAATTTTGGTCTATGGTTACTAACCGCACCACCGTCAAGTAATATAAACAAACTTTGAAACTTGTCAAGATGACCAGTAAAAGAAAAGCTAAAGATAGTAATATGAACAAGATTTAAAAGTTAGTTGGCCTAAGAAGTTTCACTTCTGGCATGTGCACTTTATACGCACGCACTTTTTAATTTTTGGTAGTGCAACTATTTTACTACAGAACTTTCATTCTTGTTTTTCAAATCATGACTCATCTCAGTACATTAAGGCCCATTGTTTGCTCCTTTAGTGTGCGAAGGTTTTTCACGATTAAGCCCACTTCATGCACTCGTGGTTCGGTTATCCTTTTAAGGAAAAATGTAATGAGCCATAAGAAAAAAGGGAAGGCAAGGACGGTCAAGTATGTTCCCTCGGTTGCTACTTCCAGTACATTAGGTCTTCTGGCTTATTTTAGTAAACATTGGCCTTTGGATTTTTCTATCGTTACAAATGTTAATGTTTTTTTGCAACCCAAGAACTTTTGGTCCCAACTCCTGTCAGGAAGCTTCATAAAAAATTCAGCAATATATGATAAATTGTAAGAAGAATTTTTGATTATTGAAATTCTAGCCTTTAAGGAGGTTGACCAGGGATGGAATGGTCCCATAATTTCCAAAGTTCAACCTGTAATATAAAAATACATTTTTTATATTATTATCATCTACATTAAAATCTTTTTTTAATGTTACTTAAAACAATTATAATATCCACGTAATTAGCACGTGTTTAACTGAAACTATGACATCACTTGTTAGTTAATAGTCAAATTATTTAACACGTGAGCAGGCTTTTCGATAAATATTAGCGATTTTAAATTTTTATTTTTACTAAGATTTTATGGAAATGTATTTAAAATAATATATTATATATTATATATCTATATATGTTTTATTATATAACTCAGTTTATATAATAAAACGAAAATTAGCAGCTTAAAGAAACGTCCATACTAAACGAAAATACTAGGCTATAAATTGAGTTACGTAATTTTTGTAAATCAATTTTTTAACTAGACTAGTTACTCATGGCTTATAAAATATTAGGCATAGAAACACTATACAATATTATCTACTTTATGTCTCATTAGGGGGTTTCTTAGTATATAAATAAAATTGTAATTACATCGTAAAGTTAAAAAAATCATTTAAAAAGTCCGCATTGCCTACAAACCAGTGACCTAAAACCCTGTCCCTAGCGAGTCCCCACAAAACAATCCGACCTCAAAGTGATTCCATAATGGCGCTGCACTGTTCAGCTATCGAAATACGAAAGAAGTCACGTCTTAATAGGCCGGTAACGCACCTGCGTGCACTGTCTATTGAGATTTCACTTAAGAAATTTCCTAAAAATTAAGATTCTTGTATTTGATAAGGACAATAACAATATGTTCAATCATATTTCAAAAGTGTTTAGTAGATTTCTTAAGGATAAGCGACTACAGTCCAATTGTAAATTGAAAGATTGGTATTAAATTGTAAACAAATTTTATTGGAGTAAAACATTTGACATTTTGGTCGAAAAATCCAGGAAAATCAATGCTAAATTAATTTTATTTATGTAATTAAACCGAGGTTGTACTTGCTTCAACTCTTGCGCAGTGATTGGGCCGAATTTCGTAATTTACTATAATCATAACTAATTATGTATACGTTTTTATGCCCCAATTTGGCCAATTAAAAAAAATGATTTTGTTATGAGTTCAGAAACATATCGCATTTTTCTAATTAATAAACTATACGCAGATTTATTATCGTATTAATTACGCTGTCTTTTGTTTATAAAGAGTTTAATATAATTCCGGTTTTCAGAAGAGAACATTTTCAGTATTAGGGTAGAGCGGGGCTAGTTGAGCATAGGGGCAAGTTGGGCAATCGAAATATCTCGGAAACTATTCACCTTACGCGGGAGTATCAAATAGCGAAAAGAAGGAGTCGTAGGAGAGGTAATCATCGCACGATAGCTAGTGGCAGCTCGACGAGTCAGTGAAGTGTCACGGCGTTTTGTTTATTTTGTGACCAAAAAGTAAAAACATTGTTTATCGCAAGTTTTCGTCTGTCTTTGTCAAATGTTCTCTGTTTTCAATCAGGAGAGTGTTAATCTTTCAGAAGATTATTGTATTTTTGATTTGTAAATAGGTTTTGGGTCTAATTCTAGGCATTTATTTACAATCCTACTTTTTTTTTTAAATTCCGGGTTGGGGTAAGTTGAGCAACTATAGCTCAACTAAGTCTACGACTTAAACAACTGATAAGTAATGAATCTTTTATTTTTGTTTGGATGCGGACTTACAAGAGGAAGACTACAAGATGTTCTTACACTACTGAATACTTAAATAATGCTGCAAAGGCTGTCCACGATGAGGGAAAAAGTGTGAATACCGCCGCTAAAGAATTCGGTATTGGTTGACTTTTAAATAAATTAAATGAAGATGATGATTCATCTATGGGCTATACAACACCGAGGGAAGTATATCCTCTCTCACAAGAGAACTGTTGAAAAAATTATTGCTACAAATGGCATTTTTCTCCAAAAGACGTCCGTCGCCTTGCCTAAGAGTGTGCTGAAATTCCACCAAGCTGAATTGCAAAAAAGATATCCGGAAAAGAATGGTTGATGATGTTTTAAAAACAAAAAAATCGTAGCTATCCATACAGAAACCAGAACCCACCAGCCTTGGTAATCTTTTTTAGAAATTATTAGAAGTAATGGATAGATATGGATGCTCATGTTTTGTTGATTCTAGTTTCGGTTAATTATACAAAGAAAATTTCTTTAAATTTTGTTGTTCTGTCAATAAAAGACTATAAATAAAAAGCTGACTGTCTAACATATATTTTATTTCATCTCAAGTTAACATAGAACCCATGGTTTGGCCTAGACATTCTTAGTGCTCAACTTGCTCCATACCCTTGCTCAACTTACCCCACCTATGGGGTACATTGAGCATACTTGACTTTCTGCATTTAAACATCTGTAGCTATTATATTGGACTTGTTACAAAAAAATACTATGGACACTTTTGTTAAGGGATAAATTACTAATCCATCAGGACACATAACAACTCATTGAGACTTATCATTGAGGAGCTATACCCAAGCAAGTGAAAAATTGCTCAACTAGCCCCGCCCTACCCTAATTATTATTCAGAACCAGGTGACGAATGATCGGAGATAACCTAAATGGTTTATCGACACTTTTAAAAAGAAATAAAAAAACATTAAATTAGTCAGAATATACTTGTAATCCTAATCTTATCTACAGGTCATTAATTAATTTTACTTCAAAAACACCAAGGTTCGAAGTATGACGTATTTTTAATGTATTTGCTGCCCCCGCGAAGTTTGTATTCGTCTCAATATGATAATTTTATTTGCCTACCTTTTTAGTAGCTACATACCTAAGTACTAAATAAATCTAATATATAAAATTCTCGTGTCACAGTTTTCGTTGCCATACTCCTCCGAAACGGCTTGACCGAATTTGATGAAATTTTTTGTGCTTATCCGGTATCTATGAGAATCGGCCAACATCTATTTTTCATCCCCCTAAATGTTAGGGGTAGTCCACCCCTAAATTTTTATTTTATTTTTTAGACAAAATTTTTAATTTCTATTTTTTTATGATACAGCAATAAAAAATACATACAACCCCTAATTGTCACCCCTCTACGATCAACCCCTATTTTTTTTTATTATAAATGATATACATGGCAAAACGACGTTTGCCGGATCAGCTAGTTTTTATATAAAGATTATTGTTTTAGAATGTAAAGTCATACTCATAGAATACTCAAAAATAATATCATGTATTATTTAATATAGTAATGGCTCCCATTAAAAAAACCCATTTATGTCTCATGTCCTATAAATGAATAAAACCTACCTATCTATTTAATATAAATTCCTATTTGTTACAGATATTAGCTGTTGACACCATAGACGCAGCCCACCGGCCACTTGTTCTCACCCCCCGCTCCCCAAAACATCTCCAAGATTGCTGCCACCATGGGCCGGAAGAAAATACAAATATCTCGGATTACAGATGAACGGAATCGACAGGTTCGTCTTCTTAGCGGTATTTTTTACTTCTTAATCTGAAACGTTTTGGAGAAATCATAAAAATATTGTTTTTGATAGGACTGTTCTTTCTGAAACTGCCGAACAAATTTTTACTCTTTCACGAATAACTCTATTTTGACAGCTCATTCTTTCATTTTTGACGGATGGGTCACAGTTGACAGCTACTATCGATATCTTAATAGTCGATTAATTAATTTACCAGATTGTGAGATTTATCACACAACCGACAATATTGTTAGTTTCCTGGTGAAATTAATTGCAAATTTTTGTTAACGACAAAATTAAATGATTGATAGGATAAAATTAAACTTCAGGAGTTTTTAAAGCGTGGGATGGTCATCTCTGACGTTGTGGGTTCAGATCACGGATGTGCACCAATGCACTCATTCTATGTTATTTTCTTTTCCTTCCCGTTGATAGTAAACATCGTGAAGAAGCCGGCATGCAAGATCACCAACATTCCTATTATTCAAATTATCAAGGAAACAAAAATCTAAGGCCGAGAACCAAGGGTTGTAGCACCGTTTCTGTTAAATAAATCGACCGTGACGAGAGAATACTTAAAGTTTCACTTAATACTTGAATTGTGTAAAATTTTCAAAAATTGACATTTAAAATCTGATAAACACACAATCATTTGGCATTTTAATGAGGTTAAATTTAATGACTTTTGCGAGATTGAAGCAGAAATTTCAAATTCAATGTCTCGGTAAGATAATGAATATGTATATTTTATTTTGCTTGTTAGTGGCTGAACTAAAAACAAACAAAAAATTCATCCACTATAAAACGATAAATAATAAGGTATATTAACGTTTTAGTTACTGATACGCCTCTCATCTTTTCAAACATTATGTATTTTTATTTATTTATTTTTCGTTACAATTCCTATCTTGGAACCAACTGAAAGACAAGAAAGATGGCGGATTTTTATGTTCATCCGTAGTATTTGTTAAATTAAGATTAGTTTAATGATTTTTAAATACACGTAATCTAATTGATAGATGTGTGTAACATAATATATTTTTGTTAGAGAGTGTGACTAGTTAAGAAAAAAACTAATTGTGCTCACTTAACAATTTTATGGTATAAAAAAGAACATCGTTTGGATATTGAACGCTTCAGTTGAGATTGGTTAATTTAAACTCTGAATTACTAATTCCCATTATTAACACCTTTACTTAAAGAGAATACTTGAATTTTATATATTAATAATTTTGTATATTCATTATGAGGGTCAAAGTTTAATTCTTGATCGTATGATCCACAGCTTCAAACGCATTACAATTAGAATCGTAGCGCAGGCGAAGGCTGTGACAGAATACGCGTCACACAATATCGTTTTATTTACTAAAGATATTTGTAACTACGCAGTTCATACACTATTGCATTTATTTTATCATGGCCGCCTGGAAGAGAGATTTTCAAGGCCGTTCAAAGCCCCCCCGGTCATCCTATTTTTCCATTCTACTGTACATTACCACGACGACTATTGGGTAAGTTCTTGATCACAGACTCAAATTATCACAAGGTTAAGGGTGAAATGAACTAAGTATTTAGTTCCGACTCAACAAACAGATGCGACACTATCTGGTCGCTAGGGTTGCCAACAATTTAAATTATTATGTTACAATGTTTATTTAATACACATAAATATTACTACAGTAGAATTCAAGTTTAAAATGTATTCTATCTATTTGTATCGAGAATTTGTTTGTGACTTATCGTGGATTCAGGAAAATTTTATTTAATAATGAAACAATACTACTTCTATTATGTTATAGTAGTAATAGCGATTTAAAAAAGCATTGTCAAAACAAGTTTCTAATAAAAAAAAACACTAGCACTCCGGGAGTGCCGGCAGAAGTGAAAACTTCAATATTAAGCGTAATACATATTTCTAATACTAATTTATATTTTTGTTGAAGAAATTCTATTTCTAACAGATTTTTTAATTTCATATGTTCCACTCCTATCTCAAATTTTTTAGGGTAGTCCGGTAATAAATGGTAGAAGATTCAGGGAAACGAAAATAACAGATGTGAAGCGAGAGACATCGGTTAGGTTATAGTTTGAATTTCGTTGTCACTATAATATGCCAGGGCTGCCAGGTGACATACAAAATCACACCAGTTATTTTTAAGATTTCTCAAAAATGGGGTTTGAACAATTACATAAATAATATAAGTAAACAACAATAAATACCATAATAATGTGTAATTATTTTATTTCATGCATTTCATAGGTATTTATCAAGATCATTTATAATTTCTTTGAATTCAACTTCTATTTTTCCCAAAGTCTATGGAACTCCGATACAAAATGGCAACACCGTTCATTAAAAACCGACAAAAATAAAAAGTCCAGTAAAAGATATGATGGTAAAGCAAATTTTAGGCCATTATTTTTGTTAGGCTTATAGTCAAAGTTTTTGGTAAGTCTTCGATTTCGTGGACTTGAGGTTAAGCTACGCCAACACTCGGAGAGATTCGCAGTTTGCTCTATAAATACCGACTGTGTCTTAGCTCGATAGTTAAGTCAGAGCAAAGTCTAAGTGCGCACTATAGATCTCACCCTCGGGCACGGTAGAAAGAGTGGGAGATACTAGTTCCTCTCCCTTCCCCTCGATCTTACGCTTTTTCGATCAGCATCACGTGACCCTGACGCTAGTTTGAAAGTTTTTACCCATACAAAAAGTGCTCAGCGCCGCTAAAGAAGTTTTCACTTCAAAAATATATATATTAATGACGTGTATTCACTTCTCGTATATCAAATTAATAAATTGTTAGAATTTTAGTAAGTTGAATATCACAATACAACTCGTGATTTAAAAAAAAATAGAATAAAAAAGATGTTATTTGAGAAAAAAAGTATCGACTTTTGAATTGAACTTCATAAATTTGTCTTGATAATAACTTGCAATACATTTAATTTAATAGTTATTATGACGCTTGCAACTTACTTAACATTAAATTATCAAAAAGTTTTTAAGCCGACAACCATACTGCCTGCGAACATTATCGCGGAGTGCGAACAATGACCGCAGTCTGTAATTTATTAATTGTAACAACGAAGTTTAAATTTCGAATTTACGTAATGAAAATTTAAAAAGTCGCACCAACCATAATAAACAAGTATCGTTTACTTCGCGTATCGAAAATAGTATCGCATTTTATGCAGATTAAATATTATTAAAACAATGTGGAAATGTTGTTAAAAATATAATTTTCCAAGGAATCAAATCAAGACTAGATAAAATAAATCATATCAATTGAATTCAACAAGACTTTGATAGATCCGAAAATCAACAAGACTTATAAAGAGTCAAATAAATAAATCAGTGGCGCTACAACCTCTTTATGTCTTGGCCTCAGATTTCTGAATCTGTTTCATGATCACTTTAAAATCTAATAGGCAAGTAGGTGATCAGCCTCCAGTGCCTGTTACACGCCGTCGACTTTTTGGGTCTTAGACATGTCGGTTTCCTAACGATGTTTTCCTTCACCGTTCGAGCAAATATTAAATGCGCACATAGAAAGAAAGTCCATTGGTGCACGGCCGGGGATCGAACCTACAACCTCAGGTATGAGAGTCGCACGCTGAAGCCACTAGGCCAACACTTCTCAGAGTCAAAAACGTTGCTTAAGAGTCAAAATCGAAATAATTTATAATCAATACAAAACATATTGCGTTTCAATTTCTCAAAGTCTTCGATACAGTCTTTAACACAATTAAGGGAAAACGAAGCGAATAAATTATAAAACAATGCTTCATGTAAAGGATATTGAATATAAAACACAAATACACAATATTACAGTCCCTGACCTAATTAATGTATAAATTAATGATAACATTGTCAGCATTAAGATTGTATTTACAGCCAGATATTCCGATATTTAATTAGCGAAAGTCGCTCAGTTAAGTTTTTCAGGGTGATAATAAATAAATAAAAACGAGAAATTTTAAACAATACAGGATGAAAAATTTATTATTGTGTTGCGTGGTATGGTAACAGCGCTGGTAGCTTCCAGTATTTAGACGTTCTTGTATGCAATTTCGATATAGTTCTTCTAAAAGTTTTCTGGCTTCGTTATTGGAAGTTACATACATACCGGCGTTGTGTCTAAATCGAATCCATCGGCTAGATACCTCCTACTACTACTAAAGGTTTGTAGCGTTTGTGTAGTATTTTCTTTAATATTTTGATGTATGTGGCAACATAAATACCGGTCGTTAAGAAAAAAGAAAACGAACGTCACTCAAGACAGACTTTAGAGGAGTGAGATATGTATATTTTTTCCTTGGGCTTTTCTATAAGAATATAAATTAATTACTCTTGTTTTGTGTAGAAAAAACCAATTAACAAAGTTAAATATGGGTTGTGATTTATTATAAGATAGAACATTCCCATAGGTTTAAAAGTACTCTTATTGTTAAGAGATAAAACAACATACCTAGGCATGAATATAAGTTCTACGCTGTTACCGTGTCCTGCCCCGGGCGATTGCTGGTGGCGCCGTGGGGTTTTAGTGGGTATGCACTGTTGTGCGAGTCCCACATAACCCTTCCCCACCAAGGTCAACCGTGCCGCGGGAGGGTATGCGTAACGCATTTCCCCACGAAAAAAAAAAAAAAGGCATGAATATAAGTAAAGACGAAGCCGTAGCGCGTTTCGTTTGATTGTAATTGGTCATGCCTAAACCAATCATAGACACGCCCGTATCTCCTTGACCAATCACGTACGATCGTGTTTTGTTTTTATCCCTCAGTAGCCATAAAAACAAAAAAAGGTGAATCTATCGAATGACGTTGACACAAATGGGCCGGTCATAAAGATGACTAAATTTTACAATTTAGTAGAAACCGCATATTGAATTCCACGAAGCGTTCTTCAATGATATTTGACGAATTGTTTACGTTTCAGGTTACGTTCAACAAAAGAAAATTTGGAGTGATGAAGAAAGCTTACGAGTTGAGCGTCCTGTGCGATTGTGAGATTGCCCTCATCATCTTCAGTTCAAACAACAAACTCTACCAATATGCTAGCACTGATATGGACAAGGTAAGGGCTTGAAGTATCTATAATAAAATAAGGTAATATAATCTATAGTCGAGACATGGCATTAAGTATGACAGCTGTCAATTAATTTGAGACACTAACACAATAATTGTTGGGCTTCCGAGTTAAGAAATAGAAGGTCGGTGTTCAGATTTGGAGACATACTTTATTACAATGCATTAAATAGTTATCGTGTGATCCGAGGTTTTATGGTACAGAATTACCGGTTTGCTCTTATAGTCAAAATGTATTATTAGGGTATAAAATTATTTTAAATATAATTGGATTTAAAGCTACTAATGATGCGGCTTTTGCGCAAAATTCAAAATATTTTTGCATTTATATATATTGTTAATAATGCAGTTATGATTAAATTGTTCATTAATATAAACGTTTATCCCATGCAGTCAGGTTTTCCTATATTTAATCTGTCTCGGGTTTCTCCCATTTGGCAAACAACGAAAAATTTAAGTTTCTATTTAAGTTGAATTTTATCATAATTAAAAAAAATAAAGTTTGTAAAATTACTATGAATTACTATAAGATGTTTAGCCGTTATCGTCGAGGAAATATGTATATAATAAAGGTTTTACCCTTATTAATATTATTATTACTAAGCCTTTATTGCTGACACCCAGTACAATATAATAACACTTAAGTATTTAAGTTACATAAAAAAAACTTAATTCTAATACATAAATAAAACTACTTAATCTAATACGTCACTTGACCCGCTTTAGGTAGTCAGCGTGTCCTGTGATACATAGGCCTCTACCAGCTGTTTCCATTCTTTTCTGGTGTTAGCTCTTCTTGTCCAAATTGTGCCTCCTATTCTCTTTATATCGTCTGCCCATCTCTTGCTCTGTCTTCCTCTTTTCCTTTTTCCATCGCGTGGTTGCCTGTTCTGTAATTATTTTTTTCCATTTCAACCTGCTATCTCTTGTCATGTGCCCGGTCCAGCGCCATTTCAATTGCCTTATTTTCTTTATAATGTCCTCTACATTGGTCGCTGATCTTATCTCTTCTGCTCTATTTCGATGTCTCAGTGTTACACCCACCATGCTGCTTTCCATTCCTCTTTGGCATGTTCTCAACTTTAGAAGATGTTTCTGAGATAATGCCCAAGTCTGGCAGCCATATGTAACACATGGTAGGATACATAGATTAAACACCTTTTTCTCTGAAGTCTTTACTTTTAAGTACTTCCTTAAGGGGCCAAAATCTCTTACAGGCGCAAGACACTCTTCTTTCTATCTCAAGATCTATTTGGTCATTAAATGATATTATTTGCCCTAAATATACATAATGATTTACATATTCGATAGAATCTCCTCCTATTTGTATTATAATAGTTTCTCTATTCGTCATTCTTTTCGTTTTAGATTTGTTTATAGAAAGCCCAAATATCTTGCTTGCTTCTGTCAGTTGTTGCAGCATAGTTTGAAGCGTCTTTGCGTTATCTAAAATGAGCATTAAATCGTCTGCGAATCTAAGGTGGTCCAGTTGTCTGCTGTTTATGTTTATGCCGACATTATCCCATTCCAAATTTCTAAAAATACTCTCCAAGATGGCTTTTCAAGTTTCAAGTTACTCTCCAAGTTTTGGAGACAAAGGATCGCCCTGTCTCACACTCCTGGCTATAGGAAATTCTTCACCCGTTGTCTCTAGTTAGATATAATCCGTGCTACTTGTATATATATTTCTAATTATACGTATGTATTTTTTTGGTATTCCTTGTTGTATTAAGGCTCTCCAAAGGGAATCGTGTTAAATTAATACTAAGAAAATTAATTTTAATTGTATTTATTAAGTAGATTTGATGAAGTACTCTTGTGCGATTTTGTCTTATATAAATAAAGAATATAAAATGACATATAAATTAAAGCGTTCAGTCATTCATTTATAGCCTTCATACTAGATTTGTTGTGTCACAAGGAAGTACTCTAAGTCCAACTCTGTTCGAATTATTAGTACCTATAATCGACAGATTTTGGCTATATATACATATGTTTAATTTCTATGAACTCTTTAAATAAGTCTATTATTGGTATTATTGGTATTGTACGTATTTCTTCGATGATAATTTCTCACGTTCATTAATTATATATTTTGAAGCAATAAATCAAATAAATTGTGTAAAAACAAGCATTACAGTGTAATGTAAAGTCAACAAATAACAATAAATACTTAAAAGCGTTAATAAATTTTACTTGCTAAGTAGTTCACTTGAATTAAAAATAAATACTTATACTTATTTTAAAGCAATAAATCAAATAAAAAATATGTAAAAACAGTTTAATCTTAAGTTAACAATAAATCCTTAAAAGCGTTTTGTTCCGATAAGTCTTGCAAGATTTTTATTTTCCAAATAATGTCACCGAACTTAATAAATTATAAAATTAATTTATATTGATACCTTAAGCCACATTCCACATAACTTAACATTCCAAATTGAATGTCACACAAAGCGTTCTCATGATAAGCATATTAAAGTTGACGTTTCAAATTATTATTTAACACTCTGCTTTGTGCAACATAATTAAATAGCATTATCATATATTTATTTTTTATTTAAATAAATAAATATATGTTTTTATGTGTACTTAACCTTATTAAAATCGATTTTTTATCCTCGCACTGTTTATGAGTTAAACTTTTAATTAACTATGTATTTTTTAAATTGGTCTGCCTTGGGCTTTTAATGTTTCCGGTTTTATATTATTTTCTTTAGAAACATTACCTTATCTTAACAATAATTTTAAAATGTACGAAAAAGTGCTGTTACAAGTTTTTAAGGATAAAGTGGCCGCATTATGTCAGCAAGCATTTATTAGACTACTCGAAGCTTATATGGAGTAATTCATTTTCTAATAGGCAACAAATTTCTACTAAATTCGGCTAAACAAACAATGGAATGTTTATAGTTAAATTTCGGAATTTTTTATACAAAATAACTTTAAAATATGAATCCAAAATCAGGCCCTAGCGTAGATACCTGTAGCAAATCTCGGACGTACTAGAGAAGGGTTACAAGTTAAAAGTAAAATTAAAGCAAGTGGATGAAGCATTAGAACTATAAACCAAAACCTTATAATTGTACCTAAAACCGCACACTAGCATAAATCTAACTTGCATAGTACTATATGAATGGCTTCTAATCCCAATTTATAAATTCAATTGTAATTCCAGGTATTACTGAAGTACACCGAGTACAACGAGCCGCACGAGTCACTAACCAACCGGAACATCATCGAGGTACAATAAGTACGGCGTCATTTGTGTGCCCGTGATCAATGCAGTGTCTATGCAATATTGACTTATACCATTAACAGCTTATACTCACATGCAACTGTACTAAACGTAAACTAATTCGAAATTTAAATACCACAGTAGATAAACACGACGGCATGTTAGTTCCTGTTAGTTCGGAACACCAGACGCAACTAATACACCCCAATTGTTTATGTTTTACCAGCATGGGTTTTGTTTATTTGAATTAACCGGCCCTGGTGATCCGAAGGATGAAGTCAGTGTTGTATCATTGCATTTGACACTACACACATATGTACGCTATAAAGTTACCACGTACTAGAATACCGCTGTGTAGTTTTGATGTTTTGTTTTACCCTCCAATACTAAACACAACAGCCACCTTGGGTCACTTTCTTTTATCACTTAAAGAACATATGCAATTGGCCAATAGAATTTGACCCTAGCAGTAGTAACTTAGTTGATTCGTATACAACAACGCGTTTAAATTACAGTATAAACTCTTTATAACGTAAAAAATAAGTTAAATTTATTTGGTTTAATCCAATACCCAGACTTTCATTCTTCAATCCCTATAACGAAACTTCTCTTTCTATATATATAAAAATGAAACCCGTTTTTCGTTGTCACGACATAACATGAAAACGGCTTGACCGATTTTTCTGATTTTTTTAAATAATATTCCTTGAAGTACGAGGATGGTTCTTACGGAGAGGAAATTTGAAAAAATTGAGTGAAAAAGTCTAAAAACAACACTTTTCTATATTTCCATAAAAATATTCGTAATAATACTTAAAAGTCAATTTGAACTTTAATACCATATCATAGAGTTCAAGTGTTAGTGGAGGGGTTCCGGGAAGGTATATTTTTATTTTTGACATAATGCTTTTGTTGTCTTATCAACTTTCTTTTTTATCTTACTAGTTAGACCGGTGTCCCGAATAGCAGAATAAGTATTTAAAAAAAAATAAAGAATAGACTGTTAGGCGGTACGATGTTCGCCAGGCCAGCTAGTAACAAATAAAAATGCTCGGTACCTGGAAATTCGTTATAAAGAGATTACACTGTATTTTCATTTATTGAAACTATTGGTTTCAATAAACCTTTTACTCGAGAAATCTCTTCTCTAAAAGCTTTACCCAATGTGGCTAAACTAATTGAGGGTGTACGCATGTAAACTACAAAACACTGTTCTAAGTACTTGGCTTGTCAAGCCACCTGAGCTGGTTTCGCTGACACTTTCAGGCGCTAACGAAGAAAGAGCATAAGAACGGAGTGATGTCACCAGACAGCCCTGAAGCGGAACCGGAATACAACCTGACTCCCCGCACTGAAGCGAAGTACTCGAAAATCGATGAAGAATTCCAAATGATGATGCAAAGGAACCAGTTGAATGGGAGGAGCGTGGGAGTTGGAGTGGCAGGGAGCAATTATAATCTTCCTGTCAGCGTTCCAGTGGGAAGTTACGACCAATCACTGTTACAAGCTAGTCCTCAGATGCACACCTCTATCAGTCCACGGCCTTCGTCATCGGAAACCGATTCAGGTAGATTTATTACCTTATTAGCCTATAAGTTATAAATTTGAGCACTTAGAACTACAATGCATAAACTTTTGCTTTCGTTGCATTTACATAACTGATGTTTTTCTTCTACCCACACAAGTTAAAATATAAACAGTATGGTAACAAAAATTGTCTTTTAAATGCATTATTAATTCAGATACTTCAATACCTGAGTAATGTTTTGTTTTTTATATTAAAATACCGAATAAAATAAAAGAAAAAATATCTATACCCTCATTTTTCATTTCACAAGTGTTGCTACTAAAAAAGTTCTCCAACGAAAAAGAGACAAATTTGACTCATTTGAGGGCAATAAAAAATGCTAATGCTTTTTTTAATGTTTTACCCACAAAAAGGTAAATCTAAATTAAACCCGTTAAACCACTTTTAATGTGGAGCACCGGGCTTAATAAAATTGATACATTCACTAACAAATAAAATGTATGAATAGACGAGTCTGAACTCGTATTAAAATTGAAAAATGTGCCCGGCCAAAAAGGTTTGCCATCTCTGACATGTCAAAAAATGATAGCTGTCAGAATTCCACGGAATTAAAAATCAGAGTATAGTGAATCGCGCAGTGCGTCATTTCACATTGTTTTGAAAAAGTAAGATAATTTAAATATTTCTTCCTGTAATTCCACTTATTCACATTAATTTGTTTTCATTTTTCTTATAGAATTAATACCGTATTTTCACTGTTTCAGTGTACCCAAGCGGTGGAATGCTCGAAATGTCAAACGGATACCCAGGTTCCGGCTCGCCTTTGGGCGCCGGTTGTACGCCTTCCCCCTCCCCGGGACCGGCTCCCTCGCCCCACCGTCATCCCCACAAGCATGCTCCCCCGCCCCACCACTCACCACGGCATAACAACCTTCGCGTCGTCATACCCAGCTCTATGCCACCGCCGCAAGATGATATCTCGTATACCGGAGAGGTAAGAACTGCTTCAATATTTAGCACGACATTACTGACAAAAACCGTGGTATTTTCCAAAACTCTTGAGTACACAAAAAGTTATTGGGAAATTTTATATGCCATGTTACAATAGCATACAGGGAAGTAACTTGTAACAAAATATAGGTATAACGGACATTTCTTGAAATAACTACATTACTGTGGCTTTGAGTATTAAAAGATAATATTTGGCGCCTACACTTCTGTTAGCGCTACTGGTATTAGTGTTACTGAATTAAAGACCTTAAATAATTTTAATTAAATAATAACTGACGTTAATTGTTTAAAATATTTTAAAATGTAAAATATGTACATAAATAGTCACATCATCCTTATCAAACTTTTTAAAATAATACAGAAAATATCTTTTTGTACTACAGTTGATGACGAAAATACAATAAAAATAGTAAAATATAATTTACACATGTATAAAACGAAGGTCGTGAGTTCGCTTCTCTCTAATAGTTGTTTTAAATTAGGAAGGTTTGATTTATTTCTATTAAAAAAAAAATATTTGGCACATTTCAATTCTCATTCTCGATCTTTTCAAATTTACACGGGAATATATGACAAATATGTTTTAATTTTAAATTAATTACAGTATTTGCATTGAGGGAAATTACATAATTACAATGTTGTCCTTCTGTTTATTTATTTCGAAGTATGCGAATTACCTTAGTAATGGTATATGATATAATTTTCAGACACCGCTAAGCTACCCAGGACTTGGAAATTTCGGACCACAAGACTTCAGCATGAGCTCAGACATGGGGATTGGACTATCGTGGGGCGCGCACCAACTGCATACACTACAGCACAACAGGTACATGTCTGTGCCCAATTTGAATTTTTTTATTTGCGTTTTGTACTGAAAAAGGTTTTATATCAAACTTAAATTGGTGGAGGTTTATAAGGGGTTTTAACTATCCATGCCTTTCATAGTATAACATGTAATTTATGAAAACATACTATAATTCATTTATGACCACTAACTTATCAGAATGGGTTTTGTTGTACAATTGTGTGGCATTTTTAAAAGAAAAATGTAAAAAATGATGCTCCGCCGAGACAGCTTTCGCTGCCGTGACCAGGATTCGAACCTGGGTTACTACGGCCACAACGTAGGGTCCTAACCACTAGACGATCACGGCTACCGGAGCAGATACCAATGTAAATGAAAGTGGCCATACTACTCTACAAAATGACGTTTCATTTCACGGTTGACTTGTCGCAACCTAAAAACAGAACACGTTTCAAAAAAGATAATTAACTACTTAATCCGTTTTTTTTTTCTTAACAATTCAAGGTTAAAAAAGGACTGTTTAAAATTCAAATCATTTTTAAAACCATGTCATTATTGTTCATAGGAAAAAATATATTAACATATATTTAACGGTCTGTATCGGGCTACAGTCTACTTTAATATTGTTTTTTTTAAATAGACCTAAGAATTTATTCCAAATTAAATATATTTTAGTATAACTTACTACTGTAATACGTAATTTCTAGTTAATAATCACATTTTGCTATTCAGTCTTTAAGCTACAATCGAAATATTAAAAAAATATCTCCGCCGAGACAGCTTTCGCTGCCGTGACCAGGATTCGAACCTGGGTTACTACGGCCACAACGTAGGGTCCTAACCACTAGACGATCACGGCTATCGGAGCTTGTACAGTCATGTACAAAATGCAGGAACAGTTACAATACCTTTCACTATTATTTACGGTTGATTGCGCGCGAGTAACCACGAAATTGCGTTTTAATATGCGTTTAGGTTAAGTCACTCGATTGATTATCGCAACAAAGTCCGTTGTTTGTGATAAACCTGAGAACCTCGACGTACATTGTTCCACAACTGAGCGTTTTAAGGCAGTTTTTTCCGCGCACCACCACTATGTGGAACCAGCTGCCCACAGAAGCATTTCCGAACAAATTTGAGTCCTTCAAAAAGAGAGCGTACCAATTCTTAAAAGGCCGCCGACGCACTAGCGATCGCTCTGGCATTGAGTGTGCATGGGCACGGTATCACTTAAGAAAATGAGCTTCCTGTCCGTTTGCCTCCTGTTCTATAAAGAAAAAAAAAGAAATCATGAATTTGTAGCAAGAATTCTTCGTACGTTTAAAATTCTGATAGACCTTGATTGATAACATGTAATATATATTAATTAATTAAAAATATTTGCAAACTACTGTATAAAATTTAAAGTAATTCCTAAGACCAAACAAATCAAATCATTGTTTTACTGGTAAATATAGTAGATCGTTCTTTGTTTCTTATATAAAAATCTCATTTGAAGTTTACAAATTTGGTCCTAAACTATATTTTGGTTAAATTAAACTGATATATCCTCATGATCATCGAACGGTAACCTCTTCATCATGAAGTGATTAGATTTTAGATCGACCCACGACAGGATAAATTCTACGGTGGCCTATTTCTATTTCAACTTGCCGTATGTGTGTGCAAATTTTTATCTATTTTTATCTCTCATACTACGATATTTGACACGAATGCTGTATCACAAGTACGGGTGCAAGACCGAAAACTGTAGTCGAAATCAACACTAATAGAGACAAAAGAGTGGCGGAGAGTTTATTGCCAGTCTCTTCCGTTCTACGCCCTTGATTTGAGAACTGGCAGTAAATGTAAAATTAGAAGCATTTAATGTATATTTCTTTTTGGACGTTCATAAGTGTACATTGTGTTTGTTACCTATATATGATTTGGACTTTGACTTCAGATATTTGTACCAGAATTAAAATAATAACATTGTTTTCTTTTCTTTACAGTAGCAGCTTGCCAGTGTTAGGTGGCGGCACTCCCCCACCGGCCGCGTCGCCTAGCAACGTGAAGATAAAAGCCGAACCAGTGTCGCCGCCACGTGCGCCTGACCATCTACATAGAGGTCAACCCGCACCGCAGCCCGCACATATTTCTGGCGTTATTGATGGTGAGTTGTGATAAATGTTGTGTTACTTGATATGCAACTGATATTTGGAGGAACATGCAATTTGACATTCTGGAGTCTATAGTCGATACTCCTTTGTCAATTGCTTCTTTTTCAAATCCGATTAATTTGGTCTTTTTTTTATGTAATATCAGCCAAACGAGCAGAAGGCTCATCTGGTGTTAAGTGATACCTCCGCCCATGGACACTCACTTTGCCAGAAAGCTCGCAATTGCGTTGGCGGCTTTTAAAAAATATGTAAAATAATTTGAGCTGGATGGTCAGACAAAAAAAATATATCGAAACAAACGTTGATTTTTAAACCGAGTAATCTTAAGTAATGTATAAATAAAATATATTGATGGATAATCATCAGGTTCAATAAGTTCAAGTAACCTGGGTTCGCCTGCAGGCCAGGACATGCGGCACAGCGCCGTCCCGCTGGACTACGAGCAGCCACACACGAAGAGGCCGCGCATCGAGGGTTGGGCCACATAGCTAGGCCCCGAGGCCTACGGGCCCTACTCGAGGCCCCTCCACCCTCACTGCTAGGCCCCGGTTAGGCTCCTAGGCCACGGAAGGCCCCAGGCCTCCTGTCGCACTTCACCCCGTCCCCGGACACGCTCTTTCGAGGGCAGGTTAGACCCTTTATACGTAATTCATGTTACACTTAGACGATCTTCGTTGGACCCGTAGATAGCATTCTAATTTCCCGTGTATATAGATGTTATATGTGCGATCCGTGCCATTGTCTATTTAGCTTAAATGTTAGTCAATTTGAGTCAAGTGAGTGAACTGTACGGAGGTGAAGAGACACTATAGTGCAAGTTGAGACAGAATTGACTTTGTGTTAGTGTTTTATAGTTTTTTGTGCCATTTAATATCATAGTGTGACATCCGAACTTTGATCTTTGTAAGTGTAGCATCATCACAGAATATATATATCGTATTTATACACAAGAATCATATATGTATACACGTCCCGTTAGGTACGAATGTTATGTATTTAGTAGGTAATGTTAGCTAGACCAGTATAAAATGTACCACACGAAGCTTTAAAAATCTTATGATACACTCGCACTTTAAGCAGTCTTGGTATAACGAGGTATATACACTAAATTAGATTTCTACAATTCGGTATTGATTCAAGGTCAATGTCTTCGAAGTTTCTTGTGACGACCAAATATTAAAGTCAATTTATCACCTACTTATCTGGTACTTGAGAAGTACGGTTAGCGTAGCGATCGGTTACTGGTTGTTTTGTTAATGTGATCTGAAGCATTGCAAACACAAATTATAATAGGCTAAAACACAAAAATATATTTATCAAATGATATATTTTAATATTGCACTACAAATCACACTCCTATTTTTAGATGTGTAACCAGATTAATAAAATATATTTTTAGTTTTTTAAATGCTATGATATCTTTGTGCTTTGGACCACTATTACCTTCACTGTAGTTGCCTTACTCACAGTGCCTAAGTGTACCCATAAAAGGTTCTATTGTATATCGTAGCTAACATTCACTCCTTGGGCCGTTCAAGTATTATGTAAGCAGATTTACTGCAATGTATCCCCCCCCTCTCCTCTTGTCAGCAAAAGTAAGCAAAGCTTTTAAAAATAATAGTACCAAAACGTATTAATTTTTTGTCGGAATCCTCGAAAATGCATTTCGTATTCAAGCATAGATAATGTGTGCGTGTTCTGTTGCCGTAATACTTGAATGACCCCCTTATATAAACCCAAGAACTAGCGTTTCCCCAATGGTGCATACTTCGATTATTTTACGCTAATTTATGTTCGCTTATACGCTGTCGCTTGTCTTGGGTTTTATATTTATTTTCAATACAAAAACTATTCACATATTATAAACATAAGTACAATGTAAATACAAAATTATACGATTGTTGTTGTATGTAAAAATCACTATTTTAATACTTATTTAGAGTAATCCTTCAAGTCACAATAACAAAATTTTGTATATTTGTTAAATATTGTGTACAGGGAAGTACTGGTTTGAAGTTCAAAAGTCTGAAGGATCGAGAATGTATTTTCGCATTGTATTATAATATACACGTTAAGAATATTTTAATACCATAAACGTTTTCCCGAAGGGAGATATTCTTGTAAAAAATTGTTAGTACTGCACTGTCGTATCGATGTTTCCGGTCTATTCGGCCCCAAAGTTCCTTTTCCCGTGCATTCTTTGAGATTTGCTCAAATCGTTTGGCTAATCCTTGTATCGTTAAATAGTTTAAAATTGTTGTGATGTCTTGAGCGTTTCTATAAACCCTCTCGCAGCCGATACCTTTAAGGAAGTGCACGAACTTATTTAATCAGTGTCGGATTTCCGAATAGGACATAAGTATTATAACCATATTTATATGTAAAACTACATAGACTCGTCGATTGCACTTTAATTATATCGACTAAAACAGTAAGCTGGTATTGGGAGCATTATTTCCGAGGTTGTGAGGTTTGCATCGGGAATGATTTCACTACGAGTATAAGTATATAATAATCATTTCACGCACAACTGTGTTGTGTGTTTTGTAAAGCTTGGTTTGTTTTACATGTACCGTTGTATGTTTGCCCCATTCTGTGAGGCAGAGTCGACCCCTTAGTGCGGGATCATTGCATTTATGAAACATTAGTCATAAGTAAATATGTGGTCATCGGGCTCCGTGCATTAGATGTGACTGTGCCTCGCCCCTGCCCCACAGCCTCTCGAACAACCCAAATAGATAGTAGGACTATACATATCCTTTATGAATACTCAGTCGATTTCACCTTCAATTGTAACGTCAGCTGTGCAATACATGTAACAATTGCTTAGGTAGGTTTTAGTTTTATTTTCGTTTGAATTTACAAAGAATGCAAATCAGTTGTATTTTATCGATATTTTTATTGATAGCGCCTTCGGTATTTCGGAGGTGAGTTAAGTCATAATTATAATTATTTATAAGTTGAGGCCGGGCCATGAGGCATTTCTGCAATTTGTGTAAATGATTCGAACATCTCAGTGGCTGAATGAACTAATGTTAATGGACAGTGTTAGAAAATTGTTATAAATTATTTTGATGACTGTTCGAAGGATAATAAAGAGTTGGATGTCACTTTGTTGTTTATTTTATCTTATAGTATATCTTAGTACCTACCTTTATTTACACACTAAACGGGAATCGTTCTGCAAATTGAATTATTTAGACCACGTAATTCCAAATTTGAGATATTATCGCATTGATAAAACTTAAAAAAGAAGTTAGAAATCTCAAAATCTCCGTGTTTTTGGGAGTACTAATCACAATAATTGCAACCCGCATTGGTTTCATTTATTAAGGTACACGACATTATATATAATTAAAACAATGATATAAACGAGAATTATAATACGTACAGTGTCGACAAAGGTATGTAATGACATATTTCTACAAGTATTTAATAAAATTACTTAAAGAAAATATGTTCATTCACAACAAAACTACTGTAAATAGCAAAACATGTGTATTTTAGATTGAACGAGAGAAAAGTATACTAAAATATATCCTTACAAATTGAGATACAACTTGGTTGATCACGCTGCTTGACCGATTACAGATCTAAACTGATAGCTTTCTGTACCTGACACTCCGTCGACTTATTGACTCCTCACTATGTTTTCCCTCACCGTACGAGCAATACGCACAGAGACAGCAAATATAAGACAGATGATAAATGAGAGAAAGAAAAGTCAATTGTTTCTCAGCTCGAATCGGTCGTGTCGTGCCTGTGTACGTTTATCTACGATCGCAGGGATAAAGGCCGATTTACATTATCTTAGTGTTTAGGAGAGTATTTTAGTACAACTTGAAAGGCAAGTTCTTTAGTGCTTTAGTTCGTTGCGAGTGAATGTTTACATTTCTTCCAGTACAGTATCATTACAGCGCCACAATGAACGCGCAACGACGTCGGCTAATACGCTCTATTCCACGCAAAATACTAACTGTAGTTATGGAACAAATAGAAGACGAGATTTTATTCGAAATAAATAAACTTAATATAAATAATAAATAAAATAACTTCTTTTACGGCAGTGTATACCGAATGCCTAGCCTGTTTGTTTTTGTATAAATTGTTTCTAACGTTCCATAAACATTCGTAAACAACATATTAAGACACAAATTAGATAGTTGTATCTTCCAACCATTTAGCCATCTTTAAAAATAAAAATAAACACGCACGCGTTTCACGGCACTTGTGTACTCTCCTAAAAATTTTACTAAATTACGTGTTTACACACAACGAGGGAAGATCTCGGGGGTTGCGCGGGCGCGAGAGGGGTATAACTTGAAACAAAAATAAAAAGCGATTCTATTTTGATTCAACTTGAAAGTCAAGTAGAACCGTACTAAAGCAAGTAGCGTTTACATGTTTCAACTAAAGTACTATCCTAAATCACTCTGCTAAACACTAAGATAATGTAAATCGGCCCTAAGAGTCGCCCGCTCAAGCCACTAGGGCATCTCTGCTTTGCTTTGCAAAAGACCTATGTAAAACGGAACGAAACGCCAAAAATAGACTCAATTATGTTTAACGTATGCATTGAAAGATCAGAAGAATTTTCGAACTTAAAAACATAATTTATGAGAAAACCCGTTATCAAGATGGTAATACATATATGAATACCTATATAATATTAAACATTTATTACAAATAAACAAAAACTGCTGAGAACACTACGTGAAATAAACTATTCTTACTTTTATCAATATGCGCTACATTATTCAAATACTTGATCACCGAAAACCTTTGAAGCTGTATTAACTCTCTCCTCTATAGATTTCGATTGAAGCCTCCTCATTTCATCTCTTCTGAATATTCTTTCAACTTCTTTATCCAAATCCAAAGAGCTTGACCTTCTAGAATCATATCCATCGTAATTATTATGTATTATTATAGATTCTTGGCTAACATGAATAATCTGTCCATCAAGAGTCTCTTTCGATTCAACACTGGTCGATCTTGCATTAAAGTGTAGTCTGCTATCGTTACGGGAAGTTTCTGATAAGACTACACTAGTAGACAATCTTCTTTTCAATTGTCGGCACCGACGTGAGAATCCACCCATCCACTCCGATAACAGTGCAATTGTAGCTAATAAGAAACCGGCGCCTAGAAGCAGAAACATTCCTTGCGTGTCTTCCAACGTCAATCCCTTTTCTTCTATCGAATTGGAAGAGAGAGTAGATGATCTAGTCTGAAATAGTTGGTTATAAATATTAGAAATGCTTATGTGAGCAACGAACATTTTTCCTTATAGTAAAGGAAAACATTCTGACTCTGAGATAAATCGTCAGATCCCTTAGCTTTACGATGATTTCGTCAAACAAATTTGTATAATTTACTAAATGTATTGTTATAGTTTTTATTACGGCTATAAGTAGGTTACATAGGGTTCAGTAGTACCTACAAGTGGCGCTACAACCTTTTTAGGTCTGGGCCTCAGATTTCTGTATCTGTTTCATGATAATTTGTCAATGTAATAGGCAAGTAGGTGATCGGCCTCCCGTGCCTGACACACGACTTTTTGGGTTGGTTACAGCAAGCCCGGTTTCTTCACGATGTTTTCCTTCACCGTTAAATGCGCACATAGACAGAAAGTCCATTGGTGCACAGCCGGGGATCGAACTTACGACCTCAGGGATGAGAGTCACGCTGAGACCAACACTGCTCAAATTAATAATAATGACTCATGTTTTTTTTACGAATATTATACTCATTCCTGTGACTTTCAACTCCATATATATTTTATTTGAATTTGCTTTGTATTACATACCGTCAATAGTTTTCCCCCGCCTTTCTTCTGTATTTCCCACATCACGTCTTGTGTTATTTTATCAACTATCCCACTTTGAAACATAGTACTAAGGTCATTGCTCAACTTTGCAGTGTGAGCAGAATTGTTTGGAAAACTAAAAGCCACCGTGAATGGAACAAAGCATTCATTTGATATATGTAGGACCGCGCGTTTAGATCTGTGAAACATCATTAATTTACTAAAATTAAATTCAGTACCTTCGGAACCTTGCCGAAAGGGACTCCTTTTAATATTATATTTTAAGGTAATTCATTGTTTTTTTTATTAATTATTTAATTAGTATATTATTTAAATATTCATAATTATGATGAGGTGAACTTTACTAAATAAATAAATTATTTATTTACTAAAATAATTATAAAATGTGAAATAATTTAATACTAAATGAATGCTATGTTTATAAGGGCCAGTAACAACCACAACACACACACATTACACACTTAAAATGTACCTTGTTCCTTAAAAACATTTTTACTTTCCTTTTTGATTATTATTATTCCTATTTTTTGTGTTTCTGTGTGTGTATTACGTTAGTAATAAATGTTATATCTATGTTTATAATGCATAAGAATGTACCAGCGTCCCCCAATACTATCGTGAGATAACTCTGACGTTTCAGTCATAAACAAAATCTGATTGAGCAAAATGTACACCCTTGGATCGTACACCTACGCTATTGTTATAAGAATTAGATTAAACCACATCATTGATTGATTAATTTCATTAATTAGCCGATATTACAAACGTCACAAATGCCTCCTGCATATTATGCAAACAATTGAAGCAAATTATTTTTATTTATTTATTACATTTCATTGATTAGCTTACTCAGACATCGAAAAATTCGATTGTACAAGATATTCCAGCTCTGCCTTCGATCCAAGAAACGCATACGGCCAGAAAAACGCTTTCGTCACATTTCTTATTCCAGTTTCAATATCGGGTACAAATTCTAAATGTTTCAACAATTTTCTAGTAGCCTTATCTGATGAGTTTAAAAACCATCTTTCCCAACCTCCGCTTTCTGAAGACAAAATTTGTCAAATGTAACGTATAAAGCTAAAGATTTACTGAGATGATAACGTATGGTCCCTACACGATATCACTCAGTTTAAATTAATACAATTAATTAATCAGTGGGGCTACAACCACTTTAGGTCTTGGCCTCAGATATCTGACTCTGTTCAATTATCATTCTTAAATCTAATAGGCAAGTAGGTGATTAGCCTCCAGTGCCTCCTGACACACGCCATCGACTATTTGGGTCTAAGACGTCGGTTTCCTCACAATGTTTTCCTTCACCGATCGAGCAAATGTTAAATGCGCAAATAGAAATAAAGTCCATTGGTGCACAGATGGGGATCGAACCTACGACCTCAGGTATGAGAGTCGCACGCTGAAGACACTAGGCCGACACTTTAACTTAGAATTGAATATAACGAAATGAAACACAAAGTGTGTCTGCTTATACGGCTTTAATAACACATAAAAAGGAAGAGTTATGGATAGTTATTTCTTGAACTTGTTCGTTATATACCCTATATTTGAAAGCTTACGTCAGTAAGTAAGTGTAAATGTACACTTAAATATCTCAAGTTTATTGCGTTGGATAAAATCATGATGAAGGGTGAAATTTATCGCGAACTATCGCGTTCGTTCAAAGTAGGAACGAATCACGCGTTGACATGCAGGAGTCACACTTAGCACTAAGTTTCGACTTTAAATGTGAGGATAAGAACCATAAAATCAATAAACACGTGTGCACATATTCTTCCTTCAATGATAGAAACATAGTTATTTGGGCAAAAGGGCTGTAAATTTAATTAATGAAGATGAAACTCACCTAAGGTTCCTACTCGGAAGAATCCACTCAAAAGTTGACTTACAGTGTCAATCGTTTCGGGGTAAATAGGTAAAGTTACAAATGCTATTATTGAACCGGTATAGCAGCTTGTTATTATTATAGTGAATAGCCAATACCAACCTATAGAATATTACGCATGATTATGATATACATGTCGCAGCCAACTAGCTTAATTAGCCGTTCAATTAACAGCCTAGCCTTTTAACTAAACGGTGCCGTTTAACTACCGGCTTGAAAGATATTCAGCCGTAGCGTTTCTTACAACATTTAATAAACTGCCTGGCTAATGCTTTAAGGCTATTCGTACGATAGAGTCATTATTTGGCAGAAATAAAAAAAGATAAACATGACATAAAAAATATATAATTTAAAATTAAATTGCTGAAGTCAAATTCACATTATTACTGTCACTACACTCTTCCATTATACTTGTGGAATGTGTATGAAAAACATTCATGAAAATTTAGAAAACACCATCAAAGTTGTGGTTTGCCGATGCCATATTGACAGTTTGAAGAGTTTCGTTTCGAGTTTGAGAGTGGCAGCAAGCAATAAAACGTCATCGAGCCAAGTCATTTGCCTAGCTGTGTAATCAACTGGCTGAACATCTTTCAGACCGCTTGTTCAACGGTGCCGTTTAGTTAAACGGCTAGGCTGTTAATTGAACGGCTAATTAAGCTAGTTAGCTGCGACATACACATTTTAATTACAATAGAATTCATGTAAAAACAGCAAAAATCTCCAAAATTCTACTAATTGTACGACTTGAATTATTCAGCATAACAAATAGCAACTTTACATTTTAAAATTCTCATCCACTTACCAATTAACAGCCTCGTTGTAACCTTATCAGTTTTACTCCAGGAGTATTTTCCGACAAATGTGAAACAATTCGTAAAAGTCCCAAAGACGTACCAAAACATATTCTCCACCTCACCGCTGTTATTGATTAAATGACTCAATGTATGCCTATCAGAGAACGCAAATGGGAAAATTGCAATCAGATATGTAAAGGTTAATGCCACCCAAACATGCCAATGGAATGGTCCCAAAATTGCGCGGTATCTGGAAAGTAATGTTTTATACAAAATACCAAAGCGTCGTTGAATGATGAATGAAAAATTTCGTATCGACATCTAATTTCTATTCATCAAAAGTGCATATTAAAACGTGGTCGTAACAAATTCGCTGCATTTTGTAATGATTTATGTCATTTGATATTAGGAGTTAGGACTATGAGCTTAAACTTTTTGATATCTTTTTTTGTTAAAAAACCTTGCCAACGCGCGCCACACTGATACATTGGTAAAAACAAACACACAATACAATTTTTAATGTGACAATCACTTAAAAGCAAACATGACATACATGTGAGATCATACAAATGTAAATCAAAACAATTATTAAACAAAACAAACATAACAAAAAAACAACTAATACTAATAAAGAAAAATACAAAAAACTAAACAAAAATCGATTTTGTAGTGTAAGGGTACCTAGCTCGTTTATCAGAATGCTTAATCTGGACATCGGTGAGCTTTGACCAAAACGTGTTCTTCGGAGAAGGAGGGATAATTGGAATAATGGGATGCCTGGGGTGTCGAGAAGGAGTTTTAAGTAAACGTATAGCCAGTTTCCTAGCACTTCCATTAAAATAGACTAACAAATATTTTTAACATACCGAGGCAATGCAGTTGATGCCAAAGTAATAAACGCGGCACAATCTTGAGAATGTCCAAAACTTAGATCCAATTCTCTAAACCTTTCTGCTGTGGCATATAATCCAGCTATACCTATGTCTGCTCGTCCTGAAGACACTTCATTAGCTACTGAGTCACCCGGTCTAATAATAAATCATTGAAATATATCTATAGTTAGTACAGGCAATTTTAAACAACACCTAAGTACTAAAAATAACAAGAGATCTTTTAAAAATATATGTTGCTTGTATGCTACGAAAATTTTTGTGAAAAAACGCACAACTTAGGCCCAAAATCAAGGTTTTGAATTAATATGCAATTAGCAAACATTTCAGTTCATATTTATCCTAAATAAGTAACAAGGTACAAGATCGAGAGGCCGGCCTTGTACTAGATGGGCCGATGGAATTGTATTGGCCATAGGGCAAAGATGGAGACAGAACAAATAAAAACCTGGAAATCTGGCCTGTATTCGTACAAAAATAAACTAATGTATAGTTTATAAATTACTGTAAATTTTGTGTATTGCTTCTACTGTATTTTTCCAAAATAAATCTTTATAGTTATTATTTACCCCAAATTAAGCTCTCGTGGTTCAACAAATTCAATAGAAAAATTATTCCTTTCTGCTAACAGTTTCATTATTCGTATCTCCACTCCATCCCAAATCGTCTTGATTGCACCACTTGCTGTATCGATTAGGGACCTACATAAGATAATCACTTTATTCTGACGTTTCTATTACTTCTTGATATTTATCTACAACTTCTTCTTTTAGTGCCTCTCCATTACTATAGGTTGGCCGTCAGTGTCTTGAAGCGTGTCTTGTCCTGTGCCAGATGCAGCAACTCTTCCGCAGTTGCAATACCCGTCCATTATCTAACGTTGCGAAGCCATGATTTCTTCCTGCTACCATCACGTCGTTTACCCTGGATTTTACCCACTAACTACAACTAATATTATTATAAATACCATGAAAGGTTTGCTTGCCTATAACTTTCAGTGGAAGATGGAGCAGACACATTTCTCCACATTTATTTTTTTATATCACCTTCCCCAACCTATATAATTGTTTAGCCATGAATCCGTTGGGATTACGACGTACGACGTAACAATAGCAATTCCATTTCAATATTTTACGTAAATCTCGTTACCGATATCAGCATTGCGGATGTCGAGAGGACTACGTTGGGTTTCGTCGTTAGATAACGTTAAGATGGCTTATTGTTAGCGACTGTCAATTCCAGCCGATTATTATTAACTACTTACTAGTTACATAAATTTTCTATATTGATTCTGAAATCATGCCCTTACCTTGGTGGACCGTGTACCAAATATTATTATAAATATTATATATAAAATTCTCGTGTCACAACCATTACCATACTCCTCCGAAACGGCTTTACCGATTTTTATCAAATTTTATATGCATATTCAGTAGGTTTGAGAATCGGCTACTATCTATCTTTCAACCCCCTACGTGATAAGGGGTACTCACCCCTCGGCAAACCAGATTTTTTTTGTTTTTATTTTTTTATGATACAGCATACAAAAAAATGTATTTTAAAACCCCTAATTTTCACCCTTCTACGATCAACCCCTATTTTTTATTATTGTAGATAGTTATTTATATTGAACTAAAAAAATGTTTCCTAGAATATACATGGCAAAACAAACGTTTGCCGGGTCAGCTAGTAATTGTATAAATTTCCTAAATTGATTCCGAAATTATGCGCTAACCTTGGTGGACCGTGTACCAAATATTATTATAGTCAACAACTCTAAATTCCATCGCATGAATATAATAATATAAAACAGTATATCGTTAAAATAAAAAATAAAATATGTTTATTATGGAACATAAGATACATGTATCACTTATTCCACGTCATTAAATTTGAAGGCATCACTACTCATCGGCAAAGAAGACAGAGGGTGTAGGCCGAGAGAAAAAGCCGGCTTAAAAAACTCTCGGTTAAAAAACAACACTTATTTAAAACAAATATCGCAAATTAATTAGATAAAATTAGATAAAAATAGACACGTTAGACACGTTTTCTAAAAAATTACATTCATAGAGTCCCATACGAATTTACATTTAAATATCTTAGATGTCGAACGTATTACCTTTTAATAGTATAGGGCGGCTGATTTGCCACCGCAATCAAAAACCTATGACCAGCGTATCCTTTCATCATTTTTAATGGGAATAAATTTATGTTTCTCGTAAACTTTCCATGAGTCCATGAGGTAAGTATGTGCGGCTTACTTGAACCCAAGCCATCAGTATACAAAACATGGGTACACAAGATGTAGGACGCTTCCTGTTAACAAAAACATTTCTCTGACAAACGGAGCGTTCAAGTATTACGTAACGAATTTTTTTTCCTTTTGTAAAACGTTACGACGTTACATTCCAATTCCATTATTGTTAATATAATTTTCTACTTACACCACATAATACTTACTCAAGAGTCACTAGGTGGTCACGAAACGTTTTACTAGACTTGGGTACAGTTCATGGAGGGGGGAGGGGGGGGGAAAGGTTCAATAATCTCCAAAAATTGCGTTACGTATTACTTGGACGCTCCCAAATATAAAGATAAATTTGTTTTGTTCAAACTCATCAACAGTCGGTCTTTCTCAGTTTACGATAAGCCACTTTAAGATATTTATACCGTGATCACCGTGATATTGACCAAAATCAAAGGTCCCGGCCGAATTCTATTATTAAGATTTTTGTAAACTATCTTTTAATTCACGAGTTTCGAATACTTACTAAAGTTTCATCGTCATCCTTAAAACTGGGACTCACTATCAGTAAGTTAATAAACAGCCTAGATGATGGATTACCCAAGTACTCCTGTACAGCCCATTGAGATGATCTCGCAATCACCACTACTTTGCTATTAGACTGCGTACCAAGGACCTTATGACATTTCTGAACATCAGTAAGGAATATAATGAAATGCAGGCACTCGTTCTTAGCTTGAATAATGTTGGGTGCTTCTAAACGATTGTTATTATCAATGTAACCATGAATAAATGTCACAGGAAAAGATCTTAAGAGTTCTTGAAACAGTTTCGTTTCAGAAAATATCTGATTATCATAAAGAAGAACAGGAGTACAATCAGTTAAATATTTAAGCGTGATATTGTGGACAAGACGTATAAGGGACGGCACTTGATCGAAATGTTTATCTTCTGGCAAGAATCTTTCTCGCCATAGCTCTTCTCTTGTTTTTGGGTGACCGTGAAATACTGGATCTGCTCCTCGCTTCTTTACATATTTCGAGTTATTCACATTAAATCTTGCATGTAATTCAACTTTTTGTGTATCGCGAATTTTTCTTATCTCGCCCATCGATGGATAGTATTCAATCTCTCCTTTTACACGCCAGAATATAAAACATGTTGAATATAATAGAATTAACACGTTCATTTTGAGTCTATCAGTGTATTTAGTTTCACAGAAGTCTCTTTTATATATCGAATATTGGACCTTGAATGAGGTAGAATGTCAAAAGACAGATGTTATGATTGAAATTGAATTTTTTATTACCTCATTGTTTCATGAACATAGTTCAAGAATTACCCAATGTCACCTTGAAAACCCAGTGGCGCCAACCTTTTAGGTCTGGGTCTCTCATTTGTGTATCTGTCATTTGTTTTTTCAAATAGGCAAGTAGACTTGTCTCTATGCATGCCGGTATCCTAACAATGTTTTCCTTCACCGTGTGATCGAGTGCGCAATACGCACATGTACACCAAGTCCATTGGTGCAAAGCGGAACCTACAACCTTAGGGATGAAAGTCGCACGGTAAAGTCCCTAGGCCAACACTGTTACTTATCTAACAATCCAGAGGAGTTGTTAGGATTAATATCTGCAACTGAGTTTCATCACTGGAGGTCGAGGCAAAATACGAAATTCCACCCGTATCACCTTCACGTCCGTCGTTCCACAACTGAGCGTTTTTAAGGCGTTTTTGCCAGCTGCCCACTGAAGTCCGAACCAATTCACCTTAGGGTCCTTCAAGAATAAGGGCGTACCAATTCTTAAAAGGCCGGCAACGCATTCGCAAGCCCTCTGGCATTGAGAGTGTCCATGGGCGGTATATAACCTTAAATCTATAATAACCTTTTTGAAAATAAATATACAATATACAAGCCGTCGGAAATATCTGCGAACCTTAATGCGTAATAGATTATTCCGATCTAGACATTCGTCAAAATTACCGTCGTAATGTGCGGTTACTTTGACGTACGTATCTAATTATTATGTTTAAACAGAGACACAATCGTACAACATTGTTCCCCGGGGCAAGTGATATATAAATCTATATATATAAAAATGAAACCCGTTTTCCGTTGTCACGACATAACATGAAAACGGCTTGACCGATTTGTCTGTTTTTTTTAATAATATACCTTGAAGTACGAGGATGGTTCTTACGGAGAATAATTTAAAAAAAATGAGTGAATAAGCCTAAAAACAACAATTTTCTATATTCCCATACAAAAAAATCGTAATAATACTTAAAAGTCAATTTGAACTTTAATATCATAGCATAACGTTCAAGTGTTAGTCGAGGGGTTCCGGGAAGGTAAACTTTTTTTTTTTGACATAATGTATTCAATTTTCTTTTTTTTATCTTACTAGCTAGACCGGTGTCCCGAATAGCAGAATAAGTATTTTAAACAAATAAAGAATCGACTGTTAGGCGGCACGATGTTGGCCTGGCCAGCTAGTAGGCAATAAAAATAAAAATACATCAAATTAAATAATTTTATTCTGGGCCATTTTCAAATTACATTGTCTTATACAAATCATTACATATTGCTTAAACAACGCATAAGTCAAATCGGGGAATCGCATCGGTAGGAATTCACAAAAATAATTGTACAAAATGGAACTACAAATATTAAATATTACCCTATATTTACAATACTTATCTAATCGTTATAAATATCGCAAGCAAAAGCTTCGCATCAAGCGTTATTAATCGACGTTTGCTTCAAAATATAATTTCCGGAGTTATTTTGGAATCAGTCGTATAGACATGTGTTTCATCTGTTCGATGTAAACGGACGTCTCCACAACCCACTTTAAATTCATTCATTCTAGAAAATCATACACCTACTAAAACTACAGCTAAAATAACTATATGTACAAAGGCAGTATCAACCACAAAGCTGGCAAGAAATGTCTAAATTTTAATATGGCTTTTGTACCAGAGTTATCAGATTTGAAAGATAAAGCAATGAAATTTTATAATTATGAAATATATTGCAAAACATTGCACCGAGTATTAATCTATCAAACTTAAAATAGGTAGTTTTCGAAGTGTTTCTCATCCTAGATGATTGAAAACTTACAATATCACAGTTTCCAATACAATTCCTATAATCAATTTATTTACTACTAATTCGAATCACACGAAATTGTTTGCTTTGTGACCATCATGGCACTCTGGATAAAACAATTTCTGCCTAATTGATCCATGCCACGTTGGCCAAGTTAGTGGATCAATGACATGCGAGTTCTTAAATTTATTTTTCTTCAATTTCGTTGTCGATGCGCGAAGATCTGATGCCGGTTTTTCCCGTCCAGGGGTAAATCTCGGGACAGGGCTGGCAGGTCCTCATGTATCGTACCCCGGATTTGTGCCAAAGGTTACAGACCTTTGGGTTGTTGCACTTCTTCGGACGACCCTGTAATGAGATGATAACTTTAGTAACTTAAAGAAAAAACAATTTTCAACTCAAAAATGTAAAAAAAACAGTATTGTTTATTTTTACCAATTTAACACTACTATGTTTTAAATAACTAAATATATTTCATACTTGGTTTAAGTTAATAATTAAATTTATTTTCTCTACGCAAACTTAATTGTTTTCTAGTGTTTAAAATTTTTGATGTTATTTCGCTTTAAGTGCGTATCTAAAGTTGGAAGAGTAGAATTTTTTTTTCTACAAAAAAATATCAGTAGCGCTAGAATCTTTTTAGGTCTGGGCCTCAGATTTCTGTATCGGTTTCATAATCATTTGTTAATCTAATAGGCAAGTAGGTGATCAGCCTCCTGTCCATGACGCACACCGTCGACTTTTTGGGTCTAAAGCAAGCCGGTTTCCTCACGATGTTTTCCTTCAACGTTCGAGCGAATATTAAATGCGCACATAGAAATAAAGTTCATTGGTGCACAGCCGGGGATTGAACCTACGACCTCAGGGATGAGAGTCGCATGCTGAAGTCACTAGGCGTACACTGCTCTTTTTTCTAGTTTTCATTTAAATATTACATGTTTTAAAGAAACCTCCTCCGAAAGAATATGACATTAGTGCAGCAAAAACATAATTCGCAAAATAGTCCCTAATATTTCTGGAGAATATCTCCTCGAAAGACGTTCTTACTTGGTAATTGCATTGGAATGGCTGGAAACTGTTAAGCCTAGATATCGGAGTAGGGTCTCTGACCCACTGGAGAGCTTGCCAATTAGTGACAATCCATACATCCTTCATTTTGTTAATAAAATCCAGGAACATGATGAACCCTTCCTTATGGTGAGCCTGAGTGAACCAGGCGGCGTGATAGAAGAGACCGAATGGTGCTCTGGAATAAATAATATATGTTTCATACGAATACAAGCAAAAGTAAGAGACAAAAGTCTTTGTATGTTACTATGTTGCTACGTGTGTTGTGTTTATGTTATATATTTTTTTGACTTAAAAAAAGAAAAAATTAAAAGAAAAAAATAAAGACAAAGAATTATTCTAGCTATTCAAAGGGGGAACGCTGCCAGTATCTTCGGAACCTTGCCTAAAGGGACTCCTTTTAATAATATATTTTAGTTATTATATGTTAAGGTTAGTTATTTATTTATTTATTAGAACCCTCTAATTTAATTTAATTCAGTTTGTTAGCATAACTTAGCAATTGTTTATTATAACTTTATATTTAAAGCATTTTTTAAATTAATATTCCACTACATTACATACACAATAAATTGAAAAATATCTTACAATATAAATATAAATCAAAGTAATATTACAAAAATATATATAATATATTTAGTAGGAATGAAAAATGGAGGATAAGGAATCAATAGACGAGTCATTCATTCATTTTTCTTTAGAGAAGTTCTTAGAAATGTCAGGTCATTTCATTTTCCATATATTTTATACTGAATATGTTACAAACAAAATTAATAGAAAGTGTACCTGTTGGATGTGTAATGACGATCAAAGTTTTTCAGAATCATTTTGTAGACGCCCTCTGCCTCGGATGGGTTCGCGCAAGCGTCTCCCATGGAACATCTGCCACCATTCAGGTCCTGCCACATCACCATAGGAACTTCCCAAACACCTGAAAAATTATGTTTATGTAATTATCATTTCACTCTGCCATCTCTAAGCGGTCAATCATTAATAATTATTAATTTATTATTTGGTATTTGTATTTGTTCCTCGTCGCGACACTTTTGGTATCATCCTATTGCATTTTCATGAGCAAATTGTCACTAAAAATAGTGCTTGCTTGCGTGCTCGTTCTTAACTAACAAATAAAAAATAGGGGTTGATTTTAGACGGTAGATGAAAATTAAGGGTTGTATGTTTTTTTGTATGCTGTACCATAAAAACAATAAAAACAAAAAAAAAAATCTAATTTATTTAATTTTTTTTTGTGTGGACACCCCTTATCACTTAGGGGTTTGAAAGATAGATAGTAACCGATTCTCAGATTTACTGAATATGCATTAAAAAAAACATAAGAATCGGTTGTTTCGGAGGAGTATGGGAACGAACATTAAAACACGACAACTTTATATATTAGATATACAAATTATATTTCTGCTACTAACCTGGGTATGATTTCGTTGGACAAGGTGGAATCATGCAATCGTGGAACAATTTGTAGTCGAGCGTGTAAGGCCAGCTGGGAGGTTTGTTTTCATATACAGGTAAAGAGGAATCATATGTAAAGTTGGAATCATATAACATTTTAAACATCTTGTTGCCTCCGACAGAAAGGAAAGGAGCTCTCATTCCTCTGACATCTTCTAGTTTTACTCCACCATATGCGGCTAATATCTCTCTTTGCCCTCCTACTTCTCTGTTCCATTTCTTTTGAGAAAATTGCTCACCGAAACTATGACTGAAATATTTAAATTTATATTAGTATACTAGCTGACCCGGCAAACGTTGTCTTGCTATGTTGCTATGTATATATATATTATTTGCCATGTATTTTATTTGTAGGAAAAAAATTTTTAGTTCAATAAAAATAACTATCAATAATAAAAAACAGAAATTAATCGTCGTAGGGTGAAAATTAAGGGTTGTATGTATTTTTGTATGATGTATCATAAAAAAATAAAAACAAAAATTTTTGTCAAAAAAATAAAAATATTTTTTTTGCGCCTTATCACTTAGGGGTTTGAAAGATAGATTGTAGGCGATTCTCAGACTTACGGAATATGCATCAAAAATTTCACAAGAATCAGTCGAGCCGTTTCGGAGCAATATGGGAACGAACATTGTAACACGAGAATTGTAGACATATAGATACAGTTCTATAGAATTAAGTATCTATTCATAAATCCAATTAAATATTCAAAAACTTTAGTTAGTCATGCAGTTAATTCCACCAACATATTATTATAAAGAAAGTAAAAAATTAAATTCTAATAATAATAGAGTGTGAATAGTTCTGAACAATGTGCCGAGTATTGTGTTGACTTACGATACTGTGTGTGATGCCATCTCATGTCCAGCCGAATAAAGATTCTGAACCTGGCTATAGTCGGTCCATTCGTGTGATACGTAAAAAGTGGCCGAGATGGGACAACCGTTGGGGTTCACACGGCCTTTTTCAAACAGGTCGGTGTACAATCCCTTGTTGAGGTCGTTTACCGAATCGTCGAATGTCAGCACAACTATTTGCGGTACGCTCTCGACGGGAAGATCGCCTGTTTGTTGTAGGATACGGAACGTGATTGTGCAAGTGGTTTTTTGGTTGTGTAAAGTGTGCCAGGAGAAGGAAGATAGAAGCAGGTTATAGGTTGTATAGAAAGAGAAAGGAAGAAAGAAATTTTGTATTAATAATAATCCCAATAAACTTATTATATATACCTAAGAATACGGAGATGGTTAATAAGAAGGAGCCGTAGGTTGCCAGCTCAAAGACATCCAAGACAGAGACCAGTAAGCAGCTCGTGAAAACAAACTTACGATATAGTGTGGGAGGCAAATTCATGGCCATCGGCATATAAATTCTGAACTTGACTGTAATCTGTCCATTCATGAGATACATAAAACGTGGCACTTATTGGACATCCATTTGGATTGACACGCCCTCGTTCAAATAACTCTTCATAGTACATTTTATTTAAGTCGCTCACAGCATCGTCGAACGTAATAAGTACAATTTGAGGTACTTCGTCGACGGGTAAATTTCCTGAGATATTCAGCATACTCATTAAATAAAAAATAAAATGAAACTGTACTTCAAACTTTGTGAACAATAATTAACTATAGTACTAAAAAAATTGAATGACGTACCAGGAATATCCTTTCCGCCACAGAAACAGTCTGGTAAAAGACAGACGTCCTTTCTGCATTTGGCTGCGGTTTTGTCTGGCAATGGTTGTGGGTACACTGGTGCGGGCCGGCTTGGAGGTATGGCGTATATATCTGGGGCCTCAGCGGTCTTAGACACAATAGCAGTTGAAGGTTTCAGTGTAGGACGATTGCGGCTGTTACAAAAACATTGAATTATTTTCTGATGTTCTTGATTACAAACGTAAATAAAGAATGAATGAAAGATAAAACCGAAGAGTTTTGGACAGAACTTCACTACCCAATAAAATATTTTCAATCTAAATAGTATTTTATAAATAACAATAATAACATATGCTTGGTGCATTTTGAGTTATACAACACCAATTAACAATTAAACTTGTCGGTTTTACAACAATGAAAAAAAGCAATCTTTGTTGTATGGTATCAAAATAAAAATGAATATGATGTGAAGCATGATAATATGATGAAATATTTAATTCTAACGTTGGTGGAGTTCCTCGGTTAGGAGATTGTTGAGGAGAATCAGATCCACCCTGAGTAGAATAGTGCGCGGAACCGCGACCACGTGTGTTGCTTGGTCTGTAAATAATTATGATTATATAACCATACACATAATATAAACATTTTCTATTAGTATGCGTGAATAAGGTTCAAGCAACGTTCAACATTGATATAATGATTGTTTCTGAAATTAATTATTATCACAATATGTATCATAAATAACATAATACGGAATTATATTTTTTACTGATATATAATAATAAAAAAGTATATAACAGAACATGCAAATTAAAATAACTTATAATACGTAATGATTGTGTGCTTATTGATGAGTTGCGATGAGACTAAACGGTGCATTAGCTACATTGAGGAACTTTCTTACTTGTGACTCTAAGTTGACATCGAAAAAGTCGTGTTCTATCGGTGCAAGTGACAAAGAGAAGGAAATGTTCGCGTCAGGAGTTAACAATGGTAGAATTCAACTCAACCGACTGGAAGTCCCCCAATGAAAGAAGAGAATGCTAAGCGATAGATTTGGCTGAAGGTGATATTAAAAGATTTTGGAAAGGTTCATTTTCATGCCAGTTATTTCGGCCTGCAGAAAATTATGCAACATTGACTTTAGACAAAAGCCTCCACCATCGATATGTAAGTATGAAAAGATCATCAGGCTGCTAAGATTATAAGCCGTTCAGCAAATATACCTCTGGTATTTGATTTCGTTGCATTTTGGATTCGCTTGCAGACGGTTGTCTGTTGAGCAATTTGGCGATGATTGATAACTCCTGCGCCCATCTCCAAGGGTTTTCGCCGCTAACTTTATGGCGGGATTGACTCGCGATACCCGAGTTGGGAAAGGTAAATTTTTAGTCGAAGTCAAGTCGTAATCAGTTTTTGTCGTTGTCGTCGATTTAGTCGTGCTTGTAGTTGAAGCAATGTCGTTGACTATTATTGGTTGAAGTTCAATGTTAGACAAAGTCGTGGTTGATGATCGATCATCACCTTGTGTAGGGATTATATCGTCAACTAAAGGCTCCTTGCTAAGTATCTTTGTATATTTAGCAGATTTGAAATGGTCTGGTTTGTGTGTTACAAACTTCGTGAATTTAGACTCGTATGAGTTAGGTTTTTGTATGTTAACAAATTCATTTACAGTTGAACTCTCTAAAATACTTGTATGGCTCTGTTTATTTTCACTTTGTCTAGAAGGAAGAACTGATGGTGTATTATACGTTGATGTAATGATTGAATCGGTCACTTCAGATACCACTTCCGGAACATTTTCTAAAGTTGGAAGAATTTCTGTTACAGTCGGCTCAGTAATAATTTGTAGATATTTAATATTGTTTCGAACAGGTTTTTCTTCTACATACTTTATTTTCTTTTTTTGAAAGCCAATATTAACAACTTCATCTTTAGGTAGGGGTGTTGAAAAGAGTGATGTTGTTTCTAAAAATTGGGGTGTACTTGTAAAACTATTGAAAAATGTTTTAATAATATTTCTCACTCTCCCATTAAATACTTCAGTTGTTTGATCTGGAACATCTTCATCTGCAACTCGATACGTGTAGTACGAAGGCTTTTGTGTTATTGGCTTATCTCTGTTAACGTAGCCATCTAAGAATTGTTTCGGGGTTACTGTGCTAGTAGTACTGCTTGTGGTACTTGTTGATGTATATTCTAAATTTTTTTCGGTCTCTTTATTACGTAAATTATTGAGCGTTTCATAGGGTGATATAACAGATTCATCCCACTGTCTATTATGTGAGTATCTATCGTCTAGTTGTTCATCAGAAAACTTAGACGTACTTGACTGCATGGTTTCTAATTTCTCATTTTTATCTTCATTCTGTATCGCCGAATTTGCAATATCGTCCAAGTTAATATTATCTGTTGACGAAACGGTATTTTCTATAGGGATGGTATATGTTGCTGGCCTTTTACGTACTGTTTTGAGGTAGAATTTTGTCGAATCTGTTGAAGACGGAGTAGTAATTATTCTTATTTTTGATTTTGGTGTGGATGTTACTTTTATGTGGGGTCGCTTATGTTTTGTCACTTCCCTAACTTCTGCGATTTCTAAGCTTTCATAATTTTTACTTGTTGATGTGGTTATATTGGACTCATTTTCAATTTTATGATTATCTACATTTTGGTCAACATTGTAATAATATCTTTGGATATCTTGTTTTTTATTATTCACACTGTTATTTGAAGATTTGACAGGTGCACTAAATGGTTCAAAAGGTTTTGTTCTTACAGTCAATGTATAAGGATTATCAGTATCATTTGAATTTCGGCGAATAGAAAAGCCTGTAGTTAACGATATCATTTTTTTATTAACAGGTTTATAATTGTCTTGAACAATTTTTAAATTATGTTCACTGTTTGGTGTTACTCTAGAAACTGGTTTGCGAGTCGGTAAATTATCAGTCAAGGGTAAGTTATCGTCCAACCTGTTAAGGTTGTCAGTCTTTTCAAAGGGTTTTGCATGGGACGAAAAGTTTATACGAGAGGATAAAGTTGCAGGAAGAGTTGAGGTGGATTCATTAAGATTTGTTCGCTTTTCGTTAGGATCGGAATCGCGAAATGAATTTTCATCGGTTGACGATCTGTTGAATAGGAAAACAAACCTTTCTAGTTCCAGTTCTATATTAGTTTCCTACAAAAATTCGTATGCTTTGTAGGGTATATTATAATCAAATACTTGCTGCTATTAAATAAAGCACTCTCATCATTTCTATCCAGCTACCGATATTTATTTTAAAGACACCATATAAGCTATAGAATAAAAATTCCTACAAGTATTAATAACTTTACACAAAAAATACAATTTCTCCTACACCTTAAACCAATTTCGTTAGTAATGATAAAGATTAGCTGTTAAATCACAAACATTGTTATAACACTAATAGACGTCGAATTGGTAGTATATTAGTGATAGGTGATAAATGTTTTGATGTGTCGTCTAAATGTGGTTAGTTTCGATGGTATCATGATGCGTTGAATAAAGGCGATGATGTAATACTGTGTACATTAAAAGTACCTTGGACTAAAGCGAGTCACAGTTATTGTTTCTTTGAAGGGTGCAGTGGTTGGACGTTTTGTGGTAGAAGTCGTGGTGGTAGTGGTAGTAGTGGTAAAGGTAGTGCTTGTCGTTGGAGGAGTTGTGCTTTGGGATGTAGCTTCATAAATAGTTGTTCTCACGCTGCTTGGAACATGATCATAGCCCAATTCATTAACATCGCCCCTAATTCATAGTTTAATATTAGTAAAGACTTTTGATTTGTTTGATAACTGATTATTAAATTAATTTACTCTGCTGTAGATAAAATAATACCTTGTCTGTTGACGAATAGCTGGCTGATACTGGTTCTGGTTGGGTATCTGCAAAAAGGGAACAAATTGCATAAATTCAAAGAATTTATCTATATAAGACTGAGAAATAATCTTTGCGTGAATTATAAGGAGGAATATGGTAGGTAGGTACTATATGTTATTTATGTATGTTTTGAAGATTCAAATGAGATCTTATCAAGAGGCTCTTACATGATTTAAAATTTACTACCTAATTCAAAAAAAATTAGTAGTTTATTGCTTTCGTACCTCTCCTTGAATGAGTGCGTCTTCGTAGTCGTCGGGGAGTACGGGTCTAGGCGTGTAGGTCTCCACAGGTCGGCGAGCCGGTGGTGGCGTGCCACGGTACGTCTGCTGGACTGCCGGGCGGAGTAAGCCTACGTTATATTGCTGCACATAATCTGCCAACACCCACCAATCTCCCGTTACTGAGTTAAGTGCCCATACACCACAATTGGTCACATTTAAAGGTTATCAAAGATTCTTTTAGAAGAGATTTATTTCTATGAAAACCGTAGAAGTTAAAATTAGTAAGAAGGTATAAGTGAGCTTTTCCATTCGAGTTATAATTCAATTATTCAATGTTATATGATTATTATTTTATATGTATTTACACAACTGACTACACATTTGCTTATTTTTAAGTTATATTTAGTAATAGTTATAAAAATATGTACAAGATTAAAATAAATAAAAATTTAAACAGAACACTGTTAACCTAGAATTAATTTTTAAAATAATTCATTTGTGTCATCTAATCTAAAATTCACCTGTGTCTTTGTACAATTCACCGTCTTCATCATAAACAGCATAATAAGGATCATACTGGTCAGGACTGTATGCCTGAGAACCGTTGTACAGCATTTTGGGGCGAGGGCTGGCCGAGAACGAAGATGATGGAATTCTTTCAGTGGGTTCCAAACTGTAAAATCCAAACATTTATTTAACATACCGCTTGAAACGTAATCAATACCGCGGAAGTATGTACAAAGCCGTTAGTCAAAATCATCACCTTCGTCAACTTAAGTCAGTCAAAGTCACAGTTAATTGAGAAAGGAAATATTAATATAGTGCCTTTTATAAGTCAGTTTCATAGTGAGGTATGGGATCAATCATTTGAATATTAGTTTCAATGTAAATAGTCCTTTTAAGTTTTACCTGTTTGTTTTGTCATCGTGACTGGTCTTTGTGTTACGAGTCTCTTGTTTAGAGCTGTCAGATGGAGTAGTCAATTTCATTTGTGCAACGATATTGTGGTGACGAATTCGACCACGCATCTGTTTATTTTCTTCACTTTGTGTTGCACTGTCTTTTACAGTGGTAGGTTTAGCTAATCTATGTCTTAACGTATAAGGCCTCAATGTAGTCTGGTTAAGATATTTCGGTGGTTTCAAGGTGTAAGGGTCGTTTCCATTAGGAACTCGCATGTGATATGTTCTATTTCGTAAATGGTGAACCATTGACAATTCATTTAATTCCTGATGCGTTACATCTGGAGAAACATATCCCATCACAGGAACAGGTATTTTTCCATTGATGTTTTTCAATGACTGTTTAAAAGGAACTTTCGTGACAACTGATACATCATTATGATTTTTGGTAACACTATCCGTAAGTGAGTTTGGGTTTGTTGGTCTACGAGGTGCAAGGGAATTTCCTTTTATATTTTTCGAGTCCCCTGTGTTTTCGCTTGAGTCATCATATTCATGATAATTCTGAGCCATTGGCGGGCGTTGCGGTTTTACTTCAGTATTCGGCATATATTTTGGTTTCACCATAGGTTCATAATAATACTGATCATCTTCATCGTCATAATAGTAGTCGCTCATTTCAGGCGAAGGTTTAGGTATAGGTTTACGTTTAAGAGGAGGTTGGGTAGTAGTTGTAGACGTGGTTGTCATATAGTGTCTAACCGATTCCGGAGACTTTATTGGTGCCTGGGAGGAAGGGTGTATTGCTTGCTTAAACAACTCTTCTAAATTTGGTATGTCGGAAAAGTAATTGGGTCTAAGTGTTGACTTCATAATTGCTGATAAATCACTTGAATGTTTCCAATGGTTCTGAAGAGCAGCTAGTTGGTTATTCGCCAATGACGGCTTAACAGTTGATTGTTGAAAGGTTACAATATAAGCATTATCAGGTTTTATTGTAGATGTGACAAATGGTCTTTCACTCGACATTGAATTACCCTGACGGTATGCATTTGTACTTGAAGTAACACTGTTGAACCTCGTATTAGCGTTAAAAGGCTTAGGCGTTACTTCGTGCAAATATTGTGAAAAAGAATTTGGTGTTGTGAGACGTGTTTGATTGTTATTGTTATTATTTTCAAATTGCGTATTAAAATTATATTGAAGTGGTAGCTGTCTATCATCTTTAAAGTTTGGAGGCTTAAATTTTGAAGCGACTAATCCTGTTTGTCCTTTAAACACCTGTGGTGAATTATTATAAGAGTCCAGATTACTTTGCACATGTTGTACATTATGCAGATTTGCTGAGTTGCTTAGAACCCCGGGAATGGTAAATGGTTTTGGAGAACTAACTCCTGTGCTTCCAAAACCCGTAGGATTAGTAACTTTCTTGTCATAAGAAGGAGTAGAGGCGTATACTTTTGGAGTCTGTAGATTAAAAGCCATCTCTGGAACTGGTTTAGGCTTAGATGTTGTTACACCGATTGCTGAGTAGTGGTTTTCTCTTAAGTTAGAGAGAAACTCATCAAAATCAAAGTTAGGATTTGCAAACGGATTATCAATATGAGCATATTTATTTTTTGGGTGTGTATACTCATGAGGTAGCCGTGTTGAAAATGGTTTAAAATTATCTCCGTTTTGAAATTCCTCCGATGATTCCTCGTCATCACCTTCTTCCGAATCTTCGTCTTCATACTCTTCATCTACGTCTATAGGCTTGGCATTATTGGGTTTTCTGTTTAGATCATTGGTATTATGAAATTTACTTGGTTGTTTATTAGGAACTTGATAATTAGAGTTATAATTATTTGGAGAACTAGTCGGATTACCATGTACGGGTTTTCCCGTCACAACTGTTGTTGGGAGCTGAGATGAATCAGGAAATGAAACATATTTTGGTGTTACAGGTTGAAATGAATATTGCATGTTTTGATTATTATGAGTAACTTTATTCTGGTTGTTATTGTAAAAACCACCAGACAAAGAAGCAAAGGGATTGTCATTGTTGAGTGACGATATAGGGGGGCTTTTAGTTATTATTTGCGTATTAATATTGGTTGGCTTTTGATTAACGTTATCTGGAATACTTGGTTTAAAGGGCCGTTGTGATTGAAAATTATCTGTGTGATACGTTAAATATGGGTTTTGAAAATAACTTTGAGGTGACTGTTGTCGTGTCGCACTATTTAAGTTATCATTATTATACTGTGTTTGATATCTAGTATTTTGTATATTAGGATTATAATGCTGTAAATCAACTAATTTTAATTGCTTTGTATTAGGCCATATTTTTACTGGTGTTTTATAACCATTTTTTAAATAGTATCTAACTTGTCGCTTGTCTCTTTCAGTTTCGTCGTGGTCATCGTCATAGTCATTTAAACTAGGTTCAGTTTCGGCTTCAAAATATTCCATTACTTGGTCATCATCATTTCTTTTCGTAATTTGAGTCTGGTTTTTGCTGTCAAAATTAAAGTCTAATGGAGCAGTTGAACGTTTAGCTCTTTGATGAGTTTTGAAAGAAGCTCCATCGATTTCAATTTCATTAGTCGAAATGTCTACAAGTCTGTCAGGAATATCAGTTACGTCGTCTTTTTGTCCACTGCAATACAAATAAGTAATTTATATTTTTATAATTATTAATTATACCTATATTAAATTAGAAAAAAAAACACACAACACCCTAATCTCTTGTTCAGTGGTTGGCGTCAGTTGTTATTATTTATAAGAATTAAATACTAAATCTTTTTGAAATAAAAAGTAAAAATAAATGTTTCTATTAAAATTGTAGGTATATTACAGAACACTGACGTCTCGAACTTCTGTTCAACACTTTTGAAAATAGTTTAGCACCATCGAAACTCTTCACTAATACCAGAAAGCTCTTTAATAAAAAACTAAATAAAGTGTACCTGTAAGTTTGTGGAGCCTGCGTAGCTGTAGCGGTTCTTCTCTCATCAACCTGGCTTCCAAAAGAGAATGATCCAATTTTGCTGTTCTGGTTCAACGAAGCGGGAATAATATTAGCATTAAGAGTCCTTCCAGATGATATGGGTTGTGACACATAACCGTCTCTGTCCTTTTGAACCTGTCCTATTGTTGATGGTTGTCCTCTGTACACCCTCTGTTGCCTGTCGGTCTCAAGTTCTTCGACTGGTGGTAGATCATCCACCTCAGCATATAATTGTTGTTGCTGAAATATTATATCAAACATTACGAAAGAATCCTGAATAAATGGAAACCAAAATACTACTCAATTTTATTACCATATCTTGAATTTACTTTATAAAATAATCAGTTTATACATATTAGTCCATAGTCCAGTCAGTCAAGACAATTAATTCATTATAATTCCAAAAGTTTTCAAATTTTGATGTAAGGTCGGGAGTGGTATTAAAACAAACTATAAAATTTTGCAACCTGCTCTGCGGTCTGGAACATTGTTAAAAATGCAATAAATGATAATTTGCTTAGTTCTTGAGACCAAAATTCCAAAAGTTCTGCAAAGTTGGAGTGGTGTTAAATATATTATTTTACATCACGTGTCAAATTTGCAACCAATTTAAGTGTACGGAACATTATTTAATTAATGTTGTTCTTTATTAAACTGAAGGAAAACGTTCCAAAAGTTCTGCAAATTTGACAGATATATCGAAAATAAAATAAATAACAAAAAATGTTCCGTACACTTAGGTTGGTTGCAAATTTTATACGTGATATGAAATATTATATCGAAAACTTCCCCAAGTTTGCAGAACTTTTAGAATTTTTTTCACGACCGTATGGTCGTGTCTGTATAGACATAAAATTAATTTAATTGCAATTTTAACAATGTTCCGGACTGCGGACAAGGTTGCAAAATGAGATTTATTGTCGTCCCAATGTACCATTCACTTGACCGAAGTTTGAAAACTTTTGGAATTATTATCAAATTTTCGATTTCGAATGTCTATAATGACTGGTGTACCATGGTATATTGAGTTGTCTTGAAGATATATTATTAATATGGAATAATGGGGCCCTCATTCGAACAATGTAATTTAATTTTATTTAAAGTAATACTTTTGTGGTTTGAAGGTAGCTTATCTATGATCTATTCCAAGAACTATATTCTGATTTTATAGAACACTAAAAGACTCAATTCTGCTTCATCTTTCCTAAGTCCTTACTTTTCTCAATTTTCCATACTTCATTATATTTTGTATATCTAACCTTTTCGTATTCTTCTCGGCGACTGTAATGCGGCTGTCCTCGTGAAGTGATAACTGGTTTTGGCTGGAGACGAGGGGCTGGTGGTGGGTTTCTGCGGGGCGGGGGTGGAGGTGGTTCCCTCTCATTTAGCCTCTCCAAGTCTTCAGCGACAACAGCGCCGGTAGCATCGCAGCCGACATTACGTGGCCAGTCACATGTTTGCAGCTCATGGCTGGAATTGTTTAGTTTAGAAATTGTTACTTTATATTCTCAAAATGTGGTCTTGAATTACTATTCGTCTATGGATAGACATGCCGACTAACCTCGAAGTCCCTAAACAGCGACTGCAAAAAGTCCCGTGTACGTTCAGTCAGACTGAGTTAATCAAATTTTAATGACAGAAGTATATTGAAATTACCTTAATTATGAATTTTTAACCAGTAGCATCAGTAAATAAAATTAGAATTCGTATAGACTATTTATTTATGTAGTAGGATGAAAAACAGAATACGTTTAATCACTATTTTATGTATAAAATAAACAATTATTAACATATAGATCTAAATAATTTTAATCAAACCAATTGTGATATGTGTTGTATAATGTGTGAAGACACGGGTATTATCTTGTTACTACATAAAAGGCTTCTAAACTAACGGATCACTAGAACAAAAACTGTGTTGTTCATCAGAGGTCATAGAAAAAGAAAATGCCAGCTTGGCCGCTTAGTTCTTACCTGTACATAAGACCGCCAGTACACGATTCAAGTAGTGCACCGCCAAATACGCAGACATAGTAGAGCGTGCAGTCAGTGGGATGAGGGTAGTAGCCAAACTCTTCGGGGCAGTCGAAGTTAGCCTCTCGTTTTATATCCGCCGCGACCGGAACGCTCCTGATTGGTCCGGAGCGCTGCCGGGAACGGTCGTTCGCCCCGAAACATTCTGAAATATAAATTATTTATTTAAAAATAAAATAAGCCTTTATTACTGTTCCAAGTAATTACATTTGAATTATGTATTTATTACTAAGTAAACGTTAAACAACCTCCTTAGTGATTAACGCACATAACCGAAAAAAGAAAACCATGTCGGTTGTAGTTGCCACAGAAATGTACTTAACTGGCTGATGAAACAGACGCAGAAAGCTGTATGGCTGAGTCTCCTTTCGATTCATAAAAAAAAATAGAAATTTATAATAAGTTTTTCAACTATTTTTATACTCGTTTTAAATTTTCCATCTAATTACGTAAGAAAACTGATGTTTCTTTTGAAATATTCGGTTAATAATTTAAGCAAGAAGCACACTTTATATTTTAGTTGCACACTTGATAATCCATCAGTGTTGTAAACATACAATTAAAAATTATCTTCTAATCTTGATTATTCTCAACTATTTCTCTTTCCGGCCTTGGAGGTAATTCGTTGGGTAAACTCTATTTAAATTAGGTTACAACATACAATTTACTAAAATGCTTTGTAAATACTGCGAATTCAATGTGAGTAAAATTTAAAAAAGTCACGTTTTTTGTGTAACAGTACAATAGTACAGGGGATTTAAATATAACAATTTAAAATATTCAGAGACCGCACAGACTGATTCTGTCATAGAATTGAGTCTCTGCGTCTTTATTTCAAAGAAATAAATGGGACATAACAACCCCTCTTTTTTCATATTAATTCATAAAAAATGTTACATTTTTTTCTTAGAACAGGCAGAACACACTAGATGCTAGAGGTCTCGCGAGTGCGTTGCCGGGCTTTTAATAAGTCGAACGCTGCCTTCTTGTTTTCCTTACACGTCGAATTAACCTCCGCTTTCTATTGTTTGGTCAACCAAACGCTTAAAACTAATCAGTCTAATGTCACAGCGTAAACACAAGGTGACAGAAAGAAATGGAAGTATATTTAAGTGTTCTTTATTATTGGTACACAAATATTCATGTATGGAAAGTAAATTTGTAATTAAGGTTTATCTTAGTGGTAAAGGGATTAGCATCCGTAATCTCGTTTGGGCAATTGTCACGTTGTCGCAATCACGACAGCGCAGGCGCGACTGTGGGATGTGGGACAATCACCATCTCTCGCGCACTGCATAATTCGCACGGGAAATTACGTAGTCTCCTTTTATTTTCATTATCACCTTTTGTTATCTTTGGGATATCCTTGTGAAGTAATACTTTAATTGTTTTATACGATTAAAAGAAATAATACATTTTAAATAATAATGCAATGTTTTGTTAAGTTGTAATTGATAGTTTATTAATCTAAGCAAATACAAAATCTAAGCACAGATAACGAAAAAAAAATTTATATGAAATTAAAAATATCAGTTGGCGTAAAATATTAATAAAGATTATTATTTCATCCTTTTTTTTAATGACTCTGGCACGATTTGTGCATTAACCAGCGTCAAGTATAGGATTTTTTATAATTCGTGCTTGTCTTTAGAAATTCGACCGTGTCCTCCATGTATGGTTTAAGCACTCGCCCTGGTACCGCACAACCCTCCCAAAAGCCGAGAACAAATTTAAATTAAATTAAAACTTGCCCTCGATCCGGGAATCGAACCCGGTACCCCTCACCTAGCTGCCACTTAATAAAACCGCTAGGCTATATTTCATCCTTTCACGAACATTTTATTTATCACAGACGCGTATATAAAACTAGTAAATCAATAAATACCATAGATGACAATATTATATTTTGACAGATCTTGACCATACTCCTAAGTAATCTGTGTAGCTACAGATTACCACGTTTAAGTGTAGACGGAAGATTGATGAATCACCAATGAAAATCCTTTTTTTTTAATCCAAGATAATTCAACACACTCAAAATATCAATATTGAAGTCGGAGTCAGTGTCCCTTTTTTCAGTTGCATTTAATTATTTATAAATAATTTTAATGTAGGTAAGTCGGTGTAGCTGTCACCATCACAAGAATTTCATTATTTATAATTAGTTATAAAATGGTTTAGGTTTTTAAGTTTTTACTTGTTATGTTTATATTATGTTTTACGTTAGTTTTCTATTGTATTAGTATTAAGTTACTGTAAAAATAGGAAATAAGGAAATAAATAAATAATAAATCAAAAAAAAATCGCTACTGAGAGTTAGACTATAAAGAAAGTAAGTGTTATATCATAATAAATGAAAAAAAAACAGTGGCGCTTCAACATCTTTAGGTCTGGGCCTCAGATTTTTGAATCTGTTTCTATTTCATGATCATTTTTTTAATCTAATAGGCAAGTAGGTGATCAGCCTGTGCCTGACACACGCCGTCGACTTTTTAGCCCTAAGACATGTCGGTTTCCTCGCGATGTTTTCCTCCACCGTTCAAACGAATGTTAAATGCGCACATACAAAGAAACACACAGCCGGGGATTGAACCTACGACCTCAGGGATGAGAGTCGCACGCTGAAGCCACGAGGCCCAATCTGCTCGCTATAACATATATGAACCAGTATGAAAATCGACCCGTGGCTGTTGTGACCAATTCTTCACGAAGTAAACAAAACATGTAGGAAGACGCCTTCACTATTCGGGTCAATCCTCTTCGACATTTTAAAATGTCATGTCGACAACATAACTTCGACCGGACTATGAATGAACTTGATACAGCATTTAATTAAAATATTTTCTCACAATTATAATTTGTCACTTTCTATGTTATTATTTGAATAATTATAAAATATAGTACAAGTGAGTCCTGCAGCGTCTTTTTTAGCACTTGCAAACTAACGTCTGTTTTGTACGACCAACGAATCTTTTGTTAGGTTAGAATCTAACTTAGGTTAGTTTATTAAAGTTAGTGGTCCTAATAATGTATTATTAGATTAGTGTGTTTCAAAACTAGTAAAAGCAGCTGCATTTATCTACTTTACTTAAAATGAAAAAAAAAAAAAAATGGACGCCCATAAGCAAGTAAGGTCCGTCCACAGAACGAAACGGCTGTTTTTTGAACGGTATTTTTTTAAAATTAAAACGGGTAGACAACTTTACTATTATTTACTTAAGATTGTAAACAATCTTTAATTCCCGAATGTATTTAACAGTTGTCAGGAATCAATGTGTCAAAGTCTTGACTGGCCTCAAATTAAAAAAAATTAAAATTATATCTATGTCAACTGTCAATTATGTCAATTGTGTGTTTCATAGACAAACGCGGAAGGCTTGCGCAGAGTACCATGGGGAATTACCTAATAGTTATAGGTTTCAATTTGTTTGTACCGAAGCTTCTTAAAAAGAGTTAAAAATCAATTTATTGAATCAATTTTCGCCCACAAGTAATACGACAATCACAGAACATCGACCCTTATAAAATTATTCAAAAAGCATCGTGGGCAGAAAAACAGCTCCCAGTTGCAATACAATTTACATATACCATCCCGCAATTACCATAAATAAGAGTTTCTTATTCGTAGATAAGGTTAATTAAATTGCATCTTTAGTAAGAGTGAGGCAATTTTAAGGAAGAAAATAAAAAAAACATAATACATGGAAGGAACATAACAAAAATAACTTACTTTTAGAAATGATTTAACAAATAATACAAATATGCAATTAAGCAGTGTTATGCTTAAGCATATGTCAAAAGTGTCTTTCGTTCAAAGCCGTCAATAGTATGCTATATTTTTTTAAAAATACGTTGCATTTTCTTATCCTTACTTATTATATGTTTTTCACATAATAAGTATATTGTAAATTCTTAGTGCAGTTATCAGTATCCAATGGTTTAATATTATAATAAATATATGCATTTAAATCTATTAAAGTCTGTTAAATTTAGCTGGTATTTTAATCCATATAATATTACGTAAACTAAAACATTACCTAAGCTATTTGGCGTTATTCAGTAGTGACATTTAAACATACGATTTAGTCGAATGTGAACAGGAAACAATAGATAGACGTAGTAGCCTAAGGATATATAGTAGGCGATGACAGCAACAACAATTATTTGAACATGATGTAGAAGCGAATTGATTTTAGACGTACCATACGAATAAGCCTTAAATAAAAATTAACACGATTTTTGTTTGCAACAGACACGAGATTTTCAATGTCTTTTTTGAATGAAATTAAGGTTTCAATGGTTTTATAATGTACTAGAACTTTCGAATCACATTAATAATATTTCAGTCTCAAACAAACTATATTTTCGTTGGGAATGAGTCGGCTATACGCCATGTACCGAGCTACCAAGGTACTGTATGCAAAACAATGTTTTCCAAATTCATACTTTCGAAAGGCTGATTATCAAAACCGAAATAGTACAGGGTATACCATGCCCCTATAGTGATTACCGGACTTTTCGACTCAATCTTGTTATGTGGACGGTTGCTCATATCTGAGCGTCGTGGTCAGCAAGGTAACATCTGAAGCGGGCTCTCCATCTGCTTCTGTCCTGCTGGAAAGACTAGAAAAATGTACTGGTGCTCCAGTACATTTTTCTAGTCTTTCACTTAATCGGTCCATGTGGTTGGAGCCTTTTGTGTTATTAACAACGATTAGTTTCCCCAAGTTGTCAGTGCGCATTGTAAGTACACCAGTCATTATAGACATTCGAAATCGAAAATTTGATAATAATTCCAAAAGTTTTCAAACTTCGGTCAAGTGAATGGTACATTGGGACGACAATAAATCTCATTTTGCAACCTTGTCCGCAGTCCGGAACATTGTTAAAATTGCAATTAAATTAATTTTATGTCTGTATGGTCGTGAAAAAAATTCCAAAAGTTCTGCAAACTTGGGGAAGTTTTCGATATAATATTTCATATCACGTATAAAATTTGCAACCAACCTAAGTTTACGGAACATTTTTTGTTATTTATTTTATTTTCGATATATCTGTCAAATTTGCAGAACTTTTGGAACGTTTTCATTCAGTTTAGTAAAGAAAAACATTAATTTTTAATAACAAAAAATGTTCCGTACACTTAAATTGGTTGCAAATTTGACACGTGATGTAAAATAATATATTTAACACCACTCCAACTTTGCAGAACTTTTGGAATTTTGGTCTCAAGAACTGAGCAAATTATCGTTTATTGCATTTTTAACAATGTTCCGGACCGCAGAGCAGGTTGCAAAATTTTATAGTTTGTTTTAATACCACTCCCGACCTTACATCAAAATTTGAAAACTTTTGGAATTATAATGAATTAATTGTCTTGACTGACTGGACTAAAGGCCGAATGAGTGATAATTCGTTGTCCGAATTTTCAAATCTAAATGCAAACAAATCCATTGCAAAATAGCTTAGTGCTCAATATTTGTCAAACATTTCCTAAGCTTTATTATAACAATCAAAACGTGCAGACTGGGCGTGTCTAGAAGTGACCTTTTGAACAATTTACAAACGCTTGCAGTTATACAAAACCTTATTACTCAGGCCTTGGATTTCTCGCTCTCGATAAATTAACAATGTGAGCCGTTCACATGCGATGTAGAAATTAATTAAAGTCTAAAATCGAAAAGCTCCTTGGAACGTAATTAAATATACAAAAAGACCGTATGCCGAGATTGAACTAGTAACATTGAATTTAATAATACGTTTCTGATTGAATTTGTTGTCAAAACAATCAAAGCGTTTGGCACGAAGAATCTTAAATGTACTTAAGATATAGAACATAATAAATCGGAAGAAAGTAAATTTCTTTTTCTTTTTTTAAACGTTCTTTATACAGCGTTAGTCATAGTTATCGCCACAATCATGGTGTCTTGTTTTGTCGAATAAATTTTTACGGAATATGTACGGATAAAAAAGAACGTCCTTTTCATTAATAGATAGATAGATTTATACATTTAACATCTAACAAATTTAACTGGTAGTCAAAATATATACTTTGATATATAATTTTAATATAGTTTAACTTTTTATTAACATATATTAAAAGCAGTGCCTTGATGGAGTTGAACTTTACTATAAAGATTACTTTAAGCAACATTAGGGCCAGTGATATTTACAATATTGCGAGGCCACTGATGCAAATGCTTAAATATCTGGAATGAACTGAATATATAAGCACATCTACGTCAATTAAGGTAATTATGCAAGACATGTAAATAAACAATCATATATCAATACTACAATACAAATCTATCTATATATTTTGAATAATTGATTATTTATAATATCCCGGAATAATTTATCATTTAAAACCAAACAAACACTTATGAACAATTGGATCATAAAATATATATTGTTTTCTCACCTGTATTTAATATCTTTAATGATTACTAAAAGTGTTAAAATGTACGAAATAGTTTTTCTCGTTTAATTAGTATAAACATATTTATATGAAAGTTACACAAATACCCGACTGACGTCAATTGCCGACAAGACGTCCATACTAGCCTTAAATTAATGTATATTACGTATTAAAATATTCAATCAATTACCAAGTAATTTGTATTAACAATCACTTTACTCAATATCCTTCTATTTAATACAGGATTTTTTAAATTATATATTATTAAAATTAATTCTAGTTGTTCTTAATTATACAATGATTAACTTGTTGCAAGAAATAAATGTAACTCATTATCTATGAATGTGTTGACTCTCTTTTGTTTTACTCCACTGAATTATGTTCCAGAATTTTGACTGTATAATTCTTATAAGAAGGCATTGAAACTTTTCAATAAATTAAACATCTAATATATAAAATTCTCGTGTCACAGTTTTCGTTGCCATACTCCTCCGAAACGGCTTGACCGATTTTGATGAAATTTTTTTGCTTATCCGGTATCTACGAGAATCGGCCAACATCTATTTTTCATCCCCCTAAATGTTAGGGGTAGTCCACCCCTAAATTTGTATTTTTATTTTTTAGACAAAATTTTTAATTTTATTTTTTTTATGATACAGCATTAAAAAATACATACAACCCCTAATTTTCACCCCTCTACGATCAACCCCTATTTTTATTATAAATGATATACATGGCAAAACGACGTTTGCCCGGTCAGCTAGTTATTTATATACAATCGTAATTTATTGCTAAAACAATTTAGAAATAAATTACCCTCCCTCAAAGGCCGGCAACGCACCCACTAAAAATGGCTGTCTATGGGCTGCGTAGACTGCCCTTTTTGGTCGTCCCGCAGCTCGTTTGCCCCCCTATTTTATAAAAAAAAAAAAAAAAAATGTTAACTAATTAAACAACTATTGATACCTATTCGAGGACATAAACTATATTACAATTAATGAGTAATAAATATCAAAGTATGGCATTTCAAGAGTAAAACGTGTACAGATTAATTGATTTAACTTCGAATAACGTAAAATATATTCAAATTAGCAAATGACCTTGATTATAAACCCACAAATATGTACATTAAGATGTAATAATTACATAAAACAGGTAGTTTTTTTTATATATTTCCCGTGATATGTCTTGGGCAATTAAAGTTATGTACCCATTATATAGATCACTTGAAAGCCTTGGCATTTAGATTACTTATGTCTCTGTACTATAAAGTAATCATGTGTCCAGTGATTGCCTGATTATTATTAACTGACTTTGAAAATCTGTAGAAGATTTGCGGTTTGTGCATTAAGTATTTATAGTATCGTTTTTATTTAGAATAAATATATTATATATTTATTAAAGGCGTCGTGCACCGATCTAGATGGTTGAAGAGTAAAAAACTTCTTTGTCACTAATTCTTATCTATATAAAAAAAAATTATCGCAAAATATGTTCCTAATTTCTAATGCGGAAAACCCGAAGACGCCTGGACTAATTGGAGTATTTCTTATTTTATTCCTTGAACTTTGAGGAAGGTTTTTATGTAGGGAAAAATTGAGAAATATATTGGTCACTATGGGGTAGCATAGCAAAATATTCCATGTGTGGGTGTATGAATGTAGCTTTTAAAAAAGTAAAAAAATTATTAAGGCGAAACAAAGTTTGCGCGGGCTGCTAGTAAAAAACAATAGTCTAATTGCACCTCTTTAACTAAAGACCTCAGTTGTTCTTGATAAGGGGGCTAAATCATTCAGGAATCGCTTATTTTTTAGATCTATCATTTTACATGCATATTTATTAAGCATTCTTATTTTATCTTACAGTACCTTAGTTTTATGACCCAGAAAACTTGATTAGTTAAATAATCAACAAAAGCGCACTTAGTTGTAAGACTTGATCCTATAATTTCGTATTACGACATTGTACAGGCTATTTCAACATCGACAAGTGGGCGCAGTGTCCAGCCACCTGCCGGTTCGACTCCCAGCGACAGGCGCCACCATCGTGAATAACGCAATAACAAAACAATTGTGGTCAGAAATGTGTAATACATTTAATGTATTTAGTGCAAGTACTTTTAAGGGTTTGGTTGTAGTTGCCTTGTGGATAACTTCATATTTACGAAGTAAGCAAGTCGTTAACAAGATTTTATATTTTATCCGGACCATAGACAAAAGATACACATCTTAAAAAGGAAACCCGCGGGGCAGTTATTTGAACTGATATTAATTTTTTTACGCGTCATTTCATATTTAACAAAAAAATTTTTTTGTCTTAAGTGTCATCATTACTGTCGAAATATAACGACGTCACGGTGTTGTCAACATAACAACATAATTTAAGAATGCAGCAAATTCCACGAAGATTCTCTTTCACAAAATCAAACATTGGTCGTCTAAATTTTCTCTCTGCAAATTATTGGTAAAGTTCATAATTTGAGAACTGTCAGTAAATGTAAAATTAGAAGCATTTAATGTATATTTCATTTTTGACGTCCATAAGTGTACATTGTGTTACCTACATGAATAAATGATTTTTGACCTTTGACTTTCTTGACATAGCAAAACTTCGAGCACAAGCACCTAAAATAGCTTATATAAGCATAACATAACTTAGATGTTCACGTTAAAAAATCAAAAACCAAACATAGAAAGCGATTCTTAACAAATCTATCGAATTGAAATTCGCATGTGTTACTAAACTGATCGTGATCTCAAACCAGTATTACTCAGAACGTAAGACAACTAATCTGTGGTTATCTAAACTAATTAGAATATAACCGGTGTTTAGCTGTCACGAGCGTCTTAAACGTGACTTGAATCGAATCCAGAGCGAAATAGATCACTTTCATATTATATAAATCGGTTCGGATTAAGCACGGTAATCTGATGTGTAAATTGTTTTCTTAGGTAGTAAAGCAATGAACAAATGATTCATTCCTTACGTTGAAGTTGTATTGGGTGTAGAACTTTTTTGGACACTTCTCTGTGCTACTGGGGCATTGATATTTATTTAAGACTAGCTGATCCGGCAAACGCCGTTTTGCCATGTCATTATATCATTTATGGTTATTGTGCCTCACTCGACATATATAGGACATTCGATAGGTATAGTGTGTCGCGGACTTTTTTGTAGATATTTATAAGATCTACAATTACTTAGAACATTTTATGGTTCTATCTTTAATAGTTTAGGCAGGGTACGCAATAAGTAATAAGTAACAATAAGTAACTTTTTTGGTTAATTTTTTACACCTTGTGTCTGAAAAACCCTAATTAAATAACCTATATTACTCGTGGATAATGTAGCTTTCGAATGGTGAAAGAATTTTTAAAATCGGTCCAGTAGTCTATGAGCCTATTCATTACAATCAAACAAACAAACAAAGTTTTCCTCTCTATAATATTAGTAGATCAAACGTTTACCAACCTGAAAATAGTTTCGCCGGGTATTAAAATAAAAAAAAGGTACTTTGTGAAAAGCGCCTTCATTTACAGCTTAGAACGCGCATTGCGCGACGTCACGTCTTCTCTGTGCTGCTCTACGGTGTAGAATCTTGGACTCTGACAGAGACTATGTCAAAAACCTGGAATCGTTTGAGATCTGGGTTTGTGGACGTATGCTTATAATATCATGGACAGACCGCATACGAAATAGAACAGTGATGGACAGAAAGTATAAAAACAAAGAAATGCTTATGGCGGTTAAGAAAAGGTAACTTGAGTGTTTCGGGCACGTTTTACGTGACACCAAAAATTACGAGCTCCTTCAACTAATCATACAAGGTAAAGTGGCAGGTAGAAGGAGACCTGGCCGCAGATGCACGTCTTGGTTGAAAAACCTAAGACAATGGTTTGGTCAAAACACCAAGTAATTGTTTAGAAGCGCGGCATCCAAAATTAAACTAGCCATGATGATCTTTGCAAGATATGGTGCAAATTTGTGTCGTCCGGGCATGCATGTGCCACAGAAGACATATCAATAAGATGTGTAATGTGCTTTTTTTAAAAATAAAAAAAATCAACTCTCATCCCTGAGGTCGTAGGTTCGATCCCCGGCTGTGCACCAATGGACTTTCTTTGTATGTGCGCATTTACTGGACTTTCGCTGGAAAGGTGAAGGAAAACATCATGAGGCTTGCCTTAGGCCCAAAGTCGACGGCGTGGGTCAGGCACAGGAGGCTGATCACCTACTTGCCTATTAGATTAACAAATGATCATGAAACAGATACTTAAATCTGAGGACCTAAGAAGATTGTAGCACCACTGATTATTATTATTATTAATGCGTAGTACATATATACAAGAACAGATGCTATGTAATGATTACATAATCTTGAACTTACGACCTATTGACCGATTAATCTTCGTAGCTCATTTTAAAGACCTCTAAACGATGTTCGACCTTAAACTACATAAGCTTTAGTCAATCAAGTATATATCTATAATCAAGTATATATCTATAATCAATCTGATTCCATATTTATGACGCTCAAGCTGCACCCCTAAGTACTTGAGTCAACTCGGACCAAGCGTGATGGTCTCTATGGTTCTTCCGCGATAAATGGATAAATAAAAGTGTGAAATATTTCTTGAATTCGACGCACCCTCAACCCTTTGAGGGTAAGTAGGTGAGGGTAGGTTGGTGGAGCAACTAAATTCCTTTTTTTTTTTCAAAATATAACTTTAATGCATAATAGATCTTAATAGGTGATGTTCACATATTTTATAATTTTTCACTTGCTTGCAATTTACATCCTTTGTACGTACTCCTAATAGACCCCTTGTCATTTATGGCATTAATTCACGTAATGGTTTCAAAAAAGGTTGTATAATTTGGATCTTTAGAGAATACTCCGACAATTCACCTACAAATTAAATACTTTTTAGTATATATTAAAGCCAGAATTTTAAGTTTTAGAAAAATATCGCTATTTATTATTTGTTGGTTATTAAAATTAGTTTTTAATTTCGCATAAATTTTCCTCTTCTACTCGCACTGTATTCTTAAAATTACACGGTAGTTGAATTACACGGTATTTCGAAATAGCCGTTGCATGAGGAAGAATCCTCAATAATCATAACCGGACATTTATTGACCTCTCAGCCACAAATAATTACAAAATGTCAACGTCCATCAATAGACTATGTAACACAAATTCACCAGACAATAACACATATTATATAACACGCACGAGTGAAACTGTAATACAAGGTAGGATAATTATGATTTCCACATTGCCAGCGAAATAAGGTTAAGTGGATATCTATTGAGGAAAACAATCGTCTGGTGCTTATATTATTGTAGAAACGCAAAAAATACGGCTTCTGCCCAACTAATCGCCACAGTTATTGCGCCAGAAAAATATACGCAAAATACACGTTGTCAAAAATTATTTATATACATATTTTGATCTCCTGATGTTAACTGCCTATGGACACTCACATTGCCAGAAGGCTCGTAAGTGCGTTGCCGGCCTTTTAAGAATTGGTACGCTTGAAGGAAGTCGAATTGGTTCCTAAATACTTTAGGGGGCAGTTGGTTCTACATAGTGGTGGTACGCAGCTAAATCTGCCTTAAGAAACGCTCAGTGGAACGACAGTCATAGAGGTGATACGGATGGTATTTTGTATTCTGCCTTGATGCCCGATGATGAAACTAAGGCGGTTTATATAGATCAATAGTCAGGGTTAGGGGTTAGGGTTGTTGGACTCATTATCCGCAATTAGACTCTAAGTTGGTCCGTTGTGCATTAAAGTCCTGGCTAATTTAGCCAGCCCAGCTCCTTCCAGAAGCACAGAAGTCTCCTGGGCACTTCACACGGATTTCTGCACGTTGATTAGCCACAGCCTCGAATTCCAGGACTACGTGGGAATCAAGTCAGTAAAAATAAACATTTATAACACGCTGCAAAAGTAGCGTTAGGCACAACTAAAATAAAGGAAACCTTCATAAGCTAATGCGTTATATAAGGTTATTTGTGAAGTAACTTTACTAATAACCTATTGCTTTGAATAAGGTAATAAAAATAATTATACGATTGGAAACTAGGGCTGGTATGATAATGTACGGTTGTCATTCGCTAACATTAGTGAAACAATAAATCATGCACGGCCTTGAGACCGATTTGACACCCAAGCCCTAGGCAAATAAGGATACATTCTCTTTTACCCAATCGCTTTGATCAAAACAATGTACCTATACAATGATTACACCTTCCTTATATCCCCGATTGCATTGATTCAACTAAAGTTTTTATTACAGCGTAAAAATCATGAGACAGAAGAAACAAAAGAGTGTTTTACTACAGTACATCAATACACTAAATAGTTTTAATGAATAAGCTTTAAACTTAAATGAAAATCACGGTTATGCTCTGTGACTCGCCTTTATTACCTTACCTTTATTGCAATATGTTCCATACTTTTATTGTTTGTATTATTTTATAGTTCATAGGCAATTTTGTTGATATTTTTTTTAATAGTAATAATTTCTTTATTTTCTCCCATATAACATTTGCAACAAGCAATAAGAAGTTAAGATGGTATTGGGAGACTGGTTTCCAAATTAGGTAAGAACCTGTGATATGGATAATCCATTCCATTCCACAGCAAATTCATATAGACGTAACAAAAAGTACATACATATATGGGTAGGCAAAATTTAAATTTATGTTCATAATAATCGATCATAACATAAGAATTATATTTTCTTTACTATTTAGGACTATCGGTTACCTATGGTTACGTAAAATCTATCTCCCGTAGATAGATTTTGTAGGCACCAATTAAATTTTAAATTCTCTTTCTGATTACAACTGCGTGTATTTTGTTAGAATTAACGTCCTGGTTCTCGGTTCTCTTCAATACTAACCCGTCATTAAAACACCTCGTTAACTACCATTATAATTAACATGCCACCATCCGTACCTGAAACAATAATAGTAACATTAATACATGATATCTGGGACAAATCGTGATACAGAAATAGCTATTTAATTTGTATCAGCCAAATGATTTGTTCACGATTTTAAAACAGCTGCAGAGATCCGGAAAGCTAATATGTGTTTAATGCGTGAAATGTGGAAATCACTTTACGACAATGTTAGTTATTATGTAAAAATACAATTTTGTTATCATATTGAGGGCATTTCAGCAAACTGTATAATCAAACTGATAATAAGTGCTATTGAAATTTTTCCATATTAACGCCATCTAGTGCCGCGAAGATGCATTATTTCTCTGGATTTTTACAAAACCGTGTGTATACTCGTAGTATAGTATCTACGTACCGTGTGCGAGTTGCTTTAACGATATTTTGAAAATGGAATTTCACATAAGCCTAATGGGATTTTTACCTAAAAACTCTTTAGAAATTAGAATGCGTTATTTCCGTTGTGTTCGTAACTTGGCGTAATATAATTCGCATAATGCAAATCACATGGAACTGCGGGCTGCTTCACTGCTCACTAATTATTGAAACGTAAGCATTACACAAGGGTTAAGTAGGATTTTATTGTATAATAAAGAATTATCAATATGTAGAGGAAAGTGACCAAATATGGGATAGTATCCCTAATATGGAATGCCCCTATTTCTCCCAAATGCAAACTCACATACGCAATAAACAATGATTTTCTGTCTCCTTTTACTCCCGTTTACGCGTACAAGTTGTAGCATGTCAGTTGAGCAAGTGCTTTCGTCATTGTGACAGTTTTTTGTTTTGTCGCTACCGCATAACTTTCTAAGGTATGTTAAAAATACGTATTTTTCGTAAAGCAAGTGCACAGAGTATTGATTTTATAGCTTTTAGAGACCGTTTAGACGTTCTTTTGTATGTTTTAGCGGTATTAGATGATATTACTTTCTTAAATATAAAAATCTGAATGTCAGTTTGAAATCGTTGGAAAATCCAAATATGGACAGATCACAGTATCCAATTATGGACTATTCCATAATTGGTTCTCTAAAGTATCAGCTGACATGATGATTTTGTTAATTGTATATTTTTTTAATGTTTTACCAAAATGGCGGGCGTCAACTCAAAAACGAAGCGAAAAGAATGGATTCAGAGCATATGGCAGAAGTAATAAAATTAGTAAGAGAGAAACAAATGGGTTATTTAAAAGCTGGAAAATACTTTGATGTGTCAAGATCTACTTTGTTTTGATTATGTCAGAAAAAGGAATTTTCTCCAGGAGAAGCCGCAGCACTACACTTGGAAAGAAAACTGTCGTGTTGGCAAAAAACAAGAATTAAAAACAGAATGAGAAAATATCAAAAGGAAAACAAACAAAAGAGAAGACTAAGCCTAATTCAGATGATGAGGAGGTGATGCTATTTGATACTGAAAGTGAACCCGATGCCTTGATAGGATATACAGCTCCAGAATCTGAAGATTCGGAGTGTATTTTCTGTGGTGTGCTGTTTTCGAATGATACTCATGGGGAAACATGGATCAAGTCTCTTATGTGTGGACTCTGGGCATGTAATCATTGCGCTTTGCCAGAGTTTGATACCTGGATTTGTGATTTTTGTAAAAAAATCGTGTACCTTTCTATATTATACCAAGTTTCCAAAGATTCTCGTGTATTTTAAGGTTAATTTTTGATAGTGTTTATAGTATTCCATATTTGGGGTACCTATTCCATATTTAGATACCTAAATCGTTTTTTAGTTTCTTAAATTTTTTCTTACCTTAAACTAATCAATAAAACCTAAACTTGTTACAAACTAAAGTGCAAATATATGATTGTTAATAATTACCACTAAAAGTTTTTTATTTATAACACTTGTGGAAATTATGCCTAAAAATCAAAATGGTATTCCATATTTGGTCACTCTCCTCTATTTAATAATTATTTATTTAAATATGTCCAGATATATATGCATGGGTCGACCAGGGTTTAATTGCGTTAGAGAAATAGTTTTTTTTTTTTGTAATGATACTATTTTTATAGAAATACAAAATGCATAAATAAATAGTAAGCTTTTTAATGTTATAAAAATACTGTTAACAATTTTAGAACATTTTCGTATTGCATACTCATTCAAATAATCTGCAATTAATGATAATATTTCTTAAAGACGTTTGTATATAACGACCTTTTTACCTGACTGTACATGTCAAACGAGAGATTGGAATAAAGTACAGTCGCAATAAAAGCTATTAAAGCTAACATGTGGCCGGTGTCGTAGCGTGGCCATGCGATCTGATAATCGTAACGTGTTCGCTGACACGCGCTTAAAACACTTGACTGTGGTATAAGTTATAAGATGTTTAAGATCAATTAAAGTTTTTCTATAATATTCCATAATAAGACTTAAATATGAACAGTTTATTTTTTAAACTGCTGCGAGAGAGGTAAAATCAAAATGTCAAAGTATAATATTCCCGCTCCTTTTTCGTTCCTATCGTACTGTTTGGGAAATTTACCTATCTAGTAATAATAGCCTTAATTGCTGTAAAATACTTATCCTAGTACATAAAAATGTCTAGTAATCGGCAAGCCGGTTAATTTCTGTTTTACAGCTTGTCTTTGCCTCCTCTAAGAGCTGCCAATGTCCTCGTAGTCTTACTTTACGTAGCCACAGAGGACCAGCTGCTCTAATTATATCATCTTCCCATCTTTTTATTTGTCTTCCTTCATTTCTTTTGTCATATCGGAGCCATTCCTTCGCTTTTTGGTCTATTTATCATTGTCTTCTTTTAAAAGTGTCATGTCAATTTCCATTTCAATCTTTTACTAGAAGTAAACAGCATTTTTTTAACTTTGTTATGGTTAATTCTAGAAAAAAGTTGTAGCAATTTATTAACTCGCGACTCTTATAATATCAAAACAATCATATATGTTCGAATACATTCACCGATATACCTTAGCACTAACTAGACCACGTCGTTACACAAGAATTCACTATCTTAAACTATACTCGTGGGATATATAGCAATGATACTTTATAATGTACTGGATATATTTCGTGATTTATAGTTAATCTGTTATACATGTACTGCCTGATATATGTCATTTATTCTAAAGCTGTAATTTGTGTAGCTTTTTTCATCAATCGATCTCTACTGTCAAAAATGGCATTTATCCGTAACGAGGCGAGAGGCATGCATTAAAAACGCTTTAACCACATACTGGCACTTCATAAGTTTAAACATTAAAAATGTTTCGCGATACTAAGTTTAAAAATGACTCTTATTTCTTCACACTCATTTTGACAGAAAGAATATTTTTTTGGATGTCATATAGCCAGTTACAAATGGTACAGTCAAGATGTAAATTGTAATGTCAAAGTCAATGTAATGGACGACAGAGTATAGCTCTGACGTTAAAAATCTTTAAATTGTTTCTTAGTCCCCCGTCCTTTAAGTGTTAAATGTTTATTGATGTTTGTGTTTAGCCCATATTGTAGATTTTTATGGAAATATATAGAAAGCAAAATTAAAGTGTAATATATATATAAATTATTCGTAAATAGGAAATAGTAGGTATTTAATAATGTTATTACTCATATTTGTGTTGTCTATGCTGTCTTAAAACTAACAATTGAATTTCAACTTTTTTTTAATTATCATTTTCACCGATCAATCTCCTTCGTGCCTTCTCCATCTACACGACACTGGCGCAGTACCTTGTGCCCAGTTGGCACAAATAAAAGCCATTTAAAAAAAATTGTTTCTTATTTCAAAATGCATACAACAATTTCCCTGTATATTGAGGTGATTATAGAACTGGGTAGACCATTACGTATTCTGACCACAATTGTAATCGATACAAATTACATCTAAATGCGGTAGTGCATATAAACTGAGGTCTGGGACCCACTGAGGTGGTCATAATATCGAGGAAACAAAAGTGTAACACTTACGCAATACATACCTTTTAGCATACTTAGTGAGGTGAAAGTAAGCTAAGACACTAAAAGTTCATCCCCTTATTCATAAAACATAAATCAGCCCAGTTACACCATTTTAGCCTTAGCCATCTATCTCTTTCATCACAGCGTAAACACAATAAGACAGAAAGAGATGCTGATATTGTATGAATGAAGAGGTTTTCGAAAACTCTAGAAAAGTTAAACATGTTCAATTTGTTTCATATTATCCATTCAAAAACCATCAAAGCCTCGCATCGAACAATAGCCTTAGGGAAAATAGAGCAAATTATGAAATAAAACTTTAAATTGCACTCACGTAAACGAAAGCCGAACGGAAGGACGCGAAGACGCATCTAGCGTGCGCGTGCGCATGCGAGTAAATCCCTATTATGCAAGTATACGCAATGTATTGCGTTTAATGAGTTAAAAATTAAAAAATGTTTTAGAAATTCTATTAATTGTTTCTGATTGTATTTCCTTATACAGTTTATAAATATTGGATGATGCGCTGAAATATCTTTTAAGGAATTACTAAGCGTTATTTCGATACGTCAAATTCTTGACAATATCTGTATCCCGGACCGATGCAAATACAATTTCATTTATATAAAATTATCTATTCAATAGAATTATGTTATATCGCGTTCAAAACTTTTATGGAATATTCTCATATTTTGAGTAGTGTAAGCATAGTGATTTCACCGCGCGACTCATTCCTGAGGTCGTAGGCTCGATCCCCGGCTTTGCACCAATGGACTTTCTATGTGCGCATTTAACATTCGCTCGAATGGCGAAGGAAAACATAGTTAGGAAACCAGCATGCCTTAGACCTTAGATTGACAAATGAAACAGACTCAGAAATCTGACGCCCAGACCCAATTAGGGTTGTACCGCCACTGATTTAGTTTTTTTTACATATATTATTAATTATATTCTTGCTTAAGGTTAAATTTCATGAACACTGTGATAATTCTATAAAAATACACTTCTTAAATAATATTAACAGCTTCGTAAAATAAACTTACATAATATAGTTGGCCAATACAACACCCTTTCATAAAGATACCATCAGTGACACTTATTTATCGACGCCGTTTCTGTCGTTGTTACTCAAAGATCACTTAGACATATCGAGATATTATTATGTATTTCTTAAGCTTTAAAATTCTTATTGTAATGTCTATATAAAGAGAAACTATGGCGAGATAGACTTATGCATGGATATTCAAACCGTTTTAACAATATCTGTCTCTGTTCATCAAAGCACAAACACAATTTGATTGATAGAGAACTCTAATAAACTCTAAGCAAGGCACCTGCTAATACTAAAGTCTACGGGCCTTACCTTAAATGTCTAACTCGGAATTCCGTGTGCTCCCGTTTTTTTAAAAAAATTGAATCACAGACTATCATGTTAATGTAATGCTAAACAAATTTATTAACACTTCCATAACTCGATGTTTTGAGTGCTTTCATTTTTATTAAATCGAACTCCGTAGAAACCACATGATCCCAATTTTAATATATAAAAATTATACTGAACATTTCCGCTCTACTTGTTAAAGAATTCAATCCACGATATTATCGTTGTCATCGCACTAAGGAATTAGTCAACAGTCTGTGAAAGTTGTTGTTGGATAGAATATTGATACTTTTACTAGTGGAGTCGATTATACAATTTGTTTAGACAATTGTGCTGTGGGCATTAGAATTTACATTAATTAATATTAACTTAAAGTTAAAGAACTTTATTCATCACCCAACCCATAATAACAATTCAAAAGAAATAAAAACTTCTAATACAACAGACGGCTAGATCGCTATTAAGAGATCTCCCTCAGATTAAAGAAAGCAGATTGTGAAGAAATGCAAGAGTGCGAAACTTCAAACAAATTGTAAAGGTAACATTACATTATTTTCAATAATGGTATTGGACGAATAACTTTCTGTTCTTTAGTAGGTATGTTTATGTTGGAGTATAACTAAAAACGATACAAAGAAAATCCTCAAACAATTTATTGCCTATACTAAAGACTATTTAAGTTAAAAAAATACAATTTATTTTAAATGAATTAGCGAAGATAATACGACAGGTGTATAAGTCATTTGTGCATTTAAACTTTCCCCGAAATCAACAAAGTCTCTTCTAAAATAAAACAATCAGTGTAATTATTTTGAAATAACTCTAATCTCCAAAGGTCGTTAAAACTCAACATCTGTTTTGATTATTCTTACGTAACTTGTACAAACCAGACGACGCCATTGACCGCCAGCGAAAGTCACTTCCACAACAACTTTTTCTATGCCAAACCCAATAATTACTATATTCAATGTGCGTAATATGGGTAATGAACGGAAATTGTAAAGCTTACATTATTAATAAAATAAGTTTTTACCAATAAAGTTAACCATTTAACGAATAGCCTTTGGCTATATCATAATTTTGTTTAAAGCTTAATATGTCAATTTATTATACTATGTGATATGTGGAGCGAACATTGTTGCCCTAGTGCCCTTCAGCGTGCGGCTCTCATTCCTGAGGTCATAGGTTCGATTCCCGGCTGGTGGACTTTCTGTCTATGTGCGTATTTAACCTTCTAGTCTTGTACCAAATGATTTAGATATCTACGGTAGAAGCAGTCCATCTATGGTGCCGTAGACAGAAACAAATACACGTCAAACATATAACACTCCTCTTTTTGAGTCGGGGTGAAATGTAGCACACCTTCAATTGCTGGTTGTACCAAGAGTTATAAAAGGATATTGGTAGGTAAAATATACGTTTTATATAGTCTAGGAATGTAATGTTAAGCAATAGTCTGTGAGAATGAAAGTTTACCTTATTAAGATACCTACTAACTCAACGGACGGGATACCTGCTAATAAGAATGTTGTCGGTTTCCATGTCAAAGCCCTTGAATTAAACTTCCTTTAATAGCTTTAATAACGGCATATATTGCCTTAGACACCTGTTTCATTCATAATGTTGTTAGGGAAGTAAGTGTTAACAGTGATTTCATACGAATACATTTAAACGATTACAAAAGATTAGTACGAGTTTCTGTTACTTAGATAACGTTCCTAAAGATAAAATCTTTGTACTAGTGTCGAAAACATGTCAATTGTAGCAATCCCAAGCACGCAGTTCAGATCTCGGCGAAATCGAAAAATTTGCGACCTTATTTTGCCATTTCGTAACTTTAATATCTCTTGCGCACGCAATGCTTAACACAGAATGCGTGACCTTGACTGCACCCAGAAACGAATCAGTCGAATGACGGAATATGATTTAACTTATAGGACAAGAGGCTCGACGTAGGGGAGCCAGTCAAAGCACTCGCTTGACAGCTTCGTCCAGATTACGTTACGACATTTATAAGGCACTCCGTATTTGGGACTAATCGAAAGCACATTCATTTGAAAAGAATACAAAAGGTGTGAAAACCTGCAAATTCTTTGTCAATATCGTATTGATGTTGCTACGTCATGATTGTTATAATACTCTTGATATTTGGGTACAAGAGAAAATAAATACTCAAATATCAATTAACTAATACTTAATTCGTTACTTGAATTATTTTATTAGTTGGTTAGCGTTGTTATTACATTGGAATGAAAATCTTTTATGCATTGTCCTAAATAAAACCGCTAAAAATATTGTGTTAATTCATTACATTTATTCTTACAAAACTTTACACATGATTGCACAGTGTTTTCAATGTTGAAATGAGAATACATAATTAGACTTGATTCTATCGACATAAACCCTACGGCATGACGGAAGTTACTCAAGAAACTGACACACAAACTCTAAATACAAATAGGGATAATGCCCCGATGGGGCATGGGACGTAATATTTATAAATCTATGCTTTTAATAGTTAAGACATAATTAGTATTATTTCACCGGAAATCTAGCGCTCGGACATATACATTTATGTGTCTCTTTCGTTCAACATATTTTTAAATCATATATTGTTCCGCACCTTCATAAATTGCTATTGTTGATTAGATTACCCTCAAACCTTTGAAACAACACCCGAAAAATGCAAAAGCAGATTTGGCCAATATGGGATGTGATTACTTGACAAGATTGCATGGTTCCATAAATTTATGATTTTATGTATTTGGTATATCAAAAATTTTTTGTGTGTCTGTGTCTGTTTAATCTGTGTTTTGTTTTTGTATGGATTATATTTTTTTCTTTTCTAAGTAATGGTTTTTATGTGGTTAAGGCACCAAGGCACTTAGTGCGTTATTGCTGTTTTTGTACTCTTAGTTTATTTACTAAAAATAGTAATGATACAAAGAATTAGGCAATCAAACTAGCTAAACAGCTAAATCTACCTGAATATTTGTTTTGCTGGAAAACGATTCCAGAACGTCGTATATGTTATATACCTTGCAAAATAAGATCGCTGAATTACAATAACCCTTTTAAGAATAGGTACAAGAGGCAGACCCAAGTTCCGATCCCCGGCGAAACAATAACTTTTGTGGTATATTTAATGTTGAAATGAACTCCGAATTGTGTCAACACGTAATAGAGTACAATAATTAACTCTGCCCAAAAATTATTCAGTTTTTTTAAGCGTGAACTTAGAACAGGCTTACGTACAAAATTAAGTCAAAATCATAAATTTTCGCGTAATTAAACTATTACATAAAATGGCGTCTTCACACTCTACTTATGATATGCGGGCTGATAATTTTGTTTGTACATATATTCATATAATGTTAGCTATGAAATCGTATATTTTAACCTCATTACAAGACTTGGCTACCCCTGGGCTTGATAACATGCAAAAAAAAATAGTGGAGCGGACAAGATATCTAATAATATATAATATAAATAATTCATACTCATAACTATTTCGTAGTTATTGGAATTATTTTCTTATTTATCTTGATGGTCGAGTTCTAAGGTAAACTAAACCTAACATTATTCATCTAATTAGATGAAATTAGAATTAGAGGCACAGAAACACTGAATTCAGTGTTTCTGTGCCATTCCTTAGCATACTTAAAATTTGTAAAGGTGCACTACGGTGCACTTTTGGTTTGGTGACACATTATGTGTCACACATCAACAAACTAGATGATCGAAGATCTCGCTCCTGTTAAATTTATACTGTCGTGCTATATAAAGCCAAAAGCATATAAATGTTCTTCATTATTTTTGTAAATTGATACCTCTGATGTAACTGACCGCAAAATAAGGTCAATAACCTCCTTGTTTTGATCGACAGCTGATGCTTGAAGATGCAATTTATAACAAGACATAGATTTTATCTGAATCAAGATTGTTTATTTTGTTTGTAGCGTTTTTGCTCAATAAGTAAGTACCAATATTTCGTATGCAGATTTAACTAAAAAAAGAATTCACTACCTAAAATTACATTTAATTTGGGGCATTATTAAAAAAGTGACTTTTAAAGATTATATAACTTATTTATTTGTGTTGATAAAATCTTGTAATCGTCAATTATTAAAAAAATCACGAACAAGCTAAATATTATGTTTTGTCGCGTTTTTTATTTGCAAACTAACGCGAGAGCGATAAGGAGAGAACATTCAACACCTATGTAATACATTTATTTTTACAAGATACAATGAAACAATAAAGTTACATTTTATTGTGTTGTGCAAATGTCGATATAAAAATATTATAATTTTCAAATTCATACTCAATTAAAATTCAGTAAATTTAAAAACTTTATGATATTTCTACATGATACCATTTTTGCCAAATACAACCAAACTAGCCTTCAACTACGAAATTACGGAGACTTGAATCGCAAACCATTAACTGAAATGTCTGTAATTTTGAATAATCGTGCGCTTAGTCACAAAGAGATCGTAAAAATCTACAATTTTACTAACAACTGAATTATGAACCTAACCTTGTGTTTTGCAAGCCATTCACCAGACAAGACCTATTGTTTGAATCTAAACAAAAACAATAGATATTATATACTAATCAATCAAATTCGTTCCATTTGATGTTAATAATAATCTACGCTAATATTCTCTATCTATTTATTATAAAGGATTTTTTTATGGTTTCACTTTACTTAGATAAATATAAAATAACAGAGATACGCTTATTTAAATTACATATTAAATGTTAATTACATTGTCACATAAATAGGACAGAAAATATAATCCTATTAATATTTTTAAGATACACTTGTCTTAGGATAAGCTTCAAAGCTGGGATTTAACAATGACGTACGACAAAAACAATGATTTGGACTCAGTAGAGTAATTTACCGCTATTTTACAAGCCAAGAAAACTAAGACACCCGAATTTTATTAAGTACTAGTTGGTCTGGCGAACATCGTACCGCCTAACAGTCGATTCTTAATTTTTTTTAAATACTTATTCTGCTATTCGGGACACCGGTGTAGCTAGTAAGATAAAAAAAAGAAAGTTGATAAGACAACAAATACATTATGTCAAAAAATTAAAATTTACCTTCCCGGAACCCCTCCACTAACACGTGAACTTTATGCTATGGTATTAAAGTTCAAATTCACTTTTAATTGAATATTTTGTATGGGAATATAGAAAAGTGTTTTTTTAGACTTTTTCACTCAATTTTTTTAATTTTTCTCTCCGTAAGAACCATCCTCGTACTTCAAGGAATATTATAAAAAAAGAATCAGACAAATCGGTCAAGCCGTTTTCATGTTATGTCGTGACAACGGAAAATGGGTTTCATTTTTATATATATATATATAGATGTGTTTAGCTCTAATAATTGAATAAATTAAATATTATGTAATTCTAACACTGTAAAAGTAATTTATAAAATACAAAATAATAACGTATTTATTTCTTTTATGCATATTTTTTTATACATGTGTCTACTAAGACATCATGGAGCATGAAGATCTAGCATAACTTAATCCTAATAAGTAACTTAAGTAACGTAATTTTCTAATAGGGATAATTAACTTGAGAAATCCAATAACACTACTTACAGTCAAGATTTAGATAGAGTTCATTAAAATTCGGTCTTACTCGTATGTTAGTATAAAACATAGCTACATAGCATAAATACATTTTATAAGTAGTGATTATGCCCTTATAAAACAACCTACTTATACAAATTTAATCGATCGTTCAAATCATTGAAGGAAGAGTAACAAATATCTAAAACGACCTTGCATTGAAACAAGATTTCTCGTACATCGGATATTCGAATAATCATCGAACAATCGCTTATTCGAAAATTACCAATCGATCTGGATAAGTAGGGTCATCGCACTTTGATACGGTTTCATCATCTTGTCTTCTCATTACAATTTTGATTTATATCTGTGATAAAAATAACACGATAAATATTTGCGATAAAAATGTTGATGATGAAGAATGTGTATTTCTTCAAGTGGGTATTTTCAACCATTTTGTATTGTGTTATCACATATCCGGCACCATTGAACACTCTATAATTTATACCTATACTAAAATTGAACAGGTATTTTTGTTTGAGTGCTCAAGAATTACTAGATTGAAGTGACAAATGTATATCTATTTTCTAAAGAAGACTCTGGGCTATATATATGATCACTCTGTGACAAAATAATTGTGGGTAATTTAATTCATGAAATCTAAATCCGTTTAAAAAATATACCTCTTTCCGTCGAATAGTGTGAACGTTGCGACAAGAGACAAAGCACGTAGTTTTTAAAATGAGCTTGTTTTTAGATAGGCATTATTTTTATAGACGTTTTGTGCTCGTAAATGATTGTGTTGATTCAAATTATGAAATGGCATCTCACTGAATTAATTTATTGTAGTTTATTTATTATTTAGTAATAAAAATTACGTTTACGGCCATAAATTTTCTATATTTAATATGAACAAATCCACTTGTTATTTATATAATATGGCAACTGTGATTCACGATTGCGTAGGCGCAACAGCCTCGACCTTGCTTTCTATTATGCAACGTTATGGGGTAGTTGACATTCACGTGCAATTTCTTGGAATAACCATAGAAAGTGATAGTACATTTTGCGAATTTCTTTACTTACCTTAAAAAATAAAGCCTTATAACATTAAGCCTTATTATTATACATATATAATAACAGTTTTGGTATAATGTATGTTTTAGTTCCTAGGCGTAGTGATAATGAACATCTTTTTATTAAATTTCATGTAAAGAGTTCAACATTTCTACACAATTTACTAAGATAGATTATATGGGCTTATATCTTGTGTTCTATGCGTGTGATCCCGTTGTCGAAAACATATTTATCCCATACTAAGATCTTGTACACGAGGTTCCCGGGTTCGATTACCGTTAAAACAATAGCACCTTAAGTCTTGGAACGCCGTGGTTCGCACAGTCCGAAACAGATACAGAAAAATATCTGACCCAAGCCCAAATATATATTACGATTCACCAACCTATCATTATTTTATATATCGTTACAAAAATGTAACCGATATCAAACGCTGAATGCGCCGGCGCATCCATACAGTGAAAGTAGTCGCTGGAAGTAATGACCATTTTGCACTTTTTATTAGTGTCTCATTAACTTCTATAGTGCTGAGTGTAATAAGCTGGTGTAATGCATTAATGTGTGATCTTATTTCTAATACTAATTTTAAACGAACATATTTTTGGGTCTCTATATATTATGGCAGAATGCGAGTTTCACGTATAAATTATAATATATAGAAAATATCATACAATTTTAATATAAAGTATTTTATTAAAAGATTTATTAGTAAGACTTGCGGCCCCAACAGACGTTGGCCTGTACACATGTTTTAAATACAAAAAATCTAAACCGTTCTCTAATTCACTTGATCACACATAAAAACATCATCAGAATCGGTACAAAAGATTTATATATTGTTGCTCTCATTTCTTAAATGATTCAAGTTTATACGTTAATTTATTTTTAACATTTATACAATACTTGAGATTGGACAATAATATCGTTCGAGTACAAACATAAATTCAAAGATTAAATTTCTTGGAATTTGAAACTAAAGGTCATACCAGGAAGTGTTCTGTACACGAATGCTTTATTTGTCTCATTTGAAAATCTGTTCTCGTGAACATGCACAGAGTAAATAACTCAAACGATACATGACAAGCGGTTTATAAGTGTTATTTTAAATCGGTAAAAGTATAACAAAATCAATATAAAAGGTAATTTTCTAGATGGCTGATACACAATTTCTATTATTATTAAATACGAGTCCTTTATTTTACGAAAAGACACAATTATTACCCGGTATAAGGAATCAATAATAACAGGAACAACGGGATATACTGATAATAATATATACTTTGCTGTTTAATAGAAATATTCACTATGAAACACATGGTAACATTACAAGAACGTTTAAGCAAGCAGATCAACAAAATATGATTACAAGAAATTTACTAGTTTATTACTATTGCTCAATTTCCTATCTATAAAATCTGTTTTTTTACGGTTTACATAGTTTAAATAAAAAAGCATTTATTTCGCTGCATTTTTTGAAGCTTTCCTGTTCCCAATGCCTAAATAAATGCTCATAAAACGATAAACATTTTTGCACAAATCCTAACGGTTCAAAAATGTGACACGCAATGAATTATTTACACACATGATACCGAATCAAAGACAAGGATCATGACAAACATTTACATACAATAAAATTGTGTCAACATACTGCCTCATCACAACTTCACAATCGTCTAGTATAATTAGTCTTGACTACGATAAAGTAGCTAGCTAGTTAGAACTTTGTGCCGTATCAGACGGTTTTAGTTTCCTATCGCAGAGCCGTATTTAGTCGCCAAGCCCTCACCGCTTAAAAATTATTTCATCATTTGATCGTCTTTTGTTTTAGCAGTACCAAGTAAATAAAGTTGATTGATTGGTTGATAAATATTACAGCTATTCATCATACGTTAGTTCATTTTGGAGATATCCCGTTCTAGAATTTGTAATACATCTGTTTTTTTTGTGTCTTTTCTGTCCACCAACCTGAAATAAATGAAGCCCAATCCAGCCTAGTCATTTATATGATTTAATGAGCCACAGAGACTGATATGCCTATCACCTACTGCCGTACGTGTAACGTGTATGTCAAACATAAAGGAGGAATAAGCTATGCCCAGGTTAGTATAGTCTCGCACCCAGAATATTGTATAACGATTCCAAATATATATACACCACAGAAATGAAAGGACCTCAACAATAAGCAACATAACCTTCGTCCTTCGTGGTCCCTTGGAACGCTTGAAGAGCAATTTATCAATCTTTTATAAGGGAATAGTTTTATCATTCATCATCCATTAGCGTGATTGGCACGCTTCGATTCACGGATCATTCTTTTCACCTCACACAAAGATCTGCATAAAGATACATCAAAAGATACTTTGTCATGACACGCGTTCCGGTTATAAATCTTCGTCCAAGACTTTAGATTGGCTGATGTCATTGGGATAAGCCATAGACTATAAAGCGGCTCCATTGTACTGTCTACTGAAACCTTTTGTGATCGGTGTATTCCTCAAACAATAAACGATGTCTTGTAATGGATGTCCGAAATACAAAGACGGAAGTGAATGCAGAAGACAATAGATACTGATTGTATAACAGGTGCAAACAATTATAATTATTTTCTAATCTAACAGCCGGTCATCAATATTATGTTAGCTAAAGATTGAATCGGAAACAAAAGAAGGTCTTTTGTCTTTACTTTCTTAAATCAGTCTGTAAAAATGTTGTTGTATAAAAGAATATTGCGTAAGTACTGGACAAGGTGATATTGTCAATGCTGTTGTTTGACCTTAGCTTTCAAATATCTAGATCAGAATAAAAATAACATTCCAAATGCTCATTTAGCGA